>VDFB02270651.1:419134467-419258328 GCA_007258455.2 Sequoia sempervirens
CTAAAACTCACACTAAAGTAGATAAATATATGTCAAGGGGGGTCTGATTGTCCAAATGTTGAAGAGATATGATAACCAAGGATCTAGGGGGAGTGTGCAAGCTGCTAGGATCCAAGATACCATGGAAAACCAACATGAGCACAAAGGAACACGCACATGTATGATATGCAACAAGACAACATAAACAAACATATATGTCAAAAACACGAAGTATACATGATGGAGAAACATAACATAACACAACATATAGATGATGATGAAATGAAAACAAACACGATGTGAAAACAACACAAACACAAAGAAGACACAACAAAAATACAAGGTTAGTATTAAAGGGATTTTATTTGGTAAGAAAAAGAGACCTCAATCTTAAATTTTCTCAAATACCAAACGCCATCCATCGAATAAATGATAGACAAGAGAATTCTCCCATTAGGACTAACAAGTTATGTTATGCCACATCACTCAAGAGTTACATGGATCTATTGGCTAGCAAGTTGTGTTATGTTAGGTGTCCATGCAATATGATGAGTTTCACAAGGCTAGCAAGTTGCATTATGCTAAATACTCATGAAACACATAGCTCTATTAGCAAGTAAGTTGTGTTATGTTCGACGGCCATGTTAAGAATGGGTTCTCAATTTTATGACCAAACAAGCTCCATTATGCTAAATCCATGAACTATCTTGCAAAACCTTGCTTTAGGGAGTGCATAAAACTCACCTCAAGGGGTGCATAAATTTTAATATCGTGAGGGATGAACAAAAATCACCTTAGGGGGTGCATAAAATTTAGCGTTGTGAGGGATGAACAAAACTCAACTCAGGGGGTGTATAAAGTTTAACGTCACCTGGGACGAAAAAAACTCACCTCAGGGGGTACATAAAGTTTAATGTCATGGGGGACAAACAAAACTCACCTCAAGGGGTGCATAAAGTTTAATGTTGCAAGGGACAAACAAAACTCACCTTAGGGGGTGTTATCCACAACTACAAAAATTGATTTACAAAAATGATAAAGAAGCATTGCTTAATACATGAAAGGTCAAACCCTACAGAACTTCACACATGAAATCACCACCAAGAGAGGACTAGTCATAGAATAGAAGACTCGCACCTTAAGGAATGTTAGCCATTGTATTACCACCAAGGGGAACATCATATGCCAAGAAAGTTCCCACTCTTAGGGGATATCAAGCTTAATATCACCCCAAAGGAGACATGAACATAGATCAAGAAGGCCACACATTAATTTCCAAGGTCACACTTATTAGGAGATGTATGCTATCATCACTAAGAAGGGACCATTTCCCATGCAAACAATGAGAGGAGGACTATATACCCCCCATTAAATGTTAGTGTACTTGCTACACTAATGTTTTAAGGAGATAGAAAGGGATCCCTTGCTAGAAGTAATTCACCTAACACAAGGCTACCTAACCCCTTGCACCCAAGAGTAGGGACAAAGATGAGCCAAAATGGATTAAGATATGTTGCTCCTTGCAAGATGAAATATGATTTAATAAAACCTAGTTTATACCCCCATGTGTGGTAGTGAGTATGTTATGATACTGTAAATATCACATGGAAAGAAGCAACAACTAATGCTATTTGTCTCTTGTATGATTAAGTGAAGGTATTTTTGATATTTTCATTATGTTTGAAGCATAATATCCAAAACCTCTTGTCGTTTCTTGCATGTTGGGCTCTATAAGGTCACATATACCGTTTTCTTTTACACCACATCATTTTCCATTATAGCCAAATTATTTCAAAATTTGATAGCCTCTTCCATAAATGGCTTCCATTTATTTTGAAGAAGATGTTTTTTCATAATCACTTTCAGCATAACCAATGTGTAATTTATGTTTTCCTCTTTGCTAGAAGTTGTAGAATCGAATGTTTTTGATGATTCGGTGATAGGTTGATTTGATATCATTGCGGCTTCTTTTTCTTTCTCTGGTTTTGATTGCATAATCTTGTATTCTCCCATAAATGTAGGTGTAAATTCTAATGATCCCCAATCATCATCCAATAACTATGTCACCGATGAAATACATTCACCTTTGTCTTCACTATATAAAGGTTTTGATTTTGTAGTTGGTGTCAATTTTCTAAGAGGATTCTTCATTCGTGTTTTAGTTTGTAAACAATTTTCAGATTGTGTATCAAATTTTATCATGTAAACCTTACTATTGTAAGTGTATTTCATTAGACGACGAAGCATTGAAGGAACTCCTTTCATTTCATGAATCCATGGTCTACCCAAGAGAATATTATATGAAAAACATGTCAAAATTGTTAAATAATGTGAGCACATTATAACATGGTCACGTTATTTCTTGCTTTGGGAATCCCCAAGCCTTAGGCTTGGATTTTCTTTGGATTTCCAACCCAAAGGCTTGGAGTGCCTTCCCAACCTCCAAAGACATCAAAATCAAGATTATTCAAAACTTGTATGTGCCCCTACTTGTGCAAAGGATGTGCATAGTTTCCTAGGACATGTTGGTTATTATCGTACCTGTTTATTCAAAATTTTAGCAAGATTGCCTCACCCTTGTTTTTGTTGCTAGGAAAGGATGGAGATTTCTCATGGACAACATAATGTCAGCAAGCTTTCAAAGAAATCAAAGGTAAGCTCATCACAACACCTATGCTATGAGGACCAAATTGGGAACTGTCGTTTCATATACATATCGATGCATCAGATACTTCTATGGGAGTCATCCTTGGACAAAAGGAAGACACCCTCTTTTATGCTATTTATTATATTAGTAAGAATTTTACTAGTGCAAAGGTAAATTATACTATTATTGAAAAAGAGTTTTTGACTGTATTTTATGTAATAAATAAAATTTTCCACTATATTACTAGGTATAAAAATTTTGTACATGTATATGGATCATTCTGCCATTATATTTTTTATGAACAAACCTATCGTTACCGGGTGAGTGATTCGGTGGTTACTTCTTTTGTAGGAGTTTGATATTACTATCCTCAACAAACTAGGGTGAGAGAATGTGGTGGCCGATTTTCTCTCCAGACTGTGGCATGAAGATGAACCAACTCGAGTTGATGACACCTTTCCAAATGAACATCTTTTTGCTATATCAGCAAAGAGTTTGTGGTATGCCGACATGGAAAACTACTTGGTTACTTGTTGGTTCTCACCTCTTTTCTCTCCAAGGGAACGTTGAAAGCTGGTGGGACTCAGTGGTGATTACACATGGATTAATGGGATGCTTTTTCATCGAGGCCTAGATAATATCATGCGTCGGTGTTTTCCCGAAGAAGATGTCTTCAACATTTTGCATGCATGCCATACAAAACCTTGTGGAGGACATTTTGTTGCCCATAGAACCACCCAGCATATCCTAACCACTGATTATTATTGGCCCACACTTCGCAAGGATAGTAAGTGTTATGTTCAAGATTGTGAGAAATGTCAATGTATGGGGTGGCCTACCCACTTTGACGAAATGCCTTTATACCCTCAGTTATCCATAGAACCATTTGAAAAGTGGGGGTTAGATTTTGTACGGCCCATTAATCTTCCCTCTCAAAATAAAGAATATATCTTGGTTTGTACATACTATGTCACTAAATGGGTAGAGGTAGTAGCCTTAAAGCATGCTATGGATACTAAGGTTGCTAGCTTCTTGTATTCTAATATTTTTACTAGGTATGGTGTACCTCGCGAATTGTCACAGACCAAGGAGCACAGTTCACCTCTAACTTGATTTCAGAATTGGTACAAGGATATGAAATTAAGCATCGAAAGTCTTCCCCATATTATCCACAAGCCAATGGGCAGGTGGAAGTAACCATTTGAGAACTAGAAAATATTCTTATGAAGATAGTAGCATTGCACAAGAAAGACTTCCTAATGCAGTTTGGGCCTATCGCACAACATGGAAGACAACCACAGGGATGACACCATATGAGCTTGTTTATGGCAAGAGGGTTGTCTTTCCAATTGAATTCGAACTGAAGACTCTATGCACTGCCCTTCAGCTTGGAATGAGCCTCAGTGAAGCATAGAAGGAGAGACTTTCTCAACTCCACTCACTCGATGAAATATGTCAAGAGGCTCTTTTTCATATAGAGTGGTACAGAAGCAAAGAGCACAATGGCATGACTGCTTTATTTAGTCTTGGACATTTCAACTGGGGGATTGGCCACTACTCTATGACTCATATTTCCAGGACTTCAAGGGAAAATTCCACACTCAATGGCTTGGTCCCTATGAAATTCAAACTATTTATGATAACAGTGTTGTTCGACTGTGTATTGTGGATGTTGAATGCACGACTCTTCTCGTTAATGGGAATCGTCTGAAACTATACAAATGGCCTCTTTCAAAGGAAACCTTCTTTTGTGACGTGGTGAAGGAACTTACTATTGTTCCTTTTGGCCTCCTCGGAGATTGAGCGATTAAAAATAAAAATCAATAAAAGATCCAATAGTGAAAACCTTTGGGCGTTGTTGGCCAGTTGGCATTTGAAAACTAGTCTCCGATGAACGCTAACTGCTAAAATAAATCAGAGGTAAAAAGAAAGACAAAAGAGCACATCATACAATGATATCTCATGTCACTACCTATTCTATGGTCTGACAGGATCTTCTTACAGTTCATGGCACTTTTTGGTGTAGCTAGAACTTCTTTTCTTCCTATCGCTATTTTGATTGACACTTTCCCAAGACACATTGGTTGGCACCCAGGTTTGCAGTTTTCCTAGCTCCTATCACCTAGCCTCCATGTGATGCTACCAACTCATGTGGTCAATGCTACTTGTGGGACCTATGCCATTCTACCACTTTTTGCGGTCTTTTCCCCGCCTACAGTTTTCCCACATGGAAGCCATTCTCATTGTTTTCCTCACACCGCTACTCCACCCGCGATCATTATTTCACCTTTTTGTGGTCATTTCCACTTCTATACAGCTTCCTAATTCACCTAATCTTTTCACATCTCTCTTAATGTCATCACCACCCTAGATTGTACACTGTCGTCCAATCAACGATGCATCTCCGACCACCACCAAACAATTTTTGGTAACAAGGGGTATTCTTTTCATTTTTCTTAAATGTATTAAATGTTTTTTATTTTTCTAATAATTATGTGGCATGACCTGGACAGTTCATTCTTTAGCCAGGGGGATGTCATGTGTTAAGTGTTTATCCCTATTTGCATTGGTCGTACCTTACTCGATTATCATTTCCTATCATCCACCACATCATAACGGTCAACTTCTTACCTATTGTTACCTGTAACCCACATTTACCGCTTTGATTACCTACTGTTTTATTTGTTGCTATCCCCATTGTTCAAAGCTCCTTCCATAGTTTACACCATGGGAGGTGATCATGCTAGAAATGAGCCATGCACCATGACCAAGCTTATGGCTAGCGAAGAAGCATACAATATTTTAAAACAAGCAAGTTGGATGGTATACTTTGAGAAATTATGTAGCTTTGATGACAAGGTCGCCATGGAGTTTGCTATAGGGTTTCATAAAAAGAGTGTTACCATAAAGGGTTTGTAGTTTCCAGTCATAGTTCAAAAAGTTGCTTCAGTCATTGGCCTTCCCTAGATAGGATATTTTTTCTTTCCTAACTCCAACATGAGGGTTATGGATCTTAAGCTCCACCATAAGTAGTTTCTGCAAAGAGGAGAGTCCTTTGAGTATGTGCAAGGCCAAGGTCACAAATGGAAGTCCTTTCCATCTCTGTGGGGTGAGGTAGCTAAATTTTTTATTTAGTATATTATTTGTGAAGGTCGATATGAGTATATTCATGCCCATCATATTCATCTCATGTTGCATTTATGAAATGCCCAGCTTGTTAATCTTCCATATTATTTGCATTGTTCATTAAAGCATTCCTGTAGTCAATTTCATAAAGGTCGTGACAATTCTCTTTCCCATCATGAGTTAATTAAGTTAATAGTTATACATGGCCTCCACTCTATACAACCTCCATTAGAATGGGATGCTTTTGTGAGTCATGAATACATTGGAAACCCTACTGAGCAAAAACTAGAAGAAACCCTAGTTGGTGAATCTTCTAAGAAAAAGAGGAAATCAAAAGAAACTCTTGTCGGAAAAACCCCCAAAAAGAAAAAGCTTAGCCCTAGCCCTAAGACTGCCTCGACCTCACAAGTTGTATAAACCCCAACTGTCATTAGGCGAAGCACAAGAAGAATTGGGTATGTGCAAGATCATGATGGGCCAAAAAGCGACGATATGATGGGTATGTGTAGGGTATGTAGTTGATGAATATTTTTTACCCAAAATTGATGAAACAAAAAGGGTTTTTAAAGGAGATTCTCAACTTTCCACCAATATAAATTATGCTTTACTTTGAATTTAATAAAATTATTATTCATTTTCTATTTGAATTACGAATAAAGTCCTAATTGATAAGTTGATTGAAAAACATCTATAGCTTTCAAATGGTATCACATTTTTTGAATCCAAAACATGTGTCACATTCTATGCTTTGCATATTATAAGATTAAAAAGAAATTGAATTTCATGAAGTTTTGACCAAGCTAAGGTGGTCAGACAACAAGTTTTTATATTTTTTAAAAGTTGTAATAAAAAATTCATAATTAATTATTTACTTGAAAAAAAATTACAAAAAAATATGCATCACATCGAGACATGAGTCCTCTACTTAGATCTAAAATCTTATAAAAAATATTATCATTTTATTGTGGTTAGGGTGGTCAGAAAGACACCTACTTATTTTTTCCTTGAAATTTAAGTACTATTGCATTGCAATTTCAAATTTTCACCAAATAGATTTTTTTTTTTTAATAAACCTAGTAGTTTAGAAACTACATTCAATTTGCTATAGATTCTATTCTTACATATTTTTGAAATAATATAGATAACTTATTCAAATTTTTATGTCAAGTTGCCTAGGTCTAATTTTTCTAAATTTTTTGCCACTTAAGGGCTTATTTTTTCCATGATGATCCTGCACATACCCAACTTCTAGTAGGTTGAGTAAGTTAGTGGAAGTAGCTCATTCCCTAACTGATGTGGAAATTATAGGACAAAATCCTTTGGTAGAAGAACTGGCAAATTAACTAGGGAACTTAGACATTAGAATCGGCATAAAAAGACATAGCAAGCCATGAAACCCCAAACAAAGACTCTTCCTTCTGAAGAGAAAAAGGACCCTACATTGAAAAATGAATGTCCCAATGATATGATCCCTAGTCAGAAACCACAAAGTGTTGACCAAACAATTGACGATGAGGAGAACCCTGAGGATATGTGGAGGAATGAAGCCCTTAAGGCCAGTATAGAAATGGCTTATGGAGTAGGTGAAGACACTCTTCTTGAAACAAAAATCTAGCATAATAAGGAAACTTTGAATGATAATGAACACACAGTGGAGGAAGAGGATTGTAATCAAGATGATACAGGTCTTTTTCAAAACAAAGGTGTTGAAGAAGCTGAAAGTATGAAACTTCGCCCTACTCCATCTCAGGAGAAAAATGAAGTTGCTACCAATCCAGAGGCATCAAAGGATCTTGTTGTTGTTCCTAATGAAACTCCAAAGGTAGATTGTTCTCAGCCATTCATTCCATTCGATCAACTATGCCAAATCATTACAAATTTACAAAAGGAAAATCAACAATTGAAGACTTAGCTACTACTCACAACAAGTAACCAACAGAAAGACACAATTAAAGGGAAAACTGTAGGGCCAAGTCAAGTAACTGGTGCACAATGCACCTGGTTTGCACTCAATTATTTACATGAGGACATGCAAATTCCTAAAGTTGGGGGGAAATGATGGGTGTTAAACATGTTATATTTTATGTCTTTTTACCCTTTATTTTGTTCTCAATTTTCCTTATTCCTAAGTCCCCTTTGCCATTAATTGTTAGGAAAATAGAGGATATTTGATATATTTGTAAGGGGTGGAATAATTCCTTCTAAATGCTAAAATCGTTGAAATAATGTCTTTTGGATGAATTGCTACAAGAACTCAATGTGGCAAGAGACTTGGTTAGTATGGGTGATTGAGCATAAAGAGTGGAACAATTTGGGAGTCGTGGGACATGAGGATATTTATTCCTATTTTTGTATTTTGTTTTAAATTAATATTTTTTGTAACCAATTTGGGTTGTGGCCTACGGCTAACCCAATCAATTAGACTATTCATTTTTTTGGCCATCGGCCATAACAAACTGTGTCTTTTATCATTTTATTCAGTGGTATTCGATGAACATACACGCTTATATATATGTGTGTTTCAAACTAAATTGGATATATAGAATATACATAAAACTTTCAGTCGATGATATTATTGTGTTGAACATTGGATGCATTGATCATGGTTTGAGATAGCATAAACGTTCTTTTGTGCTCACCCTGTGGACCAAAGGAAGGGCCCCCTTTCGGGAAGCTTGGTGAGATTTTTTTATGGTTTATTAATTTAGATCTTTTATATCTCATACAATTTCATTTTTGTTGAGTGCATATTTGTCAAGTGTGTTGTGAATCCGTTTAATTTTTGTTCAAGGTTAAAAATCATTGATAATACAACCTGTGTGATTGATTTGGTATTAAAATAATTGCAATGAATTCTCTGTGGAATATAATTGTGTTCTAAGGAGCAAGGAGTGTGTTTTGGTTGCAAGTTAATTACCGTGTTTCTCATTTTAGATTATGTCATGTTTCATTCTGTAAAGCTTCTTGTCACATTCCATTCACTTCTCATCTCTCTATTGTTTTATTCCATCCTCCTGTCACATTTCATCTTCTTGTCGCACTCCAACCTCCTGTCGCAATTGAACTTCTTGTCACTTGCACTCTTTCAATACATCTTTGGCAACTAAATTCTTTCTTTTACTATTGTAATGGTTGTTGTTAATATTTATACTAAAGAGTGTATACCATAATATACTAAGTTTGTGTTATTCAATTTTAATCAAAAATAGATAGATTGGTTGAAGTAGGTAGACAGCAATTTAAGAAATAATTTTATTCATTTTCGAAGTGTGCTTTTGAATTTCAGATTGAAAAGTTTTTTTTCAATCCTTAGATGCATCCATCCCCCCTTAGTTCATTACTTTTATCCCTTAGGTAGATTGTTGCAACACTATTCACAAGCTTACGCCCCCAGATTGACACTTGAAGGATGAATTGAGGAAACTATTGTGAAATTCCCAAAGATTAGCCCAAACCCATTTGCCAATAAAAGATAGAATTACAAGGATAAATTCAACCCATAGTTTAATCCAATCAATGTGTGCATGAGAGTCATAGATGAGAAGCATTGGATGATGAAGAGATAGCAGATTGTATGTGAGTGTTGAAAGATATATGACATGTATGGTGGTTCACCTACATGTGTGTGATGTGGAATTGAGTAGATTGTGAACAGAGTAGAGTATTGATTTAGATCAGTGTGGAGATCATTTTGTACTTCATTGGAACTGTAATCCAGCATATGATAGATGCTATTGTATCAATTCAAATAGGTTGTATAGCCACCCCTTCTTTGTTCCTTCTTTTTTTTGTGGGCAATGAGTTCACGTGGACAGTGAGTCCACCTGGCAATGACTTTCTATAATATTTTATATCTAGATATAATATATTGTGAGCTAACCCTCACCATGGTTTTTCCCTTTTTAGGTTTTCCATGTAAAACACTAGTGTTTATGTGTCATGTGATTTTGTGGATGTCTTCATGCTTACATTCATCATTGCAGTTATGGTTATTCTAATAATTGGATGGTTTATGTTTAATTGGTTTAAAGGAATATTGATTCACCCCCCTCTCAATATTATGAGTGTTCAACACTGTGAGGATAATAAAGTGAGGAGGGAACCATTTAAAGTAGAATCTATGAAGAAGCTATAAGTATAGGGAGAATCTATCCAATGGGAAGATCAATGAACTACAATTTGAATATGTTGCAGAGAAATATAGAGAAAGGAAGTTGAGGTTGCAGAGAAGATGGAGTTGCCAAATTTTGTAATTGTTTCTTTCTTGAAATTGAAATAAAGTTAGATGTTTGTTTGTGAATATGAGTTTATTGTTGAGTGCAACTATTAATTGATTTAAAATTAACACAAGTTATTGTCAATTTTGGTTTAATTATTTTTTGAGTCGTTTGTAACTTGGAATTTGGGATTTGAGTTGAGATTGGTGTTTCTTCTTCATCACATTATTTGTCAAGAAAATATATTTATGTTGACATTGAAGTCACACTATGACATTTTTATAATAATTAACTCACTAAAGATATGTAATAAAATAAATTAGCAATCCCATCTTGGAGTGCAATGGGTACATCAATGATGATTGTGTTAGTTGAGTTCATTATTTTTTACCTTAATAGCAGGGAAAAGCATGAGTTCAATTGAAAGGTTATTAAGGAAGTGTTATTTTGTGCACACACTATACCACTATAGATAGGGGACAACCTTAGAATGAATGTTTATTTTCTTTACAAATAAAAAGGCCACATGTACAAATTTGTAGTGGTAAATTATCAATATTTTAGAAATTTGAGTTGGAAACATCCAAGTTGAAATGACCATTACAACCAAATATAAAAGTAGAGACTTTATATAAAATTAAGAAGGTACTTATGGTTGCATAATGTAGATAGTTATATATAAGGTTGAGTGTGAGGACCTTTCTTTGAATTAAGCAACAAATTTTGTATTTTTCCCTTAACAAATGATTAAAAATAATCTTAGTAATTTTCATTCAAATTTCACATGTTTGAAACATTAAGTATCAAATTCCATAAAATATTATAATGCATAGGAAATACACCCATTTACCGTAAATTGATTGAGGAAAAGGTGGAAGCATATTTTTCTTTCACAAGGAATGTGGGTTCATTGTGAGACATACAATTTCTTTCTTGATTTGTAGGAAGTACATTTGAGTAGAGGTGGAAATGAGAACAACGGATGATTTGGGTGTATATAACTAAATATCAAAATTTATAATGATAAATAAATGTGATAGATAATCTCTAATCTTGGAGGTCATACAAATGATGTAGACATATATATGACCAAAAAATTGAATTTAGATAGTATTATCCTTAAAAAATGATTAAATCAATTACATACATTTATGTTAAATAATAGTTAATTTGTATTAGTAATAAGAATAATCAATCCATTTTTAAATACTGTGAAGCTCATTATAGAAGAAAAAGGGATTTAAAGAACAAAAATTTTAATCAATATTTTAAGAGATGATTGAAATTATGCATTAGTTGGTATCTTCACATGTGTTCCATAATTCGGTTTGATAATTGACAAAAAATAGATGATATAATTACAAAGCCTTGTAAGAAAAGTAAATATAACATCATTCTAGAATTACAAAATTTTAAATGGAGTAACTTGAACAAATAAAATAAACAAAAATTAAACTCATAAAATTGGTTGTTGTGATGGCTAAAATGGGAATAATGATAGAGAATTGAATAATATGATACCATGTAAGAGTTGGCACACAAAAAAGACTAACTAAAGGCACACAACTTGCTCTAATACCATGTAAGAGTTGACTATGGAGATAGCCATCCAAGATCTAGAGGCCAAATGAAAAGCACAAAGAGAAGATCAATATGAAAAGAATAAATTGTATTCCTATCAAGTATGGAAATAAAATGGATATACAATGTGTGAGAGACTCTTGGTTATATATAGCCATGGTGAGACATAAGATTAGACAAGATTATGAAAAGTTTCATAATCCTATGTCATGAGATAACTAATATTAAATGACTTATGATACAATCATTAAATGTCAAAAGATAAGATAAGATCTTATGATAACTAAACCTTCTAGAAAGATTCCCTAGGACCTAAGTAAACTTAACATGTAAATAGGATCCACTTGTGAACTAGTTAGGTAAAACACCTATTTACACCAACATTTTAACTTTTCACCTCCATCTAAATTGAGAAATTTCATGTCCCAAGTTTAGGACTCACTATTGTGGGTTTACACAAAACTAATATTTAGTTGTGATAAACTTAGGAAATCTAGGGGTTCGTGCATCACATAGTTTAAACATTTTTGGGACTACTTTGCATGTTGTATGTAACATTGTAATAAATAATTAATATAGAATGCACATTAAAAAATATTTAGTATTAGAAAAATTTAGTACAATAAAGTAAATGAGAGGGATGTGGTTTTGTAATTTCATGGTTTAGCTTGAAACATAAATTATGCAATATCACTTGTTGGTTTTGTGCAAACTTATTTCTATAAAAGAAAGCACATGAATAGTTGTTGAGGTTGGTTGTCATAACCTTTTCCTTGTTCATTAAGGTTGATTGAACATATCTTGTATGTTTTATATGTGAGGAGAGGAAGCATGGGTTGGGATGTGTTATTACATGATTCTCATTTACATTTTTCACATGGAGTGCAATATTAGAGATTGATGTTTCAATAGCCTTGCATGGAGACTCAACAAAAGTATTGTAATCCTTGATAAGTAGGGGGTATTTTCCACAGCGTGTCAAATTGTGATATTGCTATTAGGATTCAACAATGTATTTTTATGAGTCAAACTCATTGACCCATGTTTCATGAGTAGTGGTTCACAAGAACCCATCTCTCATGATAATGAATGGTCCACTTAGCACTCATTACATCTAGGTGATGCTCACAGAGGTGAATCACTGGGCCTTCCCGGGAGGTCACCCATCCCAATACTACTCTAACTCAAGTGCACTTAACCATAGAGTTTTCCCCAAGGTTAAGCCCACTTAACTTGCCATTAAATGATTATATTGACGTTAGCTTTTTTCCTTTTTCTCCATAATTTTTTTTATAATTCTTAAATAAGAGCATAGACATAAACTCAAAAATAAAAAGATTAAAAAAGATAGCCCATAACATACCCTGTCTTCGAAGTCATGTGGCAAGACGTTTTGGGAGGGCAGAAGCCAGAGGAATGTTGTGCTGCTCTATTGCAGACTCGTCACCATGGCAGCGACCTCTTCGATGACGAGAGGGCATTTACTGCCAAAGGACACAAACACCACCGAAGCAGTGGGTTGGCTGTCAAGCCACTACAAGCAACTGTCATCCACAGGGAATGACGGGAGTTTAGGCATGAGTATTCTGACAGGGAACACAGGCCGCTTCCTGAGGTTCTGAAAATAATCGGCGTACACCCCTTCCAATTCCATGCATGTATTGCACACCATTGTCGAACTCTCCCACACAATGACGCTTTTTTTTTTTGCAAAGCTAAGTTCGTTTGGATGCTTTTGAAACATTTTCATCGCCTTTCGCAGTTCGAACAACGAGCATCGAAGAATTTGTGAAGGGAATCTAGGCGGCGACACAATCAGATCCTGGGCAATTGGGTTTCCCACTAAGCTGTCTAGTTGGGCTTCCGAAAAGCTAAAGCTGGCCATTCCTAATATGAGAAAAAATATGGTGGGAATGGCCAGCTTGGCAACCACAGGGGGAATCCAATATGAATCGTGGATCACCACGTGTGGTGAGCGCTTCGAAGGGCTTGTCTAAAAGTTCCATGGCTTGGAAGAGTAAAGGTATTAGAAGTGGGCCTTGTCCTCACTTGGTGGCTTCAGCTGTGGACTCTACGCCTCCTGGCAGTCCCTCCATGGAGGGCAACGCCAACTCTAACAGGTCTATTCCCAGTGCGTCACACATCTGTGGCTTAAGTCACTCAATATTCAGCGAGGTTGACACAAAGAAAATTTTAAGACCATGACTGGCCAGGCTCTTGGCAAGCTCCATGAAAGGCGTTATGTGATCGTAGGCGAGCCACGGGCACATCACCACATGAACCTCTCCGCTTTTCCTCTGCCATTGTTTATGCACACAGCTACCCTCTGTGTCCAATGCTTTGTATTGACGACCTCGGCTACATAACTAACTACTCCTCACCTAACCATCCTCGCAACACACCCCTATCCACTAGCAGTAAGTAACAGTTAACTTTTATATGGGTGGAGGGTAGTTCATGAGGGACACCTCACAGTATGGGACAGCTCTTAGAATAGAGGTTGTAATGACGATGAGTGTTGAAGATTTTGCTGTGCGGATCTTCTCTGTAATTCTTTGGTAAAAAATATTTCAAAATATTCTGAGACATATCAGAAATAAAATATATATATAAAAACATGATGAAGCTGATTAGGTTCTTAGGTTCTTGCAAAATCTCAACAGGGATATTTCCAATAGAAATAAACATGTATTTAGTCATGAACAAGTAATTGTTAGAATTGCGAAACAAGCACAAAATCACAAACCACAAGATCAAACAACAAATAAACACACCTTCCACGCAAGATATCTGCAAACAAATAATACAATATTCTTCAACAAGAAAAAGCTACAAAAGAGACTTTCAAGAAGATTTTGAAAGCTTCAGAAAATATCTGAGTTATTACAACGAGGGTTGAATGCTTATAAGAGAAAAGCCCTAAATGAGAAAGAGATCAGATCATGACAAGTGTCAACATCATATGAGATGAGACATAATGATCGAATATTAACTCAATTAATAAAGCATAAAACACTCTTAAGTTTAGCTTAAGTGCGTGAGAATAAATTAGACTAATAATCAATTAAAGATTAATTAATTATTAGCTAATGCATGATTACTCTAACACCCCCCCTTAAGATGAACTTAGGGAGTAGCTAAAAACCCTAAAAAAGAATGCATGATGGGTCCTGAAAAACAAGGCCAAATAAGGTACCTATGTACAAACAGAATATCTCTATAATGTGGAGAAATAGACAAAACCTCATGGGAAAAACTCCACTCCAAAAATAGATGAAATTCAAGTGAAGGACTGAAGAAGCCTCCAAACAAGACAAGGTTGTCCCAAAAGATAGGAACAAAGGATGAACAAAAGAACACCACTGAAGCATGAAGAAGCTACAAACACTATTGAAAATGACTGTTGAAATGGTGAAAGAAGAACCTCCTCTGAAACATATAATGATCAGGATCAAGAAGACAAGAATATGTATGAGTGCCCCCAATGACACTACTCGAATCCAATGGCAAACCAAGACAAACATCAAGAACTCAAAGATACAGATGGCACAAGTACCAATAGTCTAAAGAATTGATCAAGTGAAAAATGGAAGGTCACCTCTAGAAATAGAAATGCAAGAGTTTTCATATGCTAAGTGCTCCATCTCACCAAAATGCATGGGTAACCAGCCACTACATCCACCTAGTACATAAGAAAAAATATTGTATACATAGCTCACTCTAACACGAAACCAAGGAAGCATTAACACCAATAGTAGAAACCCCCCCATAATGCTGAAAAGAGAGAGGTGTGATAGGTACACTGAAACTGAATGCCAAAATGTAGTGCATGAAAAGGAACCAAGAGCATATGAAGGTGCAGTCATGAAAGTACAAACAAATATAAAAGATATGCAGACCAAGGCACATACGCATGAGAAAGGTATGAAGGAAAAACAAAGGAAAACATCAAACCCCTTAGCACTTTATATCATAGTGCAAGTACAATAAGGCACAAAGTGATGTGCAAGAGTCCCAATAATACATGTGCAATATAGAGGCACTTTATCTCAGTGCGTTTACAAAATCGTAAGTGCTTACAATGGAAGCTCATAATGTCAAAATAAGACACAAGACTGGTAATACATAAAGAACAACCAAAAACGAAGTAGCCTACGAAAACGAAAAGTTTCAAGGAGCTTAAATGTCCAAGTAATTCACCATAGTGCAAAAACACAAAAATATGAATAAAATTTACCTAGAGAAAAATCTGAAAAAATTGCATGGATGGAACTGAAGAGTTCTGAAAGATGGTTCCAACGCCGTTGGAATCACAAAAAATGAAGAAACTGGTCAAAAGTTACAAGCTCGGGACTGAAAACAGCTCCTCTGACTTCAACAAACTATAGAATGCACCAACAAAAAAATAAAGTGATGAGACCCACACCATTGGAAATTTGAAGGAATTAGCTTTCTAACGACATCTCGTTTTTCGAAAAACGATGTTGTCTGCCCAAGTTATGGCCAAAAGAAGAAAAAAACACCCCTTTTAGGGCACAAAGGGGGTCAAAGGGGGCCAACAGCAGTCTGTACCACTGACATCATGCTGACGTCAACATGATGTCAGCAAAATATTCTTTAGAATATTCCCCTTTGGCGAAAAAAAAAATCTAATCCCCCTACAAAACTCTAGCGATAGAACATTCTGGCAATTATGGAATATTCGGCCAAAAAACTATGATGCTTGGTAAGCTAATGTCATAGCTGAAAAGGTGGAGTGGCTACTGGAAAATTCAACACCGGTACCTAGAAAAGCCATCAGTAAATCTGGCAACACACCGGTATGTTGAAGAACAGGCATCACCGATGGTGGAGGAAATCGCCAGAAAAACCAAAAAGTTCGGCCAAATGGGAAGGGCGTCAATTTTTAGAAATCAACGTCGATGCTGGAAAAGGACGGCGGTGAGCATTAAGGGCCCGCATGACTTGCAAATTGTAGGTATTGTGGGTACCTAACTTAATGCGACCCACAAACAAAAAGAATCGCCACCCAAAAAAAATTCAACCTTTATTTTTTGTAATATTTATTTTTTTAATAAATTTCAAAAAAGGAAATTTATAAAAAAAATATGTCGACCTCCAAACTTTTTTGACTGCATTTTTTTAATATGTGCGCACACGAATTTGTATAGGCGTTGTACGGGCCCCTATACAAAAGAATTTTTCCTTAAAGGCCAACTTCACCAAATTTGATGATTTGACAGGCGATCTTAAAGTTTTTGGGTCTTCTAAGCGTGATAGTGACGTCCGTTTCGTGCCAAAATGCACCAAAAATACAGCTACCCTCTGGATTTGGAAAAAGAGCAACCACTTCAAAACCTTGCAGATCTGGTGTCAGAAATCAAAATCAAGCGAAATAAAAGCTAAATTTGACTTTCTCGACAACTTTGGATCCAATAGCGAGGTCTTTTCCACACAAAAATGCTTTGAAAAACACCCACCTCCAAAATTTGCAAAACAAGCAAAGGGGATTCAAATCTGAAGCCTGCAACCCTTGTTGAAGAAAGAAACCTCATATATCAAGAAGGTGTTCACTGAATCCACGTTCTGATACCATGTTAGAATTGTGAAACAAGCACAAAACCACAAGCCACAAGATCAAACAACAAACAAACACACCTTCCATGCAAGAGATTTGCAAACAAAGAATGCAATATTCTTCAATAAGAAAAAGCTACAAAAGATACTTTCAAGAAGATTTTGAAAGCTCTAGAAAATATTCAAGTAATTACAATGAGGGTTGAATGCTTATAAGAGCAAAGCCCTAAATGAGAAAGAGGTTAGATTATGACAATTGTTAACATCATATGAGATGAGACATAATGATCTAATATTAACTCAATTAATAAAGCATAAAACACTCCTAAGTTTAGCTTAAGTGCATGAGAATAAATTAGACTAATAATCAATTAAAGATTAATTAATTATTAGTTAATGCATGATTACTCTAACAGTAATAAGATAATAAAAGAACTTTTTCTTCACTATTTTTATTTTTGTTGTTCTTGTGTTGATGTAATTTAAGTTAATTTAATAAAATAAATAAATAAAATATATTTGCAAGGGATTTTACATTCTTATTTGGTTGTGGTCCTTTAAATTTATGTACTTTAATATTATCTTCAAAAATTCAACGCAATGACATATCCATGTTTCAACTTATGGATCCTTAGATAATATTGTAGTAAATTAGATTTGGAAAAGTAGAGCACTAACATGGTGTTTTTAAATCTCAAGATTTTTTCCCTACAACAACACTAGTTTGGATATGTAAGTAGGCTCTTCTCTAGGAGTTTTGGTCTCCCTATGTCTTTGAGATGACTGTCAATTACGTGTGGGTGGTCATTAATAATTCTACACCTTAACATGGGCATGGCAACCTTTCTATGCAATAATTGACATGGAGTTAAATCTCACTTCTCCCCTCCCAAAGAGTATTACCTTGTGAGTTAAGACATTTTAAATGGTTTTAGGCTCTAGCTTATGAAAGTTTCTCTTTGAATGTAGAAGTTGTAGGATTATCTTTTACTTTTGGCAAGGAGGTGATTTTTATTAAGACTTAGTCTCACTTTAATAAGGAGATAAATAATCAAGAAATGCTAGAGGACTATAAGTTCAAAGTAGATTCGGAACAAGTTTTGGAGGATCAAGTGAAAAGCAATAAAGCTAAAATCCTAAACATGTACGAGAGAAAGGAAATGATCTCGACCAATTAACCTTCACAATCAAAAGAATCAAGATATCCTTCAAGCAACTCAAGAATATTTGAAAGGTTCTAGGTCAAAGTGGGAAAATGTAAGAAAACCACTCTCATAGATGTCTAGTAAAATGGAAGAGAGATGTTGGGAACAATAAGGTGGGAAGAACTAATAGGTGTGTTTTTTAACAAATTGAAACCTTGGTGGATGTTACAATGGGAAATTGATTCCAATTAGAAGTTATCTTGGTGGGAACCATTAAATCCAAGTTTGAGAAAGGAAGGTTTTCTCTTATAACATAAGGGGACTCAGCTCCTCCTCCATGAATCTTTTACTTTGGAGACTCTTGGAGAAGTATCATTTATATATTATTCTCTTGTAGGAAACAAATTTGAACAATATCCAGATATTTTTAAAACCCTCTCTAGCCCTCCAAGGAAATGGGATATTCTAGAAAATGAGGCTAAAGGTTTCACTAGTAGGCTTTATATGATGTGAAACCTATGGAGGTTTCCACTAGTGAGATTTTTTCTTTTGACTCGTGGATGATTTTTAAGGTTATTGGCTTCTCTTCTAAACTATTTTTTCTCCTTTTGATGTTAATGACCCTTAGTCTATTCAAGAAATAGAACAATGACAACCTTAAATCAATTCTATTATAAGAATCAATCCTAGGGTTGGGTGGCTTATGGATAGTGAATTTAATGTCATAATTGATTCCTTTAAGAAGGGAGGGGTATCCGATGATTGGAGAGATAATTATAACTTTATTTATTTCTTAAAACATCTAGATTTATGGGATGTTAAAAATTAAGGAGATAGGTTCACATGGTGAAATAGAAGGAAAGGGTAGGATAATATTTTAGCTAGATTAGATACTTTTGGTCTCGACTTCATTATTGCATGCTAATACTATTTTTTATTTTTGATATTCTATCTGATCTATGGATTTTGATTATTTACCAACATTATCAACCCCTGATGATTCCCTTTAGGTTTGAAAATGTGTTTGGAACATAAGGAGTTTGGATAGGGCTATTTTTATTTTCTAGAGAGGCCCTTGTTCCTCTCCTAGTACTAAAATTTATAGTTTAAAAAAAAATCAAAGATTTGAAGGTTTTTTAAGGTTTGGAACAAATTAGTGTCCAAAAATCTCTTACATAGAAAATAATAATTTTGAAATGGGTTAAAACTTAAAAGTTCCAATTAGGTTAAGATTATAACCAGATAGCTTTTAAAAATTAAGGAGATAGGTTCACATGGTGAAATAGAAGGAAAGGGTAGGATAATATTTTAGCTAGATTAGATACTTTTGGTCTCGACTTCATTATTGCATGCTAATACTATTTTTAATTTTTGATGTTCTATCTGATCTATGGATTTTGATTATTTACCAACATTATCAACCCTTGATGATTCCCTTTAGGTTTGAAAATGTGATTGGAACATAAGGAGTTTGGATAGGGCTATTTTTATTTTCTAGAGAGGCCCTTGTTCCTCTCCTTGTACTAAAATTTATAGTTAAAAAAAAACTCAAAGATTTGAAGGTTTTTTAAGGTTTGGAACAAATTAGTGTCCAAAAATCTCTTACATAGAAAATAATAATTTTGAAATGGGTTAAAACTTAAAAGTTCCAATTAGGTTAAGATTATAACCAGATAGCTTTTAAAAATTAAGGAGATAGGTTCACATGGTGAAATAGAAGGAAAGGGTAGGATAATATTTTAGCTAGATTAGATATTTTTGGTCTCGACTTCATTATTGCATGCTAATACTATTTTTTATTTTTGATGTTCTATATGATCTATGGATTTTGATTATTTACCAACATTATCAACCCTTGATGATTCCCTTTAGGTTTGAAAATGTGATTGGAACATAAGGAGTTTGGATAGGGCTATTTTTATTTTCTAGAGAGGCCCTTGTTCCTCTCCTAGTACTAAAATTTATAGTTAAAAAAAAAACTCAAAGATTTGAAGGTTTTTTAAGGTTTGGAACAAATTAGTGTCCAAAAATCTCTTACATAGAAAATAATAATTTTGAAATGGGTTAAAACTTAAAAGTTCCAATTAGGTTAAGATTATAACCAGATAGCTTTTAAAAATTAAGGAGATAGGTTCACATGGTGAAATAGAAGGAAAGGGTAGGATAATATTTTAGCTAGATTAGATACTTTTGGTCTCGACTTCATTATTGCATGCTAATACTATTTTTAATTTTTTATGTTCTATCTAATCTATGGATTTTGATTATTTACCAACATTATCAACCCTTGATGATTCCCTTTAGGTTTGAAAATGTGATTGGAACATAAGGAGTTTGGATAGGGCTATTTTTATTTTCTAGAGAGGCCCTTGTTCCTCTCCTAGTACTAAAATTTATAGTTAAAAAAAAACTCAAAGATTTGAAGATTTTTTTAAGGTTTGGAACAAATTAGTGTCCAAAAATCTCTTACATAGAAAATAATAATTTTGAAATGGGTTAAAACTTAAAAGTTCCAATTAGGTTAAGATTATAACCAGATAGCTTTTAAAAATTAAGGAGATAGGTTCACATGGTGAAATAGAAGGAAAGGGTAGGATAATATTTTAGCTAGATTAGATACTTTTGGTCTCGACTTCATTATTGCATGCTAATACTATTTTTTATTTTTGATGTTCTATCTGATCTATGGATTTTGATTATTTACCAACATTATCAACCCTTGATGATTCCCTTTAGGTTTGAAAATGTGATTTGAACATAAGGAGTTTGGATAGTGCTATTTTTATTTTCTAGAGAGGCCCTTGTTCCTCTCCTAATACTAAAATTTATAGTTAAAAAAAAACTCAAAGATTTGAAGGTTTTTTAAGGTTTGGAACAAATTAGTGTCCAAAAATCTCTTACATAGAAAATAATAATTTTGAAATGGGTTAAAACTTAAAAGTTCCAATTATGTTAAGATTATAACCAGATAGCTTTTAATCATGCCAATCCTCAGCAATAACCCCAGAGCATTATCTCTTTCTAAAATCGCTTTTTCATTACCTTGATAGTGTACGCAGAGATGGTATCATATGAAGTTGTTGAAGCTCATACTTACCACTCTGGTTAGGATCCTCATTCCTAGCCTACCCAGCTTGTCAAAAGAAACAATAAAATCAACATAAATAAAATTTTCTGTGGACTTACCAAGACACATAAAAGTGTACAAGTCCTTAGGATCAATCAAAAAAATGCTTACAGCTATCAGTTATATGAAGAAGCTTTTAGCAGGCTCCTAGGTGCCTGTGGATACAAATTTATGTTTTTGTTTGTGCCTGGCAAATCTAAAATCCGCAAGTTCACTAGTGAAAAGAAATCAGGGAAGAATTGTGAATAAGTTTGAAAAACATAAATTTCCAGTATAAAATAGTTTGGCTTTGAGTTATTCACTAGTTTAAATTGTCACTGTTTTATTGACTTATTACTAAATTGCTATGTTCCACGGCGTCTCGAGGATGGGGACGGGGGACGACAGGGGATGTGTTTCGGAGACAACAGTCCAAGGGCCAATTTTTCAGGATGGCAGGGGAATGGCAATATATGAATTTTTCAATATATATATATGATTTTTTTTAAATATATTATAGAGAGAGAAATATATATATAGAGAGAGAGAGCAATTTGAAATATAACTTACAACCAAGAGAAACTAATTTACATCGATAACTAATAGCATCGTAGTAACAATATCAATATGTGGATAAATAATGACAGCAGTAGTATAACAGTAGTATAAACTATAAAGTATAAACAGCAATAAGTTAAAATAGCTCCCAGCAAACAGGTATATGAGCTTATGTTTTATGTTTTTTTGTTTTTAGGTATATGAGGGGCGTGGGAGGGTTTGTGGGACCCCCACACAAATCTAAAATCACTGTTTTTTGTTTGTGCCTGGCAAATCTAAAATCTGCAAGTTCACTAGTGAAAAAAAATCAGGGAAGAATTGTGAATAAGTTTGAAAAACATAAATTTCCAGTATAAAATAGTTTGACTTTGAGTTATTCACTAGTTTAAATTGTCACTGTTTTATTGACTTATTACTAAATTGCTATGTTCCACAGCGTCTCGAGGATGGGGACAGGGGACGACAGGGGATGTGTTTCGGAGACAACAGTCCAAGGGCCAATTTTTCAGGATGGCAGGGGAATGGCAATATATGAATTTTTCAATATATATATATGATTTTTTTTAAATATATTATAGAGAGAGAGAGAAATATATATATATATATATAGAGAGAGAGAGAGCAATTTGAAATATAACTTACAACCAAGAGAAACTAATTTACATCGATAACTAATAGCATCATAGCAACAATATCAATATGTGGATAAATAATGACAGCAGTAGTATAACAGTAGTGTAAACTATAAAGTATAAACAGCAATAAGTTAAAATAGCTCCCAGCAAACAGGTATATGAGCTTATGTTTTATGTTTTTTTGTTTTTAGGTATATGAGGGGCGTGGGAGGGTCTGTGGGACCCCCACACCAAAGACAAACCAATAAAATAAAATAAAAAACAATGAATTTTTAATTAACTTTTGTTTTTTAAGTGACACCATGGGGGACGCCTGGACGTTTCCGGTATGGTCAAGGGACACCTAGCCGCCCCCTGGCCGTTTCGGGGACAGCTAGGTGTCCCCTTTTGTTTTGCAGACATTTACTAAATCGGGAACACATTTCTTGGCATTTCCTAAAAATGCCAAATTAGACGGGACGGCCGGGGGACATCCCCTGACATCCCCCCATCATCAAAACGCCTCAGGAGACAGGGACGTAGGGTTTACGGGTGGGGACACGTCCCCGTGTATCACAGCTAAATTGTTTTGAAATCTTATAACAAGTCAAAACATATAAACAACGATGAGCTATCAGAGTTTGAAAATTAACAGCATATCAAATCACAATTTTTAAAGATGTTTTCTTTATCAAAGAACCGTAGTCTAGGCCAACACATTTAAATTGTTCTTAAACTTGTCAGGATTGTTCTCTACTTGTTACATCACAAGAAATCTAAATCATCAAGAGACTCGACTGACTTGGTTTAATATCATTGCCAGTACATTCACCACTGAAATTCATCACAATCAAAATCAGAATCATCTACATATGTCGTCTTTGATCTAGGTTGGAGTTGTGAAGAAAAGGTAGATAAGCCCTGTGTCACTTTGCTCATATACAATCACAAATTAAACATAAATATGATCTTCTGACATTTCAGCAACAACTTGTTCATTTTCTTACACTGAATGTGATCAAAGCAACTACAAGTCTTTTCACAAGTTATGAACTTGCTCCTTGACTCTATTCTAAGGGGAAAGTATTGTGGCTAACAAGTATTTGCTCTATAAGAGTTCCCCTATCTGTACCTATCAACATCAAAACGTGATGCCATACTTGGCTGCTAGTTTACAAAACATCCCTTCTTGTGACCTGTATATCCAAGTTTGATCCCTAATTTTACTTAAAATCATCAATTCTGACTCAAACCTCCCAATAGCTTCATAAACACATCCATGCCTTTGCTGTCAGCCTATCCATCTATATAAAATAATTTGGGTTACAAATGGCAAGTTGTTTCATGCAAATGAAAATACATCATTTCCCATCTTGAATCAATTGTATATCATATCTCAATTTAGTTGACTTCCATATTAAAGAATGTTTTCTAATGGTTTCAATATGTATATACTCTTGTAAGATGTTATGTCCATAGGGTTTGCTCTTAAGATTCAACTTAAGTAAAGTCTAATAACAACTGTCACGTTACTGTTAAACCCTAGCATATGATAATCAGGATCTGCAGATAGCAAATTCACTCTTCAAATGTACTCAGAATAAATAAAATCAAACCCTTGTTAACTTCTGCAGATGACAGCAATTAAGGGCACTGTAATATTTTAGGGTTAATCAACACTTCCCTGGTCTATATCATGCACAGCAAACTACTGAGATCAAATGTTTTAACCTGAATTTCACACTTCCAAGCAGCAGGTACAGGATCTCAAATAACGGTGATAGTGACTCAAAACTGTTTTATAATTGTCACTGAATAGTTTAAACTTTAAACTACAATGATTCACAACACTAACCTAATGGCTGCAGATCCAAATGTAACTGGGACTGTGGCCCCTTGGGAGGTGTACACAATATCCAGATCTGTAAAATATTGTTGGTAGATTGCAGCATGTTGCCAAGATCTGGGTGAATGGCTATAGAGGTTCACTCTAGTGACCTAATTTGGGGTAGCGAACCCAGGTGCAGCTTATTAAGAGTAATTTTATGCCCCACGAAAGAATGGCAATAGTTCTTGACAGATTCATAAGACCAAGCATAATTCTGCTCAAAATATATTGTTAGTTGTTTTTCAACTGTTGACACTTGCTGAGATTCATGGTCAAATTTAAAATTATCTGACAGAATAAGCTTTAAGCTTCCAGTAGAGTATTAACCTATCTGGCTAGGAACAATAAGTTGAGATGGATTGTCCACAAATGTAATCCAATATTGTGGAGAAAACCCATTTTCATTCATATTAAAACAAATATGTTGAAATAACAAATACTGGAAGGTTACAAACCACTGTAGTAGAGAGCAGGATAGACAAAAGAAATCCCAATAACAATCGTCAAGCATCCATGCAAAGAAAAAGAACCATAGTTGACCAAGCACAGTATGTTAGCCTGCCATAAGTTCCACAATCTTAGCAAAACCACATAAATATCCACACCGAGAGCCAAGGGTTGGCCTGTTACCATTGACCTTGCTTTTCAACAAAGAACAATAATAAGAAATTAAACATGCATTCCAAGTAGATGAGGTTATGACTTAATTTTCTCCTTCTGCTGGGAAATGATGACAGTGCATTGCCAATTAGCTGGATTTCTTGTTGTAGCAGTATCTGTGAGAGTTGAACAGGGACTTACACCAAAATACAGAGGTGTGTTGCCAAGAAGGATGTTGGATGGAGAAACAATTGAGTTTGACAGTGGTTAATTATATGTCAGCAGGTACAGCTTAGGGTTTCAATATAAGCCTTCACCAAGTTGAGCTGTCAAATTGTATAATTATAGTATGCTTGGAAAACCCTTCATGTGACTGGAGAAATGTATAGAAAATTATTTGAAGGTAGTCCAATCCTCTGTGACAGATCCTTCTTTGGAAAATGCTTTAAGGAAACTTTAGCAAGCTAGAAATTTATCTGCAATAAATTGATAATTTTCTTTTTGCAAACGGGAGAGAAGAAACAATGACAAGCCACATAAAGGGCTTTCAAGTTTCAACCTTGCTGTGGATCTTTGCTCTCAGGAATCAACTCTCAAGTTCTGCTCCTATGAAACTTACAAGCTTAAAGTTTCTACAATGACATTCGTGAGTGAGACGCACCACTTAATTCTGCAGGCAGTATCATCCCAAAAAAAACGTCTGGATGAACATCCTTTTTCAGCTTCAGCTCTGACTGAAATCTCGTGGCTGTGAATCTTAACAAGGCTCCATTGTTTTGGTAATGCCCTAAAACTAGATTTAGGAGCTGAAGACTTCAAGTGAAAATCACACAGCATTTGCTTTATCCAATCTCATGGAGGACAAAAGACTATCATGAAAAGGTCGATTTGGTTCAAAACAAACTAAACAATATCAACACAAAATCATATAGAAGAACAAAGAAAAAACTGCTGGACACATGTCAACCTTGGCAGCCCTAGGCACTAGTTGTTAGTTTTATATCTTACAACTCAGCCTTGATAGAACAAGGAACGATGAAATTAATTTTGATCTCAATACTTAATGTTATAGATTCATAGATTGCACAGATAAGTGATAATTCAGATCATACACAAGGAAAGCCATCTACAATTTATAGTTGTCGAACAGATGTCATAGCCTTTGATGATTTGTCAATGAATGGAGTACACCTAATAAACACTTATTTTAGCAATGATCAGCGATATGCTCAAAAACTCATGTAATCAAATACAAAAAATGATATGGGGTATGCCTTAGATTTTTCAAGACAGGTCACATTGCTCTATATCCTTGGAATTACAGAGTGCAGTTATAAAATGACAAACCATCATTCATCTGCAGAAGAATACTATTTGGTTAGATCCAATGGGACTTACAGATTTGACATTATGGACAAATCCTGTTTTGCCACTGTATGGAAAAGTTGAGACAACCCCTTGAATGAAATAAATAATCCATTCAAGGAAAAAGCAAGAGAATATCTGTCAGGCATGCATCTTTCAACAATATAATTGTAGGATAAAAGAAATTCTCCAAGTAATTCCCTTGAATTAAGCTTTCCGGAAGAAATTTGTTCACTGTGATGACTGTACTGGTACATAGTCATCATCTCATTGTGCTACATAATAACTGAGATGTCAAGACTGAAAAGCATGTGATGCCTAATTAAGCAAAGTGATAAGAACAGTTTACACAATCTGCTTAGCTTGCCTTTCGTGAAGTGAGGTAGCTACATTGAAGATGTTCTCAGAACCTCAAAATATGATTTTAGATAATTCTGAAGCTAAACAAGATAATCTACAAATAGTAAGGGTCAGATTGTATAAATAATTTTGTGATTACAGAGAACTTGCAAGATATCTGGCAGATTGTTAAAAAAATAAAATTTTCATTTCATTTAATCTTCAAGAGGACCCTCACTGAGCTCTTTCATCTTTTCCGAAAGATCTTCAAGTATATCCTCTCTGCCCACTTTCAAAAGTCCAATCCTTAACCTCCTATAGGTTGCCATTGAAGGAGATATACCCTTCCCTATCATCTCCTCAAAATAAGAACAAGCTTCATTTATATTGCCATGATCACACAGTCCATTTATAAACAAAGAGAATGTATGCATACTGGGACACACCTGCTTTCGGCCCATATACTTCCACACCTTCAAAGCCATGTCTATCTTATCCTGCCCAAAGAACATCTTTAACATTATATTATACGTATCCGTATCTGGGTCGCAGTCTCCCTTCTTCACCATCCTGCGAAAGAGCTGGTAAGCCTCCTCTGTGTTCTCCTGCTGTATGAGGTAATGCAAGATAACATTATAGGTCCTAGCATTCGGCCAAACCCTTTCCTGTTCCATCTCATCCAAAAGCTTATAAGCCTCACCCAATTTACCGACATTGCAAAAGG
The DNA here is from genome assembly GCA_007258455.2 of Sequoia sempervirens. Taxonomy (NCBI): domain Eukaryota; kingdom Viridiplantae; phylum Streptophyta; class Pinopsida; order Cupressales; family Cupressaceae; genus Sequoia; species Sequoia sempervirens. The sequence goes on from VDFB02270651.1 coordinate 419,161,934, forward strand.
CACCGATTAATGCATTGTAGCTAGGTGTTTCGGGGGCACACCCATGCCTCTTCATCTCACTAAAAATAGCCAAGGCTTCATCAACACGCTTCTCAGCACCATGATTATGAATCAAAATACTGTAAATATGAGGGTTTGCTTTGCAACCGCTATTCTTCATCGTATCCAACAGCCCAACAGCCTCCTCCATTTTACCCCCCTTGCAAAGAGCATTCATAAGTATAGAATAAGCCACTACATCAGGCTCACAGCCTTTTTCCCTCATTTCCCTAAAAATATCCCTGGCTCTAGGCAAATTGGGTTCTTTGCCCCACCCTTCCAACAGAATACTGTAAGTCTTTAAATCCGGCACAAACCTCGCCTTCATACAGTCAAAAATCTCCTGGGCCTTTCTCACATTCTTACATTTGCACAAAGCACTGAGAAGACTGTTAAAAGCCTCCAAATCTGGCATCACACCAAATTTGTCCATGAGGTGAAAAGCATAAACTGCCTCGTCAAGCTTCTTTACCCTGGTATACCTCCGTATAATAATACAAAACGTTTCCTTCGTTAAAATCCCCTTGCTCTTCATGAGCTTGACCAGCGTCCACATTAGCCCATATTGTCTTATTTTACCCAGTGAATTAATCATGGCATGATATGCCTCCAGGCTGTGCGTGTAACCTTCCTGTCTGCCAGCCCAATCGAAGAACCTGTAGGCCACCATTCCCGCATTTCCAAATTTCTCTAGTACATTTTCCACTAAAATCGGCGAAAGTTTTACTTTAGACTTGCGTAGGTTTTTTTCGAGGTCGAATTGAGGGGAACATGTGAGAATCTTGCAGATTTTTTTCACAGCTTCGCTGCAGTCGCTTCGAACGGGGATCTGAGATGAAGTGTGTATAAGCCATTTTTGTCCAGTTGATAAAAATTTCGCCATTCCCGCCGCCAAGTATAATGACGAATTTCTTGCGACTTTGCATTTAAGAGATAAATGGAGAAGCTACATACCTTAAGAGGACCAACCGTGATCCAAATTGATGCTTCGACGTTTCGATCTCGAAATAGCATCTCAAACTCGAGGCCGCCATTAATGATCTCGCTTCAGAATTTCCACCGTGAGAATCTATTGAAGATTTATTTTTGAATGGCTTTCCTGATCGATTAACGTTGAGACGCTTCAGACTGAGATGAGGGTGCATGGTTGTGGAATTGCTTTCCAAATGGCTGTGATCTTGGGGTTAGCATTATTGTTTCCTATTGAGATGCTGTATGAGGTAATGCAAGATAACATTAAGAGTCACAATTGTTTGTCAAATTAATTGTGTATGTTTGTATGATCAAAAGGCATGTTTGATGGTTTCTAGCTTGTGACAAAAAATATATTTGGTGGATTGATTAGGTAGAAAGGTGTGGCATTCTCCCACAACAATTTTGTAATGAATAATCATCCATGCTAAAAATTGAGCTTTGGCCTCAACTTTTGATTTCCAAACAGCAATGTTCAAGCTGAACCACTTGGCCTTGCACCAATTTAGATTCCATTTCAAATTTAATCTAAGTTGAATTTGAATTGGAGGAAGGATATTAAGGTAAATAAGTTTGAGAGGGAAATTTTCAATAATATAGCTTGGAAACCAGGTCTCTAATCCTTGAAAAAATTGCAAGAAATAGGAATAGACAATTTTACTTGCAGCTCTAAGGGAACATCTTACACCTTGTGAATGTCATTGATAAGAACATTGGACAGCGTGAACTCCTGCTTGAGTTGCATGTCACTTTTCCAAGTTAAAGTTGTGAACTCCCAAATGTCCATGAATTCCTTGATGCCTTTTTTGAATAAGAGCTTGCTATGCAATTGAGACATAGTCACTAAAGGTTGCTCATGGAAGCATATTAATTTATTTTAACAAATAGATGAAGTACAAAAACTCATGCCATGACTAAGATCTTGTCCTTTCCATTCAAGAAGAGGATAAGTTACATGTTGCCAAGCTTTCCATATGCTTAAAAATTGTCTCGAGGCTTGAGGTTTGAAGTATTTTTCCATTAGGATTTTATATTTCCCTCCAACCTCTTTCCAAGCATTATTGGCTTTGGTTGTAGCAATTATGTGCCTAATAAGAGATTCCCATGGAGTTGCTCCATAAAGAGATCTAGTAATCCATTTAGCAATGAGGTAGATCCCTTGCGTGAGGGGATCAATTACTCCTAAACCCCCTTTGTTTTTTGGTTGGATGTAGTATAACCATGAAGCAATTGGGAGACCTTGTTTGTTATTCTATTTTCCCCATAGAAACCCTTTGATTAGCGGTGTTAGTTGATTATAATTGCTTTTGGAAGGAAGTCAACATGATGAAATGTAAACATGACTGTCTATGAGGATTTTGTTGGCAATTTGAATGCGTACAGTCAAAGATAGAAATTTGTTTGACCAAAGTTGGACCTTCCTTTTTACTTTATTGATGAACCATTTCCATATTTCATATAGTGAAACTCCTATTCCAAAGGGAATGCCCAAGTATCTTGAAATTACTCCATGATTGTTGAATTTCCAGTGTGGGGGAATCCAAGGAGATGGTTGATCAGTTGTAGTCATCCAAATTTCAGTTTTATTAAGAGAAAGTTGTGAGCTAGTTGTTGAACAAAATAGGTCTAAGAAATCAAGGGTGTTATTAAGTTCTTCTTGAGAATTTTGAATGAATAGTAAGCTATCCTCGACAAAATGAGAGTTGAGAGAAATTTCATTTCTAGGTAGAGAGATACCATGAATGAGATTTTTCTTTTTAGCTTGATTTAAAAGGTATCCAAGTGCATCAGCTATGAGAGCATAGAAGATTCAAGGAGCTAAAGGGAAACTTTATCTTATTGGTCGTTGAAGAGGAAAGGCTTAAGTAATTGAACCATTGATAGCTAGGCAAGCATTAGCATTATCAAAAAGGAGTTTAACATGTGAAATAAGCTTAGGTCAAAAGCCTAACCATTTGAGCATTTTTAATATAAATTGCCACTTGATCCTATCATAAGCTTTGTCAAAATCCAATTGAATGAGGAGGCAGTTTTGTCCAATTTGTTGAGCCCATTCAACAGCTTCCCAAGAAAGCACCAAATTGTCTAGAATGAATCTCCCTCCTATAAATCCATTTTACTCAGGTCTTACAATTTCTTGCACAATTTATTTAATTCTTTTGGAAATAATCTTGTAGGAGGTATTAAGGAGGGTGATTGGTCTCCAACCTATAATGTTACTCTCAATTTTTCCTTTGGGAATTAATTTTATCAGACCTTGACTAATAGAAGGACCTAAGGATCCCTTAGAAAAGGCTTCTTTATAGACCTCATAGAAGTCCTCCTTAATAAATGGCCATAATATTTTATAAAATTATGTTGGTAGGCCATCAATTCTAAGACTTTTAGAGTTAGCCATATCATTCAAGGCAACATCCAACTCTTCAATGGTGACTAAACGGTCTAATTAAATTTGTTGTTTAAGATCACTCTTTCTAGTAATGCAAGTGCCAACTATATCTTCAATTATTTCTTGTAGTTGATCTCCTCTATCAGGATCAATAAACAATTGTTGATAATGCTAAAAGAAGAAAGATTTAATATCATCAAGATTGTCAAGCTTGTGCCCATCTTGGTCATGTATCTGCATTATTCTTTCTTTGGAATGTTTGTTCTTGAGATAACTTAAAAAGATTTTTTCTTTGTTATCTCCTTTCATCCAATGTAGCCTAACCCTTAATTGTGCTTCTCAACCTCAATAAAATTCAAATCTTATAATTTTTGTTTCAGCAACAACATGTTGAAGAGAGAGATTAGTTGGTGTAGAATTTAAAAGAGCTCTACTTTTTTCCAATTGATATCTTAATATTTTTTCCATTCTTGATTTTTTTGTTGGCAACATGAGCATGATGGTGCATGGACGGTGTATGGTAATTTCATTGATGTCAACCCATTGTATAAATGTAAAAGTGTTGGTCTAAAGAAGACCAAATGCTGTGGATAATTAGCTAAGTCTCAAAATGCAATTTCATTGTTACGGTGAACTAGTTTTGTGGTTTGCATTGCTCCTCTATGCAATATCTTGTCATGCAGTTTTGAGGTGTTGATGATGTGTATTAAAGGTGTTCATATCCAAATTTTCAAATTTGTATGTCTTCTACAGTTGAAGATAATGTTGACAAAGTATTGGCTTTGTAATGGCAGTGTTACTAGTACAAAGTGCATATTGGAATGCTCTGCATTCCATCGTAGATGAATATTATGTTGTGCAGTTTTTAGGTCAGATGTTAGAAGTATGAATTCTCCAAGTGGCAAGTGTTTTGGTGGTATGTGTGTCAATTTTTTAATGAATAGTTGGCTCATTCAGTTAGTGCTTGACCAGTTTTGCTATGTGGTGTCGACATAAGGATTTTAGGGTTGTACGGAATTGAAGTATGTAAGGAGCAAATTTATGGGAGTGATTATAGGTCATGCCAACCTATTTTGGAGGTGTACACATTTTGGTTCTCTCTGCAAGGTGTGTGTGTTAAATTTTTAAGCCGACAGGTCATGTGGTACATGGTTCATGCAATTAGGCCAAACTAATTGACGTTTTGGTTGGTTGTGGTATATACACAAGGTTGATTCGTTATGTGAATGATTTTGTGTGTGTGTAGAGTGTGAGTGCAAAATTTGATGCAGTGTGAAGTGTGAAAGGTGTAGTGGTGAACTATGAAGTGTGTTAAGTCAATTTTTAGAGCTTAACTGGAATTGTATCTTTGGCAAGTTGCAGATGCATTATTAGTAGTTCATTTTGATAGTGAGCCACCCTTTCCTCTATTTTTTCTATTATGGGCAATGAGCCCTTGGAAGTGAGCCACTGGTAGTGAGTCATTCTTTCTTTCTAGATAGTGAGTCATGTTGGTTAATTTTTGAGAACCAAACTTGATCTCACCAAATGCCTATGAATTTTCCATAATTCAATAATTATCAAAGGTGAGGATTGGCCAACGAACAAGTAAAGGATTGCTAGGCCTTTACTTCTACTCTTCGGGCTCTATGGAACCCAGGAGGGTGCTCCTAACAATGTTTAGATGATACTCTTGTGCCATTTTACCATGAATAGTGTAATAAACAAATACATTCCTCTCAACCACAAATAGACATAATTCTTCAAGAATTTGGCTAATCCTTTACCAAATTATTATCTACAAGTCAAGAATGGGTAAATCTCATACAACTTTGCAATAATTTATAATGTATAAGTAATTTTCAATATGAATTTGTTCCCTAATAGGTAAGACCGACTCAATTTACTTCAAAGATAACCAAACTAATAGAACAGTGCTTTATCCATGGGTGACAAACTCATATTTGCAATAAACTATAATACATCAATAATTTAATCAAGCATTTGAGGACTATTGTTATATTGCTTTGCAATACACAACTTGATATATCCAAAACACAAACTGCTTAGCAATCCTATTACTCCACCACATAGATCCATGATTTCATCAAAGCATTTAATTAGTTCTTTGAACTAAAGCAGAAAAAAAAATCGTACATTCAACCAAAGAGATTGAAGACAAATAAACGATCATTGATCATTCTATTCATGATTTGTGTAACAAAATACATGGGAGAGAAAGTATTCCAGAATTTGTGATTTTCACTCACATGCCATTGTTGTTGTAAAACTATTAAGACTATTACAAACTAGAATGCATACCTAGGACTCAATACTACTCTATTCATTTGTGCTTGAACTTACAAAATTTCTCTTACATGAACTCGAATGCTTAACCATCAAAAGATTCGTGTAATTGGCCTTGAATTCCCATTTATAGAAATATGGGAGCAACAAGCTTCGGGCCAAATTACAATTAAAGTCACATTTTTCATTTGAAATACATTTCACTTCAATTTCAAAACATCCCCAAGCAGTTACATTTGCACCTTTGAAAGAGGGGGGAAAGCATATAAGACAAAATTCATTTCTATTTGTTGAAGAAGATATACCCGCCTTCAAAAAGGCATCTTTCATTTGTTGCAACAACATCAACTATCTTCTTCATGAGCCAAAAGTGTTCTCCACGTGCACGCCCAGTCAACAAAACCTTAAAACAAGAAAAGCAATTGAAAGGAAAGAAGTAGACCCGTCCAATTCTGCAATTGTGTCACCAATCTTCATGTTGGGGAGAAAACAATATTTTGCAATACTTCAACGAAATCCTAATCTGTACTAGTTCTAGGCTATGTATTGTTTTTCTCCCATTTGTTATTCACCATGTCTGTCATAATTTTTCATATACAAGTTCACTTCGTGAACTTCTCGAGCTATGTGTGATATTCATCCTTAGTTTGACATTTCGGTTATAGGACATAATAACCCGCCAAAAAACACAACCCAAGGACAAAATAACTTGAGGTCATAATAACCTGTGCCAAATAACCCATGGTTAGAATAACCCATGGAAAAAATATCCCCATAAGAATATAGAGAAAGGAAAACAAAATTTATAAATTACATGTATGTTGCTAAAAAAACTTTATTATTCAAATTTTCAATTAAAGTGTCAAATTATGAGCGATGCCTCTTATATAATCTAAAATTTATGGTTGTCATAACCATCAACCAATATTTTTACTCTTTCTTTGAGTTCACAGTATTTTTTCCTACTTGGTTTCCTAGTGTATCCAGCCATATATTTCTCTATTCTATTCTCTTGGAGACTCTGTTCTTTTTTCACTGCTTTGATGAATTTCTAGACTAAGTTGTGCGATGCTTGAAGCAATTCACTAAATCCTTTGTGTCATCCTCCAATAGTATTATTGGTTATGGGAAGATCATCTTGAGTAGCCGAATAGCAATTCCACATTGTGATTGGAAACTTGGGCGAACATTTGTTGCCTTTTCTAGTTAATCTGCCAATCCATGTGTCTTCAAAATAATCAACTTATTCCCACGAAATTTCCTTTATTTTTATAATTATTTACCATTTTATAGGTTATTTAAGTATATTAAAGGTGTTTTAAGGCCATTTTAGGGTATATAATACATATATGGTCTAAAAATAACCTAAATAGCCTCTATGGTGCCTCACAATCATATTTATAATTTATTTTATGTCATTTCTAGTTTACTAGCTTGATCTAAAATGACCATCAGTTATTTTGTCCATGGGTTATTTTGACCATGGGTTATTCTGTCCATGGGTTATTATGACCCTGGGTTATTTTATCCTTGGGTTATTTTGGTTAGGTTATTTTGGTCAGGTTATTATGTCCTGATACCTGACATTTCATGTCCAGCAGGTTCTGCACTTTTGCACTATGTTGATTGTATCTTGCATCAATTAATGCCTTGGCCTCTTTAATAAAAGTGTCCATCATCATTTCAACTCTAGCCATGTTATCAATGTTGGGATTCAGCATGGAATAATCAACTATGGTTAACATCATCTTAGCTTGAGAAAGCAAATCTCCCAACTCATTATTCCATTTAGCAAACTCCTTTAAATCACCATTATCATCTAGTATTTTGAGCATGCCATGCCCCTCCATATCTCTAAACATTCTTAATTTGTTTTGGAGTTGCATCCCTAACTTCTCATGAAAAGTTGTAATTTCATTTATAAGATCAATGGCCTACAATATTTCAAGAGCATTAGTAGGAGCTTCAGGATCTTCCTACATCTTAGAAATTATTTCCTTAAGTGTTCCTACTCTGGTGCTCCATTTGCTCCACTCAGTTTGAAAATCCCTCTAAACATGCAAATATTTGATGTTAGCCTCATGGATGTTCTTGTAAGTAGCCCACACATCAACAACTCTATTAACCAATTTGGTTACTCTATGTTTCAATACATCCTCAAAAATATCATTGGCCACTTTAACTGTTTCCAATTTGGCTTTCTTCTTGCTTCAAACTCTAAATCCTCAATGACAGGGTTTCTTTGTCCTATGTAGACACATCAATTCGTTTCTTTTCTTCTACTTGCACCTTTAGTTTTGTAATGTCTTCATTAGCCTTTTTCAACTGATCATTGACTTCTTTATGCCTTTCCTTGAACTTTTTGATCTGCTCTCTTAACTTTCTAATGCATTCATTTGCTTCCTTTAAGTTTCCTTTCAAAGCTTCCTAATCATCTTCACTTTTGTCCAATTCTTCAAGGGCAGCATTGATTTCCTCAGATGTAGAGTATTCTTCCAAAGGAACAAGATAGCTTTTGTTAGCCATGTATTCAAATTTTGGGACCTTCCTATTGTAAGACTTCTTCAGAGGAACCAAGCTCTGATACCAATTGTTGAATACATCGAATACTGAGAGGGGGGGTGAATTAGTATTTTGCTAACACAATTAATTACTAACCATCCAATTATCAATCCAAATCTAGTTGTAAAAGTAAACCAAAACATAAAAGAAATCATAACACATTGACACCAAGATATTTGCGTGGAAAACCCAAAAAGGGAAAAACCACAATGATGATTAGCTCACAATATATTATAATTGGTTACAAGATATTATAGGGCTCACTGCCAAGACTCAGTGTCCTTGAAAGGCTCATAGCCTGAATCAAAATGGCTTTATTACCAAGATACAAAAAGGTATGGCTCACTACCAAATGATGAACTGAGTAAGTACACCTTCAAAGTGTAGAGATCAATTCTGATTAAGCTCTAGAATACCAAAAATTTTGCTTCGGTCGTAGGCATACAACAACTATCAAAAACCTTGCACTACAACACTTGTCGCATCACTATATACCACAACATTCCTTCATCTATATATGTATCTCTTTCTTCTTCATCACACACACACACACACACACATATAGCTTCATCTTCATACATCAATTAGGTCAGCCTAATTGAATGCATAATTCAAAAATATTTGTAGGCTTAAATCAAAAGTCCTTTTGGCACATTCAACAAATCCTAACAAATACTAATTAGGTCGACCTAGAACTAATAAAGAACACTTTAAACATTTATAAGATAAATAGTTCATAACCCTGTCGGCCAAAAGAATTTTGAATTTCTATCACTAGGATAACTAAACCAGATCAAACAAAATTGTTGAAAGCTCATTTATAGCTGTAACTGACACTCATAAGCAACATATCAAAAAATTATAGAATTTCCTTTTAATGAGAAGATTTCTGGATTAAAATACCAGATCAATATAGACACACAATTTACTTATCCAGTTACCAATCAGTGTTGGCATCAATGACAACAAACCAAGAGTCACCTTCTTCATTCTTCCAACAAAATGAAGGGTTTAGATTAAAAAAGTTAATCAATGGTCAAAATTGGAGGAAAGATGAAACATGGATCAAGGATTCTCATCAATGGATGAGAATCAATGATCACATGGATCAAGAAATGAATCAAGGGTTCATATTCTTTCAAACAAACACACTTTCAAAACTTGCACAAGAAGTCTTGTTGAAAGTTTGTTGTAAGGAGGAATATTCCTTTTTTCAAATGAGTGAAGAAAGAGAATATTCTCAAAGAATATTCTCATGGGTGAGGAAAATTAGATATTTAGTTAATTAAAACAAAATTAAATTGTGTAAAGGGGAAGGATATTCCATAGGAATATTCCTTTTGGAGGAATGTGCAAAGAAGGAATATTCCCTTGCAAGTGGGAGAATTAGATTTAATTAGTAATTTGATAATTAAAACAAAGTTTCAATTATGCAAATTAGGGGAATTATATGATATTTATTAAATAATTGATTTAATGAAGATCAAATGAAAAAGCAATGAATGAGATTGATTTGATCTATCAATGGTCACAAATGAAAGGGGGATGAAATGTGGATCAAGGATTCTCATCAATGGATGAGAATCAAAGATCTCATGGATCAAGAAAAGATCAACGGCTCCCAATCATCCAAACAAACACACTTTGCAACAACTTTAAAAAGTTGTTTCAAAGTTTGTTTGGAATAATCATTACCTTTTTTTGGAGGAAAATAAGAGAATATTGGAATATTCCCTATGTAAGTGGATGAGAGGGAAATTAGAAATTTAGTTAATAAAACTAAATTTGAATGTGCAAGATGAGGAATGTGAGGATATTCATTAAATTATTGATTTATTTAATGAGTCAAGGGGATGCAAATATGATATTTAATTAAATAGTTTAGGATATTTAATTAAATAAGAGGGCTTAGGGTTAAAATTAAATAATTTACATTATTTAATTAAACCAGATGAAATGTCAGTGTGAGAGAGGCTAAATTAACCCAATTAGGTCAATTGGATTAATAGGTGAAAATGAGGCATTTAATTAAATAATTAGGTTTATTTAATTAAACACGCGAAAAGAAGATGGATTTTAGGATGAAGCGATGTTAATATATCAGATTCAAGTGAATATATCATTCAAGACATTTTTAAGTGTCTACATTTTTCCCCTCTTTGAAGCGAGGTACATGTTACATTAGTTCAAAGACTGACACTTTTTCGGATTAAACTGCTGCTCAGATCAAAAAATAATTTTTATTTTATTTTTGGATACCCCACTGTTGCCCCAATGGAAGGAATAAGTTGTTCCCTACCCCCTCGAGAAATCGGGTGAAATTTTTTATTTTTGGGTTGATTTCTTGACAAAAATAAAATATAGGTTTAGGATCAATTCAACTCATAGAGGACTAGAAAGCACAGATGTTTGATGTAGACAAATTTGATGATGTATAGACAATCATCGGCCATGGGTAGCCTCATGTGCATTTTGATATATCACACAAATTCGATACTTGGATAGAAATGTTAGTAAAGATAGAAGAATAGGAAGAATGGATTTGACCATTGATTTTGAGATTGATTCAGAAGTCCAACAAGTCCATGATGCATCAATACTTTATTAGACATGGTGATGAGATGGATGATTTGCTCATATTCAGGATTGGGATTCTTCGTCATTCCTTATTTTTGATATATCACATAGGCACGATGCATTATGGTATTGATAACCAGGATAACGTTGTATCTAATGTAAAGGAATTTGACTTTTCAAACAAATAGGATAGTTCTTGTTCACACCTTGATATACGAAAACCTCGATGGAATGTAGCTTAGAAGTTTAGAATATATCAAACCAAAGCATACGCAATAGTCAACAATCTACTCCAAACAACCTCCCTACACACAACTAAGCAAGTATGCGCCAAGATTATTTTACAAGAATATCCACAAGAACAACAAACAAAAGATAATGACCAATGCCTCGTTCCTTTCTCTCTAAATCATTAAGACATCATCGAGAAGTCCTCAGAATGGGTCAATAAGATAAATTATAAGAAAAGATTAAATACAAACAATCAGTGTTATCTATATCTCTTGACAGTTTAAGATATCTAAGGTGTTTTTTGATGATTCCCATTATCGAAAGATACATCCTAGGACATGTTATCAGATGGTTTGATTTAGGATTAAAGGTGTGTGATAAGTCGTTGATACAAACTCCACTGACTCGTTTACCTATGATCTAGACTTTAGATTTTGATACTTAGGTTCTCACTTTACGACTTGCGATACATGCTTTCTATTTGTATTACCAAAGGTTGAAGATGGCGATTGATTTATTATGGGTGAAGATTTAGTGCATGTGAAAGCGAAATGGGATGGATGGTTTTATATTTTTTAGAATATTTCAATGTTTTTGGTATTTTGAAAATGTTTTTGAGGTTTTTTTTATCTTTTTGAAAGTTTATGTGGATGTTTTGGTTTTCGATTATTTTGAGGTTGTTTAGGGTTTTCCAATGTTTTTGTGTCTTTCTAATTTTGAAATGTTTGGGGATTTTTTGAGTTTTCTAAATGTTTTGGGGTTTTCCTAAGTTTTCAAATGTTTTTGTGTTTTTCTAAGTTTTCCAAATGTTTTGGGGTTTTCTAAGGTTTTGAATGTTTAAGGCTTTTTTGATATTTGAATGTTTAGCGATTTTCAAAGTTTCAACCAAGAACCTAACCTAAAATACTATCCTAGGGGCCTTGGGGGCTTATCAAAGATGAGCCTTGCCTATGTTATACATGCAAAGACCACGTACTTCGACTAACTTGACTTATTGATGATGAGATATGAACACTTGATGGATTGTCATTTTATTATGACACACTCCTAAAGGACTGACCTAGGGTGTCTTGGGGGCACATCAATGATGCCCTTGCATATGTTCAAGCTCAGAGACTCCTAGTTCGACAAGATTTTGATGTTTTTTTTTAAATTATTTTGCAAGTATTTTTTGATTTTTTGATAAAGTTATATGAATTTTTTGTTGATTTTGATGATATTTTGAGGTAAACAATCCCTAGATCATGATGTAGATGTCATGATATGATATATAAGACATGGATCAAGAGTTATTTGGAAACAAGAGTGCAAGAACTTGCCCTCAGTGTCTAGCAATGCTTCATAGTTTAATGAACTAACCAAGATAGGTAATACATACGCGAATAGTTTCAACAAAGTTTTATCATGCTAGATATGGGCTATGGGAATTCATTAGATAAAATGGTAAAGAGCCTGCCAAAAAATTTCCATAAGTAGAGTTGAAGTATACACTGAATCTTTGTCAAGATCAAGATAAAGTAGAATATCTAGATAAATCTAGATTGGATGGATGGAGGGAACATTGGATTTATCATGACAAGGATGAGATGCTTATGTCATATAGATGCTCGATTCTATTCATGACGCCTGTTTGCTAGGTTTTCATCATGGTACTTTCCCAAAGCACCACTGTAGTGGTTTTCACTAGAGGATGATTTTTTTGTTCTATTTTCTTTATTTTTTTAATTTTTTAATTTTTTGGAAATTTTACCCTCATGTTGAACCACCTAGTGGTACTGATGTAGAGGCCACTGTCATAACGTGCTAATGATATCCTACTTGAATCGGCTTATTTGATAAGATATGAGCACTTGACTGCAACTTTGAAGAACTCTGATCTTCCTTATCGGTACTGGAATTAACCTTGTCTATGTGCACACATTGTGATATGGTACCTTCAAAATCCTTATGATGAAGGGTAGCTACCAACACATGGTTGATGTGAGAAATGGATATCATGAATGGAGTGTATGATGTCATGCATGAAGGAATATCAGATGGATTGGTCGATGGTTTGGAACCTTTGACTCTCCAAACATGGGAATATGAGTGATGATGGGTGGGAATGGAGGTTTTTTGTGGAATTAGGACCAACCATTGGATGTACTTCGTTCCCTCCTTGAGAAGCCCACTTTTGCTTTTGAGGACACTTTTGATGGATACCTTTCCCCTTTTGATTTCACCCCATAGTTTTTTTGACTAATGGAGTTTTAGAGGGATCATTTTCTTTATTTTTCTTTGGTATTCATTTGTATTTTCTTTGTCCTTTTTGCTTTACTGCTTCATTTTATGTGACGATCTTCTCCTTGCTTTGATAGGAACCTTTCTTTTTATGTTGGTCCCAATTTGGGTATGAGATGATGGGTGGATGCCAACTCATGATACAACTAGTTGTAGCATTTACTGTATTTTCATCATAAGGATTCTTTGTTCCCCCTATGTTGATGTTTTTATTAGACAAGATTTCCCCCAAAGCTGTAAAGGTATTAAAAATACCTGGTTCTTTTCCCTAATAATGTATCCAGGTGATCCCACAATAGTGGTTTACACTTTTTGGGACATCCTATTTTTTGTTGAAATCACATATTTTTAGAAAATATAATGATTCAAGCCTTGAAAATTTTCATTTAAAAGATTCCAATTGAAGAGGATTTGATAAAACCACCTTAGATCAAACCCCCTTGCATAGAACCCCACTAATTTTAAACCATACCTATAACAGAGTCTTCTTTACACCTATCAAAATGTTGATAAAAAACCACTTTTGATTTACCTTTTGGGGGATCAAATGAATTCATTTATTTATTTATTTGTAAGTATGTAGTCCTTATTATAACTTCCTAAAAAGTATAATTTTAAATATTTAATTTGATTATTATATTTATTTTTATTTCTTGTGAATGTAGGTTTTCACCAAAATCAAGCTCTTTGTTCTACACATGTGGAAAAATAGTAGATTATCAAAAAAATTCTAAAAAATATGTTCAGGCTAGGTATTGATGTCCTTGATCCAGTAAAAAATAAAATTGAATTTCAATACATACAAAAATGTTATGTTGTTTACAGTCTGCCTATGTCTAAATTATTATTGGTTTGACTTCAAAACTTGATTAAGAAAAAAATATGAAACCAAATGAACATGCTAGATATCATAGTTACAAAGCTAAATTAAAAAAAAATAGAATTTTATCCTTCATAGAAAAAAAGTTACGTTGTTTACAATGAGAATCACTCTTTAAAAATGGTGTTTACTGATAAAAACTAGTTTTCGAATGAGATGGAAAAAGAAATGCAATCTAATTCAATTTTTAAAAAATTATTTAAAATCTGTAGACAAAATTTCACAAATCACTAGTTTGCATCATCTTCAAATTCCTCATGGTTTAGTAGCTATAGGTGACCGAAAGTGAAGATTTAATTAAAAAAATTCAGTTCAATATATAGTTTGGCCAAAAATTGTAAACCAGTATTGTGGGATCACCCATCCTCTGATCCATAGCCATTGAATATGACTTGTTGTGAACACATGATATTGTTATGGGTTCATATTGTTCAGGAATATGAACTGTTTGCTCTAATTCTATGACATCGTTATATGTCGATACTGCTTCAAAAGATGTCGATGATGCATAATCACTGTAAGAATCAAGAATCTCAACTGCTACTTGCTCTTATGTGGGAATATTAAGAGTGAGAGACTCTTGTTTTGTATGAAGAACGTCTATATTTCCGTCAAAAAGAAACATCACTAGGGTGATATCGGGGACATTTTTGGAGTTTAAAATGGTTTGGAAGATGTCCCTTGGCTCTTGGTGAAAGTCTAGGGATAGGGATTCTTGATCCTGACTCGATTCAGAGTAGCTTTCATTATCCTCAAGAGCCTCCTCTTGACATGATCCTTGGGTGGATGATATATCATCAATAAAAGAATCTTTGTAACAGTCAGTAGGTATCGGTGCAATAAGGGATATTTCTTGCTCTTTTGGAAATTCTTCAACATACCCAATCATTGAGTCATATGTGGGAGATACATCACAATATGATACCCACTTGATGTCATTATGGTTTAAAATATTGCTAAACAGTGTTGATGGGTTTGGAGTTTGTTTTAAAATAATATATTGATATGTAATTGATTCCTCATGTTGTGATAAATAAATATGTCCCACCATGGTATCATGGGTACATGGTTTACATTTTTTGAGGTTGATGCATTTCCTGAATTATTTTCTTTTGTATGATTAGGCATAGGGTTTGTGTAAATTTTCAGATTTTCATTCCCATATTTTTGATCAACATCAATGTCTCCTTGTTCAATAAGATCTTCTATTAGATGCTTCAGTCTAAAATAGTTCTGTGTGTTAGGACCTCTGTATCAGTGAAATTCACAAAAATGATCATCTCTATAGCTACGAGGTTTGACTTGTGGCTCTTGATAGTTTGAGAAATTTGGGAGTGTGATAAGATTAGACTGTATCAACCTCTTCAACACATCCTCCATACGTTCCCCTAAGGGAGTGAATTGTCGTTTAGGAGCACCATTTTTTCTTTGGGGTGCATGTTGAGTGTTTATGGATTGGGTGTTTGCTTTCCTAGGAGTAGTTAAGACCAAATTTGCATCAACAACACCATCACTAGTAACATTCTTGTTCCTGGCCCAAAAGCAGGATTTGTCATTAGAACTAGTAGATGGGTGGTTGTCTCTATTGTACTTGTGTGTTTCCATGTGAGTTTAGGGCTCTCTCGATGTTGAGGGACCTAGGGACAAGATCATTATAAGTGGTGATATGTTGCATCTTTAAGTGGAAAGATAGATTTAGATCAACATTTTCTATGATAATCCCCACTTGTTGGTCATCGGGAATGGTCCATTTGCTCTTACCATCTTTTTTCCTCCACCTTTGTATGAAATTGGTGAAGGATTCTCCTTTGTTTTGATTGAGAGTGTATACCTCTTTTAAGCTTGCATCCATGTCAAGATTGAAGGAGAAGTGATCTATAAATTTATTAGTGATTTATTGGAAAGTTTTGATACTTGGAGGCAATTGTGAAAACCAATTGATGGTTGGGCCTGTCAAACTTTGTGGAAAGAGGCGTATCAAGTAGGAATCATTGTAGGCAGCCTCCATACACATGACATTGAATTATTTGATGTGATCCACAAGATTTCCCCTCTCTTTGTATTTATCAAATTTAGTGACCTCAAAACTGGGAGGGAAAGGTAACATTGCAACGTTTCTATCGGATGGGTAAGGACACAAGTTTTGTTGTGTATAGGGCTTCTTCATTTTTCCCATCTAGATATCTTGCATTTATTGTGTTAATGCCCTAATTTATGATGTTGCATCATCTTGTGGTTTTGGTGGAGGAACATATGTTGCATATTGTGGGATGGTTGATGGATTGTACATGGGATTCTGATATAATGGGGTATTGTATGGTGTTTATGGTGGTGTAGGATATTTGTAAAGGTGATGGTGGTGGAGGCGTATATGCTCCTAATGTGTTTGGATTGATGATGTTTTGTTGAGGGTTATAGTACAAACCCTATTGTGGTTGTGCGAGCAATTTTTATTGTTGGGCATACTATTGAGCTTGTCGTTGGGATTGTTGCTATTGTTGGGCTATGAGGGTTGCTTGTTGGGCTGCTAAGGCTACTTGATGTGCTTGTTGTTGTTGTTGGGCTGCTAAGGCTACTTGTTGAGCTTGTTGTTGTTGTTGTACTGCTAAGGCTACTTGTTGGGATTGCTATTGTTGTTGTGTTGCTAAGGTTGCTTGTTGTTGTTGTTGTTGTACTACTGAGGCTCCTTGTTATTGTTGTGCTACTAAGACTGCTATATGTTGTTTTTGTTGTTGGGTAGATTGTCAATAAGCTTCTTTTGCTTGTTGTAAGATAAGGCTTGTGCTTGCAATGTAGGATCAGTTGGTTGTTGGGACATGTGAGTTGGATTTTGGATGTTCATGGGTTTTTGATTGATTTGAGATGGTTGTGAGTTGTTCACGAGAGGTTGGGGGTTCTCTTGGTTTAAAATTCCTTGTAGGATAGTGGATTGAGGTGGAGGAATGTAAGATTGAGGTCCCATTTGATTTTACATGATGTGGGAAACCAAGGGGAAAGATGATGTTGATTCCATTTGGTATTGTGATGGTAATGGCACATTTAGACCTTGTAACTAATTGAAAGGGTTCCCTTGACCGATGGGTAGGGGGTTCCCTTGTTGTATTTGAGGTGGGATCAAGGTATTATCTTGGTTGATGGGATTCATAACCAATGTGTTGTTTTGATTTGCGTCAATGGTAGATGGGTTTGATGTGGATGGTGGATTGAATTAAGTAGCTTGGGTAACCACTTATTTTGATGTGTCAATAGGGTTATTGGAACCAATTTTTAAGGTTTTCCCTTGTGGGAGGGTGTTAACTTGCCCTTGTTTTCCTATTTGAGGCACTTGGTTCACATTACCTTGTGTAACATTAGGCACACTTGGGGTATTTGTGGTGATGGATGAAGATGGTTGCGCTTGAAATGTTGAGGTCATTGTGGCATCATGGAATGTAAGTGGTTTTCCAAATTTTAGTGTCCAACTCATGTTTTGGAGAAGGTTGGTGGTTAATGGAATGGTTGTGTTGTGAATACCAAAAATTGTGCTTATTCCTAGACATGATGTGGGACCAAGGTTGGTTCCTAGTCTAGTTGAGAGACTATATGTTAAGGGTTGACTTGGCACAAAGGATGGAGTTAATTGATTTGTAGATGGATTCAAGCCATGTGCCAAGGTTTGTGTGACAAAAGATGGGGGAATTGAAGCCACTTTATCTAAGCCTTGATGTTCTTGTTTATGCTCAAGGATTTATTCTTTAGTAAGCTCAAATGGGTTGTTTGTGACATCTTCTACCTCATATGGTCCCAATGGGTCTTGGGGTTGTTGTGAGGGGGTAAAATGACTCCTTGGCTTGAATTCTTGTGGGTTTGGATCACTTGAGGTGAATGTGACTTTGGTTTTTTTCATGATTCTCTTGTGTTGTGATCTTGTCTTTACCATAAATTGTGGGTCACCTATGGGAGAGTTTTGTTGAGATTTGTAATGTTTAAACTCTCTAGTTGACTCAAATGTTGATAAAAGGGATGCTCTAAGTCATTTTAGAGCAATGGTGATAATGGGAGATGAAAAGATGAATGATACGGGGAGTGATCTTTGCAATCATTTTGGGACAACACTTTTGACTTAACTTTGATTGTTTGATGTTTGGATAGAGGATGTTTATGAACTTGTGAATATTTAAGGTAGACTTGTGACCTTCAAGATGAACTAGTTCAAAGATGATAACTAACTTAACTAAATGCATGAAAAAGGATTCATTTCACATACAAATTAACTAAGTTAGGGATTGGTGTTGATAGATGTCTAAGTCCAAAATGTTGGTGTGTTTAAAAGTTTGCAAGGCTTGGTGAAGTGAGGTTTGAATTTTTATAAGGGGTGGATAAAATGTTTGACCCAACGTTGACCTAGAGTGAACCTTTGTTTTACAATCTACCAAGGTAGTGAAAAAGATGCTAGACCCTAGGAGTAACTCAATCCAAAATACCAATGTTGACTTAAATGAGGGGCTCATATTGGACATACAAGTCTAGATCATTCATCAAAAGGTGTCTATAAAAATTCCTTACCAATATGTCCTTGTTGTGGTAGAGATTCACATGGTGTTTCTTGACAGACTTTTGACTATGGTGCCTAAGTTTGAAGTGACAAAATATAGACCTTCTCTTGGGCACTTTGATTTTGCGAGAGATCATTTAGATAAGCACAAGATTATGAAAAAGAGGATATTTATTTCCATGTAGGAGGTGGTAATATGGGCCTTCCAGCCACAATATTGGCTTGTTCCTTGAATTCATCTAAGATGTTTGTTGCGTTTCTCCATTGGCTTGGTGTTTCCTTTGTTTCAAAAGTGAAGCTCCTCAAACTACTAATTATATATATTTTTTCTCCTTCAATTAGTTAAAATTTTGATTGAATGATAGCGGGTGTAAGGTTTGGTTGTTCAATTGGAGTGATCAGACGCCAAATGGTCATATGGGGTTCAATGAGCTTCTTTTTACCACAAACACTTTGTCTTGCTTAAGTTTCAAACTAAATTTCTATTTCAAAAACATCAATTTCACAAAGTCCATTTTGTGAAAAGGATGAAGTTAGGGACATAGTTACCTAGGTTAAATTTGGGAAGTATGGATTGAGATGTAAACCAAAATATTTAGAAGTCTCTAAGAATAAATCCTTAGGACAAGCATCAATATCAAGGTTTTGTCAAAGGGTATCCATACTTAGACCAAAGGGTTTGAAATTTTAAAAAAACTTGTTGATGTTTGTTTGTAATTGTTTTGGAACCAAGCAAGTGTTAAACTGACTCACAAGCATTTATAATCCTAGATAGAGCGGGTACATATTTCTTAGTAGGCTTTCCATCATCGGAAGAGATGATTAATCTGTGAAGATGAAATGGACAAATAGGCTATGTCAAGGAAATGTAACATCTTGACACGCTAAGCAAAGGATTGCCTTCCCCATTTGCTTTATTGCCTCAATCAAAAACCAAACATGGTAAGTAACTTCTTGGAGTGGTGCTACTCCAATGCACTACCTTAAAATATGTTTCAGAATTGGACTTGGTTAGCCACTACAAACAAGGATTTTAATGACCATATTTGGGATAAAATAGTACCATACACATGGCGATTCACTCAATTAAGAGGCCTCCCAACCCTTAGAAATATCTAAGGGTTTTAACGCATCATAAGGATATTAAGGGAGACATTCGTCGATATGGGAAAACCACAACCAAACAGTTAATGACTTTAGTCACAACCAATTATTTATATAGCTGACCAAAATGAAAGCACCACTTGGGTTGTTCCCTCCCACAAGTTGGGAGGCAGGCCCTCTAAAGGTAACACATGTTTCAAGCATAAAATGCTTTTCGTCACCCAAGATTTCCAATAGGTGCAAGGGGAGAGGATAAGTGCTTCCAAGAAGAAAAGGTACACTTGTGTGTTTCTCTTCACCCAAGATCGCACGAAGCGCAAAGGGATTGGATACGTACAACAAGCATACTTAAGCAAGTCAAACACATGTTCATTTTAATCCATCATAGAAAAATGAGTTCATTTTAAGCACCAATTTGAAGTGTGGAAGTTGTATTGTTCAATTTTAAACCAACAAGCATAATGATGTGAGGGCTCAATTTTAACTAATTTGAATGTTCATTTTAAAGCCCAAAAAGAAATCTAGTTTGGTCTTAAAATGTGAAATAAAAGCATCATAGATGGGTTATAATTTTCCCATAAGTGTTGAAACACTTGTTACAATTATATTCAAATGGTAATATGCTCCTTAACTTCAAATTTTATTGCCCAAATCTGCAAAACCCGTTAGCCTCCAAAAGTGTCATTGTATCTATTAACACAAGGAAAACAAAAATATAAAGAGAAATTTGTTAGATTGATTAGTTCAATCCCTCCTTCTAGTGCAAAAATGTGACAAATGACATTGTATAGGTTGAATATACCTGATCCATATGAATTTGAGGCATATTTAATCCACTATATATTATTCTCAATAGGATCATCCAATATAAACTAAACTAAGAATTCATTAAAACTAACATATTAAATCATGAAAGCTTCAAAAACACCTATTCTAATCCATTGAAACTTATCCTATTGGGGGAGTGGTGTTGCATTGATGTGGAATGCTAACCTTTTCCAAATCCCTTGGATAATGAGCTTGTTTCGATTGATTCTATTGAAGAGAATCAGCAAAACCGATGAACTATGTGTGA
Source organism: Sequoia sempervirens (assembly GCA_007258455.2). NCBI lineage: Eukaryota > Viridiplantae > Streptophyta > Pinopsida > Cupressales > Cupressaceae > Sequoia > Sequoia sempervirens. The sequence continues at coordinate 419,182,863 of VDFB02270651.1, forward strand.
TAAAACATGATTTAAATGCTAAATTAACATGATGAATGCTAAGATGACTGATATGGGTTAATGCAAATCTACTCTAAATGTATTCAAGATTCAAAAGATTAAAACCCTAATTACAAAATATGCTAAATGTATGCACCTATGTTATCATGGAATTCATTAATGGATGCTTTAAGCTAATGATGCAAGTAAATTAAGCTAAAATGATGCTAAATAAGTGCTAAATATGAGTGCAAGTGAAATTGATTTTAACAACATAAGTTTTCTCTTAAACAATGGATCCATTTGTCTCCAAATAGTGACCTATTTATAGGAGGACAAATGAGAAATGAAAGGTTAAGATTAAAAAAGTTAATCAATGGTCAAAATTGGAGGAAATATGAAACATGGATCAAAGATTCTCATCAATGGATGAGAATCAATGATCGCATGGATCAAGAAAAGAATTAAGGGTTCATATTCTTCCAAACAAACACACTTTTAAAACTTGCACAAGAAATCTTGTTGAAAGTTTGTTGTAAGGAGGAATATTCCTTTTCGAGGAATGTGCAAAGGAGGAATATTCCCTTGCAAGTGGGAGAATTAGATTTAATTAGTAATTTGATCATTAAAACAAAGTTTCAATTATACACATTAGGGGAATTATATGATATTCATTAAATAATTGATCTAATGGAGATCAAATGAAAAAGCAATGGATGAGATTGATTTGATCTATCAATGGTCACAAATGAAAGGAGGACGAAACATGGATCAAGGATTCTCATCAATGGATGAGAATCAAAGATCACATGGATGAAGGAAAGATCAAGGGCTCACAATCATGCAAACAAACACAATTTGCAACAACTTTAAAAAGTTGTTTCAAAGTTTGTTTGGAATAATCATTACCTTTTTTTGGAGGAAAATAGGAGAATATTCCCTATGCAAGTGAATGAGAGGGAGATTAGAAATATAGTTAATTAAAACTAAATTTGAATGTGCAAGATGAGGAATGTGAGGATATTCATTAAATTATTGATTTATTTAATGAAAAGGGGACGTAAATATGATATTTAATTAGATAGTTTAGGTTATTTAATTAAATCAGAGGACTTAGGGTTGAAATTAAATTATTTGCATTATTTAATTAAACCAAATGAAATGTTAGTGTGAGAGGGGGTGAATTAACCCAATTAGGTTAATTAGATTAATAGGTGAAAATGAGGCATTTAATCAAACAATTAGGCTTATTTAATTAAACAAGCGAAAAGAAGATGGATTTTAGGATGAAGTGATGTTAATATATCAGATTCAAGTGTGTATATCATTCAAGACATTTTAAGTGTCTACAATATCTATTCTCCCAATCAAGTATCTAGTCTATTGACAGTAAACAAGTTGCTTGTGATCATCTGTCCACACCTCACAATCTAAATATGGATGCCAAATAAACTCTAGACCATATCATTGAATATATTCCTCCAATATTGTATTCTCCTAGGCTATCAGTAGTGGAACCAATCATGGTATTGGTATGAATAAGGATCACTTGGATCCCTCTTATCAATCCCCTTTGGTCTAGTAACTGCATTCCACTCCCATTCCCAAACATGGAGTAAATTGATGCATGTCTATATGATGTTTCCTTCAAGGTAAACCACCTCATGCATGTCATGATATAGATTTGCTAGTACATAGGGTCCCCATGCATATTGAGTACCCTCCTTCGTCATGATCTCGATGACAATGCCCCAACCGGTGGAAAATCTCTATAATCCCCTTTCTGGCATCAAAGGCCCTATGATCAATCTAGCTAGAACAATCATCATATCATTCACAGTTGTAGTGTAGAAAATTGTACAACTTTCTAGGAGAAAGTACAATTCATACTTATTTGGACCTATTTTGGTGACCTTTTCATTGATGCATTTTAAAACTCCCATCAATGGGCCCCTAATACCCCTTTATCATGTATCCCAAGGCCTATTTTACTTAATTTTATTTAAATCTTGACACCACAACCCAAATTGAATAAATGTTATGAATCAAATTAATTCCCTGAAATTTAAGGAGTCCTAAAGTTTTTGGTCAGGACTCATTCACCCATGGGTGAATGGGTCCTCATTAAGTGCCTTGAACTCAAATTTTGATATGTTTTTGGTGACGTTTTAATCTCTCAAATTCAAATTTCACATGTTGGATTTTGGGATCTAATAATTGGAAAATTAGATAGGAAGCCTATTAAACCAAGTATCACATTCATTTTACACTAAAGAAGAAGCAAGCAAGACAAGATAAAGTCATAAGAGATCAAGCATTCATATTCAAGAGAAAGGAGAAGCATTCAAAAGTGAAGTCTTGGAGCATCATTTGAGTTGTTTTTGCAAGTCTTCAAGTTCATTTTGATATCAAGATCAAGCATTTTCAAAGAAGTGATGATAGATGCCTATAGAGGATCATGATGGTTTCTAGGTTTTGGGATATGCACAAGACATTCAACCAATCCTAATGACTTGTTTCCTAAGTGATTCCATCTTCTATTGTCATTCTAATTTTAGCCTAATGAAGGTATAATCATATTTATGACTAATTAAGGTGATTTGAGATCTCCTAAAGTAGGTCTTCATCATTGTGCATGTTCATTCAGGGATCCTATTCTAACACACTTGAGTAGGGTTTCTTTGTATTGTTATTCTTAATCTTAAACACACTTAAGCTTAGGATTGCACATGAAAATTTCATGTTTCAGATCTATGTTCTTCACCAAGGTTTACCTAGCAAACTTGGGGTTTGACCAAGGAAAACCCCTAACCACTAACAAACAATTTTATTTTTTTTTGCATATTTTGCTTAGATCCAGATCCAAGAGTGGAGGTATCAAGCTACAGGGAAGAATTACAGGTCTCAAGCTCCAATCTTAGATTAATAGTTTTCCAAAAAATTATGCTAGGACCCATTCACCTTGGGGCAAATGAGTCCATGTTCAAGTTGTAGAAACAAATTTTGAAAGGTGCACAACATTTGTTACTCCTAGTTTTTCCAGAAACTCTATTGGTTCCTTTAGTTTTATGCTAAATCTATTATATCCACTTTGTAGATTATATTTTGGAGTCTATTTTCTATTTTTAATATTTCTCCCCAAAGTGATGTTTGGCCTAGACCCCCATCCTTGCAAAAAAATGAAATTTGTTACTCCTAGTTTTTCCAGAAACTCTATTGGTTCCTTTAGTTTTATGCTAAATCTATTATATCCACTTTGTAGATTATATTTTGGAGTCTATTTGCTATTTTTAATATTTCTCCCCAAAGTGATGTTTGGCCTAGACCCCCATCCTTGCAAAAAAATGAAATTTGTAGATTCACACTTTGAATTGATTCACCTTGAGGTTGATAGTCATTTCATTGTGTGGATCTCATTTCCCAATGAATTGAAGAAAGATAGGACCCCTTTTCCCTCTTTGGATCCACTTTTCCATTTTAGGAAACCCTAGGAACCCTCCTTTTTTTCTTCATTTCATTTTGGTGAACCCAACCTTGTACAACAACATTCTAAAAATTGGAGTCCCTTCAACCCTAGATCTAAGTTTTGTAATAGATTGCATTAGGTTTGCATTAGTTGCATTCAATTTACGGTTCTTTAAATCTTGCATTAGTGAACTTGTATTTCGAGTTAAATTTGCATGTTTGCATTACTTAAAATCATCAAAAAAATTGCATTAGATCTAAGTTTTTTTTGCATAGTACTTGCATTAGGATCATCATTAAATCATTTAAGTTCAAATTTAGATTCATATTGAATCTTAAAAATTTCCTCACAATCCATGATTTGACCTTGATTTAACTTGCATTTAGAGACAAAAATCTGGAAAAAATTGTTGCAAAACTTCTTGTTACATATCATAAACAAAGAACATATAGGATAAGCTTATCACCTGAAAAATCAAATTTAAAAAAAACTAATCTAGGACCCATTCACCCTTAGGGTGAATGAGTCTCTATATAGACATTTTTAGCAAATTTCTAATTGCTTTTTTATTTTCTATTTTGCACTTTTGTTTATGTTTCTAGATCTAAAAGTTAATTTTTTGTGATAGTTCATTTGAACATTCAATACATTGCTTATTTAGTTAAATTGTGTAACATTTTGAAGATCATTTTATTGCAAATTTTAGTAAAAGTTAGTGTTAGATTTCTACACTTTTCTTTCATTTTCAACATCATTGCATTGTAAGCTAGATTAGTTCACATTTTGCAAACATTAGAAAACAAAAACAAAAACAAAAAGCATAAAAACAAACAAAACAAAAACTTGATGAAACTCTTGGAGAAAACATAGTTATTTGATCATGTCAAATCTCTTTGTCCAAGTTATCCTATCCCTCAAGCCCTTTAGTAGTGATGACTTTGATATGTTAGATGAAGCCTTTGAGGACTTCATCTCACAAGGCTCATCCACTAAGGCTTGTTGTGACACACTAAAACATAGAGACGTCAATGCAATCACGCCTCAACGTATCCTTTACCCACCCTCACAATAAGCTCAAGTTAAAAATAAAACTTGTTCTCATCTTAGAACCACCTAAAAAGAAACCATGTAAATTAGGAGATATCTTGAACTTTACAAGGAAACTTGATAACATGACAATATTTTGCAGCAATCGGGTTACAATACTATTGCTCATACATATAACACAAGGAACAATAGACAACAACAAACCCCTCCTATTTCATTACCATTACCTCAACCTATCTTACCTAGTGCTCCTCAATTGCTTGTGCATAGTGGAAAGGAGTATGACCTTGTTGAAAAACTTAAGAATACTCTTGCTAAGATATCGTTATCGGATCTTATTCAAGTCTCACCGAAATACCATAGTATGCTTCAAACCACCTTGCAACAAGTTGTGATTCCTCCTAATACAAACCTGAATGATGTGGCAGCCCTAGTTTAAGGAATGAATGCAGTTAATCTAGATATTTTTTTTCACCAAAGTGAGATACCCTCGGAAGTTCAAAAACAATATGAAGCTTTCATGATTGTAGTCGTTATTAATAGGACAACAATAAAGATAACCCTTGTTGGAAATGGCTTGACCCTTAATGTGTGTAGTGTGAACATTTTAGATAAGCTTGGAATTGAAAAGAGTAGGATTTAACTTGACTCGTTGTCCATTCATGGATTTGATAACATTAGGAAAACAATCGTTTGGTGTGATTACATTACCTGTTATAGTTGGAAAAGATACATTGCAAACTACCATCCATGTTATGCCTCATGATAATTTATATAATCTTCTTTTAGGAAAACCATGGATTCATGAAATGCAGGTGGTGCCTTTGACCCTTCATCGTTTAATAAAGTATGTTTACAACAATAAAGTTTACACAATCAAGGCCGAATTTGAACCTAAAAGTTTTTTGCACACTAAAAAATAAACAATGTCTTGTAAAAACATTGATACCAACTTCAAAAGTTGAAACCACACAAGAACAAGAAAAAGAGAAGAATATTGAAGAAGTCACGAAGTTATTGGAAGATGATTGGGGTTCCTTAGATTTCACACCAACATTCATGGGAGAATATAAGATGACAACAAAACAACCTAAAAAGGAAAAATAATCAATGGAAATGTCAACACAAAACTTGGAAGAACAATCACAAGAATCTACCTCATCCATCTGAGAAGAAGAAGATACAAGTTATACAATAAAATTTGATGAAGTGGACTATCAACAACCACCAAATCTGAAAGAGATGGAAAAACTTTATGGAAGAGGTTATGAGCTCTTGAAACAACTTGGTTATAGTGGAAAAGGATGTGGAATAAAAGAACAAGGCATTTGTATTCCCATAGAGCCTAACACACAAGAAACAAAAAATGGTCTTGGATATTGTCCTTTTAAGATAATGAAAGCAACAAAAATACCTTCACTTAACATTAACACCATCATGTGTAGTTCCTCTAAGGCAACACTCACTTTGAAGCATCCTGAATTGATTGATACAACATGTGAAGAATCATTAGAGTACTTTGAAGATGATGAAGCTTTGAAACAAATTTTAGGAGTTTACGACAAGTCATTTACTCCCTCTACGAAACAAGGAGTCACTTGCGCTATGGTTAGTGCTAAACAAGTGAATGAAAAGAATGAAATAAGTGATGTTGACAATGATAAAGAAGAACATAATTATGAAATTTTGACACAAAATGCACTTCCTATGGGAGATAAAATCAACATACCAATGGATACATCTAATGAAGAAAGAGTGATTCAAATAGGAAAGTGTCTTAATGAGGATGAACAAGAAGATCATGCAATATTACTACATGGAAAGTGTCTTAATGAGGATGAACAAGATGCTAAATCGGTAAGATAAAAGATATGTAAGATGAATCCTAAGATAGCTTTATTGGTGAAGGATGAGATTGAAAAACTCCTTGAAGTTGGCTTTATACGACCTATTGACTATTCTCCATGGATCTCAAATATTGTAGCAATCGCAAAACCCGATAATCATATTAGGATGTGTACAGATTTTCATGACCTTAATAAAGCATGTCTCAAGGATGAATTTACCCTTCCTAATATGACATGATAGTAGATTCGACTACGTGAAATGCTTTTTTGTCATTCATGGATGGATTCTTGAGATATAATCAAATCTTTATAAACCCTCAATATCAATACAAAACAACATTTACTATATATTGGGGGACATTTTTTTGGGTGGTTATGCCTTTTGGATAAAAGAACATAGGCACAACATATCAAAGAGCTATGACATTGATATTTCATGATTACATTATACACAAGATTTTGGAAGATTATGTTAATGATATTCTAGCCAAATCTTTAACTTGACAAGACAATGTTAACATCCTTCGGAAATTTTTTGAATGAATGCGAAAATATAACATGAGATTGAATATGAAGAAATGTGTCTTTGGTGTAGATAGTGGAAATTTTTTATTTTTTATAGTATTTCACAGAGGCATTGAGGTGGACACGAAGAAAATTTATGCTATCATTAACATGCCACCTCCTAAAAAATCTCTCAATTGTGTACCCTACAAGGGAGAATTCCAGCTATCCATTGTTTTGTAGCATCCTTAGCAGATCGAATGTTACCCTTTACGCAACTTTTTAAGGAGGTTGAGTTTAAGTAGAATGAGGATTGTAGACAAGCCTTTAAGAGTTTGAAATATTATCTCACTACTCCACCTATTTTACAACCCGCTATGCAAGGAAAACCATTCATCCTTTATACAACAACATCAACCCATGCTTTGGTAGCATTGTTAGCTCAACAAGATGATAGTGGTAGAGAACATCTCATTTATTACATTAGCTGAATTTTGATTGATTATGAGATGCGATATACAATGATAGAAAAACAATGTTTGGCTCTTGTATTTTCTACAAGTAAATTGAGACATTACTTATTAAATGTAGAAATACATGTGATGACAAAGTTTGGTCCTTTAAAACATAGTTTTTCTAAAACTGATTTATCAAGACGTTTAGCTAAATGGGTTATGTTGTTAACTGAGTTTGATCTTAAATTTGTCTCTCAAAAGGAAATCAAAGTACAAGCTTTAACCGACCATTTAGCTAATGCCCCTTCTCCCTTAACATTACCTAATATGGACTCATTCCCTGATGAAAGTGTGTTGACCATCTAAAAATAAAAAAGAAACATGGGAATCGTACTTTGATGGCTCTAAGTGTCGAACTGGCTCTGGAGCTGGGTTATATTAATTCCTCCTTCAAGAAAGCCTATTCCCTTATCCTTCCATCTAAACTTCCTATGCAAAAATAACATTACAGAGTATGAAGCTTTAATTTCTAGATACGTGCAGCGTTAGCCTTAGGTATTCAACACATTTCCATATTCAGTGATTCACTATTAGTCATTAAACAATTAAATGGTTCATATCAAGAAAAACATGATAAAATTATTTGATACAAAGACCTCACGATGACATTATTAGATAAATTTATATCATACACCATTTATAACATACCACAAAATGATAATTGACATGCAAATGCAATGGCGAGTGCCACCTCCCTTGTATCTCCTAAAGATCCTTTTCTTGATTTCACATTCACAATCCAAACAATCTTAAAACCAACAATCGATGATAAAGGAAAAGAAGTGTTAGTAAGCAATGTTGAAAACTCTAGTGAGTGGTATGCAATGATATTTAATTACTCAAAATTTGGTACCTTTCTTGAGCCTACAACTAAGAACACTCATGCTCATCTTCAAAAAATTGCATCTAAGTACATAATCCTAGCAAATGCTCTAGATAAACGATCGTTTAATGGTCTTTTTCTTAGATGTCTTAAACAATCCAAGATCCCTATAGCACTCTAAGAAGCTCATGTAGGTGCTTATGGAGGAAATTTTAGAGGGATATCGTTAGTATAGAAGTTAATCTGCATAGGATATTATTGGAGATATATGGAGCAATATTTTTTTATCCATATTAAGAAATGTCATAAATGTCAAGAACACAATAATTTGATTCATGCTACTGCTTTCGAGCTTTGTGACCAAGTTCCTATTTGGCCATTCTCAGTTTAGGGATTGGATCTTGTTGGAAAAATATCACCACCCTCTTCTATTGGACATACCTTTATAATTACCGTGATAGATTATTTCACAAAATGGGTAGAAGCTATCCCTCTTCATTCCACAACAGCTAATGCAATATGTCATTTAATATTGGAACCTATTATTGCTCGCTTTGGTCTTCCTTCCGCATTAGTTTTGGAAAATGCAACTCCATTTAAGAACAATGACTTGAAAATATTCTTCGAAACATTTCACATTCAACGTCGTTTTTCAATTCTATATTACCCACAATCAAATGGTCAAGTGAAATCAAATAACAAAACTCTTCAACAAATCTTAAGAAAAATAGTAAGTAAGCATAATAAAGATTGGCACACTCAATTAACTTATGTGTTATGGGCTTATCATACAAGTATTAGAACATCTACAAGAAAAAATCCCTACAAACTTATCTATGGTGTTGATGCAATAATTCCCTTGGAGTTAGAAATTCCTTCATTGTGAATCAATCTCAAAGGGATTATCGATGACAGTACCTATAAAGAATGGTGATTGCATCAGCTTGAAATTCTCAATGAATAGCGTATCAATGTTCTTGAGCATCTCCAAGCTTATTCCAAATAAATGCAATGTAGTTACAATGATCATGTCATCCATCACACATTTAATAAAGGTGACTTGGTGTTGTATGAGAATCAACGTAACGTAATGCTGCCCCGAATGAAAAAGGAAAATCCATCCCTAATTGGCTAGGACCTTATATAGTTAAAGCAAATTATGGGTTTGGCGCTTATACATTAATGGAAATGGATGGTACGCCTCTAAAAGAACCTATCAATGCTGCACATTTGTGTTGGTACTACACCTAGCATCTTCATTGAATAGTATGTTACTAAAGTAATGTTGTTAGATTAAGTAGATGGCATTTTATTTTTATCTCGCATTGCTTCATTCTTTGACAAATGATCTTGGTGTGTCTTAGAGTCTAAGGTGATTATTCAAATTAGTTTGAATTACTACTTTAGTTTGCATACTATTCAAATTCATCTTGTGCATTGTGTTACATTAGATCCTTATATGCATTTAGTGTTCTACAAGTTAAAGCATAAGTGCATTTAATTTAACATTGCATACTCAATCACAATGTAGCATCTATTGTGAACTATAATATTTGAAAATGAAAAATAGCTAAGACCAAGTAGCAACCACTCTACCTAATATCTAAGCCAAAATCCCAAATCCAAACAAGAGAGTACTAATGATAAAAGAGCGGAAACACGAATGAAAACATAAGACAAACTCCCCTATCAAAGTTGCTTCATCTCCCTTGCTTATCCTCCATTCTTTCTCAAGTTGCAAAGCTTTTCCCTCAAATTTTGAAGTGTTGGAATACGTACAAATGACAATGACAAGATAGGAATAACTTTGGAGAAATGTGGTTGTAAGGAAGAAATGGAAGAGAAGACCTTCTTTTATAGAAAATATTTCAAACGGACGGACAAGATTGATTTTATAGAAAGTTGCCAAGATCAACAGTGGAGGATTCATGCACCACAAAGTAGTAGGGTTAGGGACAACTAAGGATAGACGGTCAAGATTGGAAGAAGACCAAAGAGAATCAACGGTCAAGATTTGAAATGAGAAAGTGGAGGAATTAAATAATAATTCATGAGAAGAAAATCTTTGACCAGATTTTAAATTTGGTAAAAGATAATGGAGGAATAAAAATCATTTTAGAGTATTTATTTATGGAGAAAGGGAAAATGAATATTTAATTTAAATGATTATGCATCCGTTTAAATTAAATATAGAAGAAAATGGCAAAAGGGAATTAAATAATTAAGTTAGATTAATTATTTAATAGAGGGAAAGTGGAGAGAGGGAGTTAAATAATTTAAATAATTAACCAAGAAAGGACAAAAAGGATTAGTGAATAGACAAATAATTTAAAATAATTATTTAACTATCGATGAATAATGACAAGCAAATAATTAAATAAATGATCATTTATTTAATTATAGAGGGAAAGGGTGTTAGCGACGCAATGAAATCAATATTTAATTTATTTAATTGATCAAAGGAGAGCAAAGACCAAGAAAATGAATTAATTAAATAATTATTATTTAATTAATAGAGGAATGTGATCAAAGAAAATAATTAAATAATTAAAATGATTTAATTATGTAGGGGAGAAGACCAAGACAATGGAAAAATGACACTTGCAAACCAAGACATTTTTCAGTGTCTACATTTTGCCCCTCTTTGACATAATGTGATTTGAGCATTGTGTCAAAGAATAAATAAGAAAATTAGGTTCAAATCATGCCCTAGCGTGCCCCAGTGAAGGTGGGATAGACCTATGCCCCCTTGGAAAATTTTTCAAATTTTCAAAAAAAATTGAGAAATTATTTCGAAAAGCCACTTTGATGCACTGACAAGAGAATAATTCAACTTGCAGGCCATCAGGATGATTGTGGATGGAAGATGTTAGTGCGAAGAAGATGGATGTTAGTACAAAGAAGACAAATATTAATGTGGAATTAGTCAAATGAAAAGGGATGGATATTCTTGCTTGATAGATGTCAACTGGCATGCTTATCATCATTGGGTGGTACAATTATGGGAAATGGACCATAAATTTTGAGAATGTGTCTCAAACTCACTGGTGAAACCTTGGATCTGTAGCTATCAAACTCAAACTTCTTAAAGTGCTACATTTTTCCTTTACCACAATACCATTAGGTGCACTCAAGAGGGTTGTGGGTTGGTGGTGTTACCTACCATCCCATGGAGGTTCGCATTTAGTTGTGCGGGATGGAAGTGTTATCCGCTACCCCACGACAGTGGTTGAAATTTGTTGGCAGTAGAGTGAGGGAGCCACCTTGCCACCCCACGACAGTGGATAACCCTGACCTGCGGTAGTGTGGGCCATACTACTACCCCATAGCTCGTGAAATGGCTTGCGGTGGTGTGGTGAATGTCCCGTTGTCCTGTGGTGGTGGGTTTGAGAGGCTTGCAGTAATGCGGTATATGTATCACCACCTCATGATGATTTGTTGGTAGTGCCTGCAGTAGTGTAGGGAAATGTTAGTATCCCATGGAGGCTTGCAGTGTGGCTTGTGGTATGGTGGTTAGGCCTGGAAATAACAGGAAGAGATGGAACCATGAGAAGGTCAATGGTGATTGACTGATGAGTAGGGTGTCGACATGTGGCACAAAGTTACTCATTGATTCACATTATTGTTGTGAATCAATGTGTTCATTTGTTTGATGATTTCAACCTGAGGGTGATAGTTGTAATTACCTGATAACCATGTAACTGCATGCATAATATGGTTGCTCATTGGTTGGTGAATTGGTACTACGACATGGAGAAGTATAACCGACCTGAAAGAATGAGTTAGATATATGGAATTTCGTAGTACATTGTTAGGGAGAGAGAAACTAGTGTAAGGAAATGTTGTCTAATTTTCTCTAGAAATGGAACAAGATGTAAATCTCCTATAAAGGCTTAGAGCCTGCAATTGTATCTGTAACTGTATTTTGTTGTTGAATAATACAATGGCAATCTGGGCTTTTAGAGTGTGGGGTTTTTTACCTGAAAGGGTTTTCCCCACATAAAACTTTGTGTTCATGTTTTTTGTTCCATCTTTCATGTTTGTTGATTCTGCGTATTGAATCTGTTTAATGCATGTTACTAAAACTGGTTAAAGTTGCATAAAATTTCCTCCAAGGGTTAATGTGGGAAATAAACTATGTCTAATTTCACTTTTATGGCATAGTAATATGTGCTTTTGAGGCTATCTAATGTAATGAATGTTACTTAACGCACCTACTATTCTCATATGTTCATTCTGGGATGATCTAGACTTCCCTACAATAAACACCATGGTATGACATAGACCAAGGTGTGCAATATTACAACTTACAAAAGATAGATAGTCAAAAAGACAGTCAAAAGGACAAGGGATGCCATGACTCATACTAAGGACCCAATTTCCCCAGTCTTTTTTCCAAGACAAACCACAAGCATCAATCAAAGAAAAGGGATCATGATCCATCATTTCCCCTCCAAATCCTTCATGGACATCCTTGAGATGAATAGTAACATGACCAAAGACAAATAAAAAAGATAAGATAAACTCATACCAACAAAGCCACCAACCATTTACATCATTTTCTAGAGAGATAATGTTTGCTAATAGGATTGATGGGGTTGGTTGGTTGATTGATTGTTTGACCGAAGTTGATTGATAGATTGACAAGGTTGATTAATTGATTTGATTGATTATGCCTGGTTTAAGGAAAGACACATCCTATATAAGGAAATATTAATTGACCAAGATGACAAGATTGATTGACCAAGTGACTAACTTGAGTTGATTTGATAAGGTTTGATTGGCATGATTGAACGATGTGATGATGCCTAGTTTCAGGAAAGACATATCTTGTTTAAGGAAAATAACACATATGATAAAATTGATCGATTGACCCTTTTGATGAATGCCTAGTTTCGGGAAAGACATATCCTACTTAAGGTGAATGAAAAGGTTGACCAAAGAGGATGTCTTGCCTCAGGAAGGATGCATCCTAATGTAGGACAAATGATAAGATTGGATGAGGAAAAAGACATATGCCACATTTCAAGATAGAACCAATGACTTGATTGATTAGGAAAATGATCAATTTAGATTGAAGAACAGTTGGAAAGTTTGTTTGTTGAGGTGTGATTTGGTTGAGATTCAATTTTTTGTTTGTGCCTAATCAAAGTGTCAAACTTATTGACTGACTTAACAAACCCTAAGGAAAGATTGACCTAGGGCATCGGGGGATTATTGATTGATGGCCTTGCCTATGTTATACACACAAAGACCTCATAGTTTGACTGGCGCTAACCAAAATTGATATGACTCAACAAAACCCTAAGGACAAACCTAATGTCTTGAGGGTTCATCGAGTGATGACCTTTCCTACATAGCAATGCACAAAGACAATGTAGTTTGACCGGACGTGGACTTGTTGGAAAAACAAGGATAGAAAACTGAGACAGGGGGATGAATCAGTTGTCACAGATTATTTAACTTTTCAAACTTTACTTAACTTAATCTTAGATCTAATGAATGAACAATAAACCATAAACAATCAACACATCAGAAGCACAGAGAACACCGATATTTTTATGTGGAAACCTTGTTAAGGGAAAAACCACGGTGGATGTTAGTCCACAAGATTATACCATGTTAAAAGTATAATGAAAAATAATGGGAATGCACATGCATTTAGGCACACTGCCTAGAGCTCATTGCTCAAATACAAGAGGGATCACTGCCCAAAAAATATTCAAATTAAAACCATCCATTTTGTGAACTGAGAAAGTAGCTTCTACACAAGCCTAATTAAGGTTCCAGTTAAGCACAGAAAACCTTCTTCACACTTCGCTCAAAATTCTTCTCACTCTGCTCTGCAATCAAATGATTACAACACTATTCATGCATCTGCACTTTCTTTGGCATACATTCACTCTTATGCACACACTAACTTCACTCAAAAAATCGCTCTTATATATCCGCAACATGAAATTACATCAACCTAGTTGGCCAAAAATATAAAACATATTTTCAATGTCGGTCCAAATTTCCAAATAAATTTTCAATGTGGATCAAAAACCATCTCCTAATATCATGATGCGAACCAAAACAATATCCTAGAGCATGCCAAACATTCAAATTTAAATCTTTAAGGATTTGCAACATGTTACAACCACCATGTCGGCCAAGAACACAAAAAATGAACATACAAGAGAAAAATATTTGACTATGGGCACACTGACCAACGTGGACATACAAAAAAGATAGAGCATGATCTAGAACCATCCAAAAGCATCAAGAACCATTATATAAACATCCACAACAACTGAGATTACTAGAATCACATAAACTTCAATCAGGAACACTGTCAAAACCCACAGAAATACTGTCAGTACACAACTGTTCATAGCACGATCAAATCTTCATGCAGACCTCTAAAACTTCTAGTAGATGAACTAGATACTCTTAGAAATAAACCCTTTAGTCCACAACAACTGATCTTCAATGTACAAAACAAGACACCTTCATGACCTTCACTAAACCACTAGGAACTTGTAATACTTTCTTTTACAAATTTCTCAATATCCTTGACATATTCAACCTTCAATACATCAAATGCTAATAGTGTTGACATCAATGACAACCACATATCAACAACAAAACCACAACATCCAACAATCCCCTCCTTTGGCATAGATGGAAACACATGATGTGAAAAACACCATCAACACAACTCTCAATCAACACTTGTTCCCCCTTAGATTCTGACTCTTCTTCCTTAACCTCTTCTGCATGATCTTCTCTCCACATGACTCTTCACTCCAAATAGACAATAGTTTTTCACATGAATCTTCTCCCCCTTTGACATCAATGGAAAATATAAGCATTATCTTTCCACATGCAAGATTTGAACCACATATCTGTACTTCTGACTACTCCCCCTGAGTAGCAACCACGGGAACATCAATCCAGATCAGGAAATATCCATGAAGCACACTAATTGATGCAAGAAAATGCATCTTTAGTTCATATCAGGAGGGGTAATCACCCCTAGCATACCTCTGAGATACTCAAAAGTATCCTTCGGCAACAACTTGGTGAAAATGTTTGCAATCTACTCTTTGGTAGGTAAATACTCTAGTCTAACTTCTTTCTCACTCACTTTTTCCCTCAAGACGTGAAACTTGATTGATATGTGCTTGGTCTTAGAGTGTAGCACCAGATTTTTTGATATGTTAATTTCACTTGAGTTGTCAAAGTATATGGCAATAGGTTCATCATATACTACTCTGATATCTTTCAGCATCTGTTTCATCCACATCACTTGAGTAAAGTTATTTGTAGCAGCAAGATACTCTGCCTCAATAGTAGATAGAGAAATGGAATTCTGCTTTTTATTCAACCAAGAGACCAGCTTCTTCCCTAGGAAGAAGGCACCACCACTAGTACTCTTCTTGTCATCTACATCTCCTGCCCAATCTGCATCAGTATATGCATTCAAAGTGATATCATCATCTTTAGGATACCAAATCCCAAAGTCAATTGTTCCTTTCAGATACTTGAAGATTCTCTTTACAACAGTCACATGAGACTCTTTTGGATCAGCCTGAAATCTAGCAACCATACATACAACATTCATAATGTCTGGTCTGGTCTGAGTTAAGTAGATCAATCCACCAATCATTGGAATGGATCTTGTTTGATTTTCCTTAGGAGAATCATCATTCTATGTTAATTTGCATCTGGTTACCATGGGGGTACCAACAGGTTTTGAGTCGCCCATGCCAAACTTCTTCAGCAGCTCTCTTACATATTTGGACTGAGATATGAAGATCCCCTTGTCTAATTGAGTAACTTGCAATCCTAGAAAGAACTTCATCTCTCCAATCATACTCATCTCAAATTCATTCTTCATTTCATCAACAAACTTCATACATAGATTATCATCTCCTCCAAAAATAATTTCATCAACAAAGACCTCAATAATTAACTCTTTGTCATGATCCCATTTGAAATACAAGTTGTTGTTAGTAGTACCTTTATTGAATCCAAGCTTTAATAAGTATTTGTCCAGTCTAGCATACCAGGCTCTGGGGGCTTGCTTGAGTCCATATAGAGCTTTCTTCAATCAAAAAACCATGTCTTCCTTATTAGTCAATTGAAATCCATCTGGTTGTTCAATATATACTTCTTCTTCTCGCTCACCATCCAGAAAAGCTAACTTCACATCCATTTGATAGACTTTATAATTCTTATATGCAGCATAAGCAAGAAATAACCTTACAGCTTCAATTCTGGCAATAGGGGAAAAGGTTTCTTCAAAATCAATACCTTCCATTTGTGAATACCCTTTACATACTAGTCTTTCCTTATTCCAAACCACTTCACCTTGTTCATTCAAGCTTATTCCAAAAGACCCATTTAGTACCAATCACATTTTTATCTTTAGGTCTAGGAACAAGTATCCATGTATTATTCTTTTCAATCTACATTAATTCTTCCTTTATAGCTTCCATCCAGTGTTCATCATTACAAGCTTCATTGACATCTTTAGGCTCAATCTTGGAAATCAAGCAATACTCTTCTACAATCTTTCTTTTAGTTTGCACACCTTTATTCTTGTCTCCTATAATTTGATTTTTAGAATGATTTAACTTTACATACCTCAGAGTTTTAGGATTCTCTCAAACTTCTGATTCTTCTGTTTCTTCTTCTGCACTTACACTTGTCTTTGCTTCCTAACTACCTTGATTTACCAGAACATATGGCACAATTTGAAGTTGATTCTATGTCTGAGCATTCTTCTCTTTGTTTGTGTTGTCTTCCTGGTCATCTGAATCATATCCACAATATATGGATGATTTAGTAGAGTCCTCATCAACTCTAACATTTGCACTCTCAACCATTTTTCTTAATCTTATGTTATAGCACTATCAAATCTTCACGTGGACCTCTGAAAATTCTAGTAGATGAACTAGATACTCTTAGAAATAAACCCTTTAGTCCAAAACAACTGATCTTCAATGTAGAGAACAAGACACCTTCATGACCTTCACTGAACCACTAGGAACCTGCAATACTTTCTTTTACAAATTTCTCAATATCCTCAACATATACAACCTTCAATACATCAAATGATAATAGTGTTGACATCGATGAAAACCACATATCAACAACACAACCACAACATCCAAGAAGATTGACATAGACTCGGACTCATACTCAATTTTTGGAAGTTTTGATGCTTTCTAATTATTTTGGATTTTGATGTTTTATGATTTTTTTTATGGATTTTGATGTTTTAAAAGGTTGATACCATGTGTAGGATCCCTATGAAGACGTAATTCAAGGAATTTTCCCCAATCAGGTATAGGACCAACTTATTATGTGCAAGGGGAAGCAAAAAATGAATGCAAAGGATGGTCATGGAAGCAAAGGATGCTAAATTTCAATGGTTCTCAGGTCATGGGAAGGATGACGAAGCTTTATTATGGATGGGTGATATGTGCGAATGGATGGAAAAACAGTGGAAAACTAGGTAGAGTGATAGTAGATGGAGGAGCATAGCCTGACTATGCATGGCCCTTGTTTGCCAGGTTTTCACCATGGTACCTATCCAAAGTGCCACCATAGTGGTTTTCACTTTTGGATGAATTATTTCTCTTTACTATTTTTTTTTTCATTTTTTGTTGTCACCAAGACACGCCTGTTTGCCAGGTTTTCATCAAGGTGATCATTTTTTGACTTTTTTGATTTTTTTTGTACCTTTTTAACTTTTTGATGGGATACCCTAAGAATTAGGTGTAATATCTACAAAGGTGCATACTATTGATAGGCTCAAGTAATGGTTCACCTTTAGGAGTGGAAAGATGATAAGCACTGGATCCATATGTTGTTGTGATGATATAAGGGCCCAACCAATTGGGTTCAAACTTTCTAGGCTTTTCTCAATCTATCTAATTCTTCAGATTCTCTTTCAAGACTAATTCACCAATGTCAAAGCTTCTAACCCAAACCTTCTTGTTATAACTGTGGCGAAGACAATTTCCGTATGCCTATAAATGAACCAAGGCATTCTATCTCTTTTCATCCAATAAATCTAGCTCATGTATACGAGATACACGGTATTCTTCTTGATCAATCAACCCTTGCAAAGATACTCTTAGGGATGGTAACTCAACCTCAATAGGAAGTATGGCCTTAGATCCAAAGACGAGGGAATATAGGGTGGCTCCTATGGGAGTATGAATACTAGTATGGTATTCCCATAAAGTAGGATTGAGTTGGATATGACAATCATGGCCAATGTCATTGACAATCTTTTTTAAGATTTTAAGGATAATCTTGTTAGATGCCTCAGCTTTACCATTACCTTAGGGATAATAGGGAGTGGCGAAATGGTATTGGAAATGAAAATTCTCAAATAGTTCACGAACATCCTGATTCTTGAAAGGGTGACCATTATCCGTAATGATATATTGAGGGATACCATAGCAACATATAATGTAATTCAGAATGAATTTGGATATTTTCTTACCAATAATATAGGTCATTGAGATGGCTTTGATCCATTTGGTAAAGTATTCTATAGCAACAAGGATAAACTTATGTCCATTGGTGGAAGTAGGTTGAATATTTCCGACGAGGTCAAGTCCCCACTAGGAGAAGGCCAAGGGGATGTAAGTGGATGCAATTCTTGAGTAGGTGCATGTACAAGATCTCCTTATATTTAACATTTGTGACATTTCTTCACAAAGTAATAAGCATCTCATTCCATTGTAGGCCAATAATATCCCATTTGCATGAGCTTCTTAGCTAGGGTAGGACGAATAGAATGAGCTCTGCATATACCATTGTGAACCTCTTGTAAGGTTGTTTGTGCTTCATTTGAGTCAAGACATCCGAGGAGGGTGTTGTCTAGGCTATGATGATAAAGGGTATCTCCGATGATGGCACATCTAGAGGCTTGTCAGATAAAGGTTTTACGTTGGTTGGGGGATAAGTCGGGAGGGATAATCTGGTCATGTAGGTAATTGTAAATGTCTTTGTACCATGGATATTTTAGACTAACAATTTTTCACACCAGTTTGGTTTTGGGGACATCGAACGCAAGGACGAATAGTTGTTCCACCAAGAACTCATATTGTGATGCATTGTTAGGGATGTCCAAGAGAGATCCAATTGTTTCCATTACATTTGTTGCCTTGTTCTGGATTCTTGGTATTTGCTCAAAGGTAATAGCTTTGAAGTACATTATGAAACTATCAACCATGTGCTTGTAGGCAATTAACTTCTCATCCTTGGTATCATAATCATCATTGACTTGTTTGATCACTAATTGGGAATCACCATAAACTTGAAGATCCTTGATTTTCCATTCAGAGTCCTGTTAGTAATGCTTCATACTCGGCTATGTTATTGGTTCACGGAAATTATATTCAAAATGACTTAGGAATGGAATCCCCTTGAGGTGTGATGAATAAAATGCCAACTTTTGAACCATGACTTGTGTAGGACCCAACAAAGTATAATTTCCATGTTGTTGGTGTCTCTATGACAGAGATTGATTCATCCAGAAAGTCAAATATTAGAGGATGATCTGATTTCATCGGTGCATCTGCAAGTTGATCATCTATCACCTATCCTTTTATTGCCTTTTGATCAACATATTCAATGTCATACTCACTTAAAATCATAACCCAATTAGCTAGTCATCCTGTTAGAGCTGCTTTACTGAGGAGGTAATTCCAAGGATCAATTTTGGCTATCAACTTTGTCTTATGGTTTAGCATGTAGTATCAATTTATGGGTTGTGAATACAACTTCTAGGCGTGCTCATTTAATAGGGCTATAGTTTAACTCATATCCAACCAAGGTACGACTGATGTAGTAGATTGCTCGTTCTTTGGTATCATTATCATTTTGTGCCAATAATCCCCCCAGTGCTGATGTAGTTGCTATTACATACAATATCAAATGTCTACCATCAATTGGATCCATAAGGATTGGTGGAGTAAATAGATAATGCTTAATTTGATCAAATGCTTCTTGACATTTTTCTATCCAAATGAAGGGAATTCCTTTTCGTAACAAATGCTGAAATGGATGAATCTTATCTGCTAGGTGGGAAATGAATCTACGAATTGACTGTAGTCTTCCTTATAAATTCCTTAGCTAACTGATGTTGATGGGTGGTAACATTTCCAAGATAGCTTTTACTTTTGCAGGATCAACCTCTATTCCTCTATGGGAGACAATGTATCCTAAATTTTTTCCTTATTGGACCTCGAAAACATATTTCTTTGGATTTAACTTGAGTTTGTATTTTTCAAGTCTTCTAAAAATATTATCCAAGACTACTAGGTGACCACTTCTTTCTAGATATTTTGCGAGGAGATCATCAACATAATCCTCCATAAGTACATGCATGTAATCATGGAAAATGGTAGTCATGGATCTTTGATATGTAGCTCCAACATTCTTAAATCCAAATGGCATAACATTCCAATAGAATGTTCCCCAAGCACATGTGAAGGTTGTCTTTTGTTGATCTTCAAGAGTAATCCTTGTCTTATTATAGCCTGAGAATCCATCCATAAGTGATAACATCTCATATCTAGCAATGATGTCCACTATGATGTTAATATTCGGGAAGGGGAAATCATCTTTAGGACAATCCTCGTTAAGATCCCTAAAATTTGTGCATACTTTGATTTGGCCATTCGGTTTTGTGATAGGAACAAGATTAAATATCCAATCTACATAATAAATGGAGCATATAAATCCAACATCCAAGAGTTTCTTCAGCTCAACCTTGACCAAGAGTGTAATCTACGGGTGCATTTTCCTTAGCTTATGTTTTTATGGTTTGGCATTTGGTATTAATGGCAAGTGATGTAAAAAAAGCTTGGGGTCCAACCTAGGCATATCAACATATGACCATGCAAAATTAACTTGTCTCTCTGAAAGAATGCTATAAACTCAAGTTTTTCCTCAATGGTCAAAGGTGTTGCAAGTTGTATGGTTCTAGAGTTATCTTGTGTCCTAATGTTAACTTCTTCTGTCTCTTCTATGAGAAATAGTGATTTCTCTTGGTCTATAGGGAGACTGTCCAATCCTCCATCCTTAGGTGCCTCAAAGAGGTTTTCACCTTCAGATACATCCTTTATTTTTACTTTTTCATGGTCAACAAGTGCCTTTTGGTTTTCACCTAAAGACCTATTCTTTTTACTTTGAATTTTTTAATTTTCACTTTTGCGACTAGAGGAAAGGACAACCTCACCAAAGTATGCTGCACTATCAAGCTCTATGACAAAGCCAACCTTATGATCCCTACTTGGTATTTCTTCACGAAGTCCCATGAACTCATTAATTGCTTCGTCATTCTTGAACGTATCTAAACTTGGTGGCCCTTATTGTTCTTAATCTATTAATTGTGGGTATAAGAGGGGTAAGCCATCATCAGTATTATCAAGGGTTAATTTGTAGGTAGATAAGGTGAATACAAAGGTAGTCATTTGTTTCCCAAAATGTATCGATCTAGATATTAATGTCCATGATATTGGTCAGAGAATAGGATAGGCTGAGCTCTTGGTAGACATGGTCTAGTTCATAGTCACTAGGCGTGAAAGAATCCCATTCATACTCATTGGAATCGGTTTCACCATAGTAACATTCCTCAGATGTCTCAGTCTCATTTGAAGCGTCAACAATCTCAGTCAAGGTTAACTTAGTATTAGGAGGACTTGGTTCGGGTGGAACATACCGTGACCCAATATACTTTGGTAATTTAAGAGGCAGTAAAGGTTCCAAAATCCCACGTTTGTTTAGACCAAGGTCGTTGTGTCCATCATATCCTTGTTGCTTCATTAAGAGGACCCCTTTTGGATAACATTCAACTGGTAACTATTTAGGTTCAATGCCCTCCTCTTCTTTATACATACATGTGTAAATGTGGTCATCCAAAGATTCTTTGTCTAACTCCCCCCATTTAGTAAAGGTGGTAGGAGGAGTGCAGATGACAACCTTAGGATGCATAAGATGTAGTTTTCCATAAGATTTTGGTGATTTAGGAAACTTTCCAATGCAAAAAAGGCTCTTCATGTTGTAATCTCCACATCCTTTGTCTTGAATCTTGATTTTGGATTTTGAGGTGTAGTGAATGGAGTGGATGATTTGACAAGGTCAGATGGATCAATGTAGTGGGGTGAGGTGGAAGGTGAAGCCTCTCGATTTATGGGCACTTGGTGCTCAACAGTTCTTCTCAAGTTAGTGCAATACTGAAAAGGATCAGGATTACTGGGAATAATAATTTTGGTGCCATTGTGTGGAAACTTGAGGCATTGGTGGTATGTGGATGGTATGGCCCTCATGGTGTGAATCCATGGGCGGCCAAGGAGAAGGTTGTAGTGTAAATCCATATCCAAGACATGAAAAATTATGTTTTGCATAGCTGGACCAACTCTTATAGGAAGTGAAATTACTCCTTCAGATGAGCGCTCAACATCATCATAAGCCTTGATAACAATTTTCTTAGTTTGATCTATGCAATTCTCAAAGTATCCCAATGCTTTTACGAATTTTAGAGTATAAATTTTTAGACCCGCTCCACTATCTACCGAGACTTGTCTAATCTTATGTTTATTAACATAGACTTCAAGGTGTAGGGGATCATTATGATTTTACTTTTGTGTTGAAAAGTCATGTTCAAAGAAGTTGACGTGATGTGGCATAGCTAGGTATCCAGCCATGGCTTGAAACTCATTGACATTTAGTTCAGTGAGTATGGATGCTTCCTGTAAGGCTTTATCAAGGATAGCTTTGTGTTGAGGAGATATGTGAAGGAGTTCCAGAGTATAAATTTGTGTGGGAGTCTTCCCTAGCTGCTCTAGGAGATTGTACTGGTTTTTTGGTTGTGGATTGGAAGCAACCCTTGTAGAGTTACCTTCGCTCTACGAGTAGTCACAACACACTCTGAACTTTTTTATTAATGGTGATGATAGCAACATGATCATCAAAGGCTCTTATGTAGTGAACGATAGTGTTGTAAAAAGGTGCGACATGGGTTTAATTGGAATTATTGTTATTCCCTAAACTGGAGGCTTTTCCTTTGTCATGATCTTGCAAGAGAGTTTTAAATATGGTATGATCAACATTTTTCTTGCCTTGTGAATTGTCTACTGAAATTTCTCCTTTTCAGTGAGGTCCTCAATGATATTTTTGAGTGTCTAGCATGAAGATGTCTTATGTCCTTTTTCACGGTGATATTCACAATATTCATTTTCATTCCACCAGTTAGGTTTGACCAATGTGGGTTCATAGTTCTTGATGTATGGAATTTAAATGGAATTGGATTGTAAAAGTTGTTTTAGAGCTGATTCAATGGGTTCACCCAATGGGGTATATGTTCTCTTAGTGCGTGGAGGTCCTCTACGTTGTTGGTTATTTTGGATTGTGTTCAATGTTTGATCTTGGCATTGTGTTTGGGTGTTTGATGTGTTTGATGTGGAGGGACCTTTGAGGTGAATGGTGGGGCCTTTATTTATCACTTTAGCATCAACAATGTTGGCCTCCTACAATGACTCAACAACTAAGCCCTTAAAGCTGTGACTCAGAGATTGGACATATAATCTAAATAGCTATCTCAATCATTATGAAGGTTCATTTAATTTTCAACCCAGTGACATATACTTGAAATGGGTCAGCGCGGTATGTGCACTAGGAATCCATAGTAGCCATATTCATCCTAGAACTAAGAAAGACATAATGTTGAAATTAAATTGCTTAGAAAGAAGTAACATAAGTACTGAACATCAACCAACAACCATACTAAGCTGAAGTGCATGACAAAAATGAAAATCTAAGCAAACAGATAGGAAACTACTTTGTCTGCTTTGGGTGCAAGAACAGTCATAGAATGAAATTCTAGTGGTTGTAGGAATAGACAGTTGCCAAATTTATAACTATTGTTGAACAAAAAAGGAACAACTAAGCTAAAGGATGGAATGCTCACCAAGTGGGCCCCCTTGGATGAGTATCCCTTATGACAAAATCAGGTGCAATGAACTTATAATTTCATTTTATTCATTGGAAAGCATGATTACAATAGAGCAATGTAACTATATTACTGAAAAACTAAGAATGCAAGTACAACATTAGATCAATCAACCCCCTGAGAAGGAGCATCTGAGTCTTATTTATAGAAGGAAAAACTACTAACTACCTAGCAAGGCGGTCAACTCCAACAGATTAGGAGGACGCCACTTTATGGAAAGCATAGAAAGTGGGAAGGAGGTTATGCATGTGTGGAATCTAGTAGAGCCTATTTGCCTTAACGTGGATCTAGCACAACAATAACTCCTATATTCGCTAAAAAAACTATTATGACCATTTACAAGGCAGTTACAATTCTTTGATTTGAACTAAGAATTTCCCTCTGTTGAGAGTCTTCCCTCCATTGACCTTTGAATGATCATCTTGTTGACCTTTATGGTGAACGACTAGCTAGCAGAATCTTCCTCAATTTTGTAGGCTCTAATTATATTTGCATGAAAACATTAGCACACACAACAGTTGCATATCTATAACTATATTAAAGTAACATTCATTAATCCACATGTAAAATTAGCATAGATAGTTCACATAGAATTTTAATTTCATTTAAAGGTTACAAATATAAACTTATGCTCAATGTCTATGGTTTTGAGGAAATATCATGAAAATTCCAACATCCAAGTATCAAAATCTATGACAACAACAACAAATGGATAATAAACTCTATCAAAATTGAGCCATAAATTGGACTCATCACTCCCCCCAACCTAAGGTTTTGTTGGTCTTCCAACATAGGAAGAGTTATTCCTTTGCTTAGTCAATACCCTAAAATTTGCAACTGCGAGCCGCCCAACATTAGTTCTTGTAATGATTGAATTGGGGTCCCAACAGAACCCTTGGTTGTTATCCAACCTATTCCATCTTTTCCTTTCTATTTCTATATCATACTAATAATACATGAAATTTGGCATAGACCATAATAGGATAGGTGGGTGAAAAGTTAATGGAAGCCAAAATTTCCCTTTCATCCTTCCAAGTTGTATATATTTATCAACTCTTTTTCTTATTGTAACATAGTTCTGCAGAGAGTGAGGTTCAACTTGTTTTAACTCATTAGTCAGATTGTTCCACCTCTGTGATAGATATCCCATTACAAATTTCCTTGCAGTTTCTACTACTTTCTCATACTCTTTGTAAAATGCTTCTCTCTCAGGCAAGATCCTACTGCTATAGCTTGGCGACTGGTCAGTAAAGAAATCGGTGCCATTCCTAGAAAATGTCTCCAGGGTTTCTAGATTCAACCCTAATGAGCAAAGGAGTGTTGGATTCTATTTTCCTGTAAGTCCTAAATTGTTGTCCCCAACTAATTTCATTCTGTATCTAGGACATAAATGCCCTTAATTGGAGATCCCCAACATACAACAATGGATTCCAATCATGATCATGGGACACAACATAATTATGCAAATAGAGTTCACACAACAAATTTTTCACTTCAGGAGGAGCAATCAGATAAGCCTAGAAAAATTCAAGAGGAGTCTCAATGGAAGGATTCAAACCTAAAATGATCCTTGACAGTTTAAAAGAAAGATTCCTCTGCTTCAAATATAGAGCATAGACTCTTGGAGGAGTCCTCCACTCTAACATCCGAGGCACTAAGGCTACTACATTGTCCACCTTTTCTTTTAAGGCAACATTTTTTGTATTCTTTTCTTCAATCTCTGCATCTTTCTTTTTAATCTCCTCCTTTAGCCTGTGTTTCTCCTTTTTCCATTCTTCTTCCCTCCTTTGCATCTCATTCCATAGGTTTATGGCTACCATGTTCCATGAAAAATTATAGGGTCTATGTATTCCTACCAAAAATTTCCCTAGTACTGATCCTTGCTCTTCAGGTGGCACTAGCTACTGGGATTCTGATTATTCACCCAGTTTTGGCTACAAGGATTCTTGCTCTTTATGCAAGGAATCTTGTTGTAGGAACTCCTGATTCTCATCATACTCCTGAATCTCAACCTATTCTGCAATGGAAACAAGCTCTACCAACCTTTTATTTTCCTATTCCTCAAAAATTTCCTTTTCTTCAACGTTCACCTACCCCATTGGGCTTCAGTGTCCTCTCACAATGTTTCTCGAGACATAGGGCTTCCTTCCAGAGGTACACCAGTGGCTGGCCCAGCTGGTCTTGATTTTCTAGGAGGGCTTTCATGTTTTTCTTTTCCTACAGGAAGAATAGTGTCAACCTTCCATTTCTTAGAGCTTGGCATTTTTATTTTTTTGTCGTTTTCTTTTTAGCTTTTCCTTTCCTCATTTCTACCTCTTTCTTTTGTGCCCTAGTTTGAATTAGGGTTCCAAGAGGGATATCATCATCAAAATATGAAGAGGATTCTTTGTCTAAATGTTCTGTCTTAGTAGAACTAATCTCTATAGTTTGCTCAGTTACAGGAGGGTTTACACTAGGGCTTGCACCAGAAGTTGAGGCTCCAAGAGTGGCTTCAACAAAACTCACTCTCCTACTAACCCTATGAGGTTGAGGAAAAACCCTAGGTCACAAATTCTCTAGTCTAAATTGATCAATATTTAAAAATTCCTCCCAAGTCATATTAGAGACATCATGCAAAGATTTCTCTACTAATAAATTGATTAGACAATGGTGGGAGACATAATTATCCCTACCTTTTTGGGTTTCAACCACCATGATTGAAAGAAGATGATATAACACATTTTGCACATTCATTCTTCTCCCATGCCTCATATGATTCAGGAGTTTGAAGTGCACAAAATGTAGGTTCGACTGGTGGCCTAGACAAGTAATGTACTTCACAATGTAGACAACTACTTGCTTCCACGACTCAAGCAAAGAGGTTCTCTTTGCACCTTACTTGTCCACATCCAATGGAGGGTCACCAGGTTCAGTAAATTCATCTCTAGTTGACCTTGCATCTTTGGAGCAGGATAATGTTCACCATTGGTAGACAACCCTGTCACTTCTACAATCCTCTCTTCAGTAGCTATTACCTCCAACCCTTTTACCATGGCCTTTCCTTCAAAAAATGTCTGCGTAAATTTTAGCGCAATGTATTCATTAAAACCATTAAGCTTCAGGAAATAATCTAACCATTCACAATTTCTGAGCTCAGCTTGAGAATGTGCATCCTACAGTACTACATCATGAACTGTGGGTTCATTTCTAATTAACTAACCTCCCATTGTTTCAGCTGTCTACAATTAAACAAGCACTTTGCAAGGTTTCCCTTCCTGTAATCTTTGTCTGAAAGCCAAATTTTTCCTTCCTACAACATTGCTAAATTTCCAACGCTAATGTCATATGAATTTTACCTTTTTGGTGACCTAGAATTATGACTGAGGCAGTAAAGGTAGTAAGTAATAATAAATGAAGAATACAATCAAGAAAATGGCAGCAGTTTGGTTTCATCTCACACATGTGAGTCGTCACCTCACTCAATCATTCAAATTAGCTCAAATTAAATTTTGCTAACATGGAACAACATGGATTGACACGTGAACATGTTATTCATACCATCCAACCTAAATTTGAGCATGTTTCCTGACATGAGATGTGGTAATGACGATTCGACAGGGCAGGGGATAATTACATTCTATAGAGAACATCTACATTAATGTACAATAATTAAATAAATGTACTAAAAGATAATTAAGATGTAACAAATTGATGTGAACGTACCTAAATTATTGGAATATTTGTTGCAAAGAATATTGAGAAAGTACCAATCACCTTTTAAGAAGTCAGTTGAACAATAAATGAAAGTGGAGATGGAATGAAGTGAAGTTATGGTGGAGTGATGGAAGAGAGAGAAAAGGTGGAGATGGATGGGTAGATGGGTGGATTAATGAAGAGGTGGACTCCCACAAAAGTGGAGGTCTTTATTATGAAATGATTGTGTGTGTACTTAGATCAGTCAAAAGGAGGGACACTAGGCCCACTTCCCTCAGCTGTAGGAAGTTTGGAGGTTGGGCGATGGTTAAATTGTTGCATGAACTCTTCCTTAGATGCTGGCGTGTGATACAACCACAAACAATGACCATTGACCAGAAGTTTGAATCTGACAAGCTCAATGGTGGTGAGCTGTACAACACCATTGGGAAAGACTTTTACAACTTCGTACAGTCCCAACCATCTAGTCTGCAATTTTCCTGCATTATCTTAATACCTTGAGTCATAAAGGAGTGCCCAATCACTAGGCTGAACTTCTTGTCCTTTATGTACTTATCATGACATTTGATCCTTTGATTTTACACTACCTCAGTGTGATACAAGGTTGTCTTCCTCATTTCATCCAAATTATTTAGCTACATAATTTTTTCCTTTTGTGTGTTAGATATATCCATCCCCAAGTCTAGTGCAGTCCTAAGAGTCTTATGCTTAAACTCAATGGGCATCATTATTGTCTTCCCATACAATAATTCAAAAGGATTGAAGCTTGTGGTTGTTTTCCGGGTGGTCCTATAGGCCCAAACAACTTTTGGTAGTCTGCTTGCCCAATCCTTCCTATGGATAGCCACTGTTTTGGTCAGAATGGCTTCAATTTCCCTGTTGGTCACCTCAACTTGGCCATTGGCCTGAGCGTGATAAGGAGTAGACTTCATGTGTCTCACATTATATTCATTAACTAGTTTTGTAACAATGGTTGATGTAAATTGAGCCCCTTGATTAGTCATTATCTCCCTTGGAACTCCATAACGAGTGAAAAATTCCTCATAAGTTTTTTTTGCAACCTTATTATCTCTTGCATGCTTCATTGCTTTAACTTCCACCCACTTGGTCACATAATCAGTGCAAACCAAGATATAGGATTTACCATGTGATGGAGGATCAATGGGTCCTACAAAATCCAATCCCCATTTATCAAATGGAATGATTACTACCTGGGGGTAAAGTGGCATCTCCTCTGATTTGGTTGGCCAACCCATCCTCTGGCATCTATCACACTTCCTTGTATATTTCCTTGCATCCTTGTGGAGTGTGGGCTAGTAATATCCTATGTTCAAAATATTCATTGTTGTCCTCTTGGCTGAAAAATGCCCTCCACAGGGTTCATTATGACATGCATGCAATATATCATATGTATCATCTTCCCTCACACATCTCCTCATGACATGGTATGGTCTAGTGTAGAACAAACATCCTGCAATCCATGAGAAAGGAAAAGTTTTCTCAATGAAAACTCTTCTTTCTTTTGGAGAGAAATGAGGAGAAATTCTCCCTGTGACCAGATAATTAGCTATGTCAACATACTAGGGTGTATTCACACTGATAGAAAACAAATGTTCATCAAGGAAAGAGTCATCAATGACTTGATTGTCATCTGATGTAGTTAGCCTTGAGATAAAGTCTGCTACAACATTTTCCTTCCTTGGTTTATCAACAATGGTTATGTCAAACTCCTACATCAACAACAACCATCTTGCTAGCCTAGATGAGATCAGGGGCTTATTCATGGCGTACCTAATTGTTGCATGGTCCGTGTGCACAAATATCTGATAACCTATTATGTAGTGTCTGAATTTGTTAAGGGCATAGATCACTGCCATCATTTCTTTTTTTGTCACTGTATAATTGAATTCAACCCCTTGTAGGTTTTTACTGACAAAATAAATAGAATTCTCAATTGCTCATTTTTTATGTCCTGAGACTGCTCCTATAGCATAGTTTGATGCATCTGTATGAATATGAAAGGGAAGCTCCCAATTGGGACCTTGACTATAGGAGCATGGGTTAAAGCTACTTTCAAATTAGAGAATGCCCTGTCATAGTCCTCTATCCATTGAAGCTCAACATCGTTAGTTAGGAGATTATACAATGGTGCTACCATTTTGCTAAAATCCTTGATGAAACACCTATAGTAGCCTGCATTTCCCAAGAAACTTCTAACATATTTTTGCATTGCAGGTATAGGAAGATTGGTGATCACCTCAATCTTGGCAGGATCTACTTGAATTCCTTTGTGAGAGATGTAGTGGCCAAGGACTACACCTTCTTGCATCATCATGAAGCATTTCTCACTATTTAAAGAAAGATTATGGTCTTGACATCTCTATAAGAATCTCTTGATATTTTCCAATGCTTCATTAAAATCAACACCATAGGTAGTAAAATCATCCATATAAATCTCCATGCAAACATGTGAGATATATGAAAATATGCTAATGAATACCCTCTGAAAAGTTGTAGGTGCATCGCATAAGCCAAATGGAAGTACTGAGTAGGCATAAGTCTCCCATGGACAGGTAAAGGTGGTCTTCTCTTGATCCTTAGGTGCAATTTGTATTTGGTTATAACCACTGAATCCATCTAGAAAAGAGAAATATTGCTTGTCTGCAAGGGAATCCAGTACTTGATCTATGAAAGGAAGGGGAAAATGATCATTTTTAGTGGCAGAGTTGAGCTACCTATAGTCGACACAAAATATCCATTTTCCTCCCTTCTTGGGCACAATCACCAATGGCGACACCCACTGGCTATCTAAAATGGGGTAGATAAATCCTGCATCTAGCAATTTATGTAGAACCCCTTTTACAATTTCCCTCAATGCAGGATTAATTCTTCTTTGTGGCTACCTCACTGGTGTGTAATCATCTCTGGTGTATATCCTATGAGTGTAGATATTGGGTTCCAACCCCATCATATCATGTTAGTCCCATGAAAATGCATGTTGATGGGTCCTCAACAGATTTGTCAAAGCCAACTACTGCTCTTGACTCAATTTGTTGTTAATATTTAGGTATTTTCCTTCTGACACTTGCACTTGTGTGGTTAACTCTATCATAGTTGTTTCAATAATACTTGGTACCTTGATTTCATGTGGCAGCAATGTATGAAACATATCAGTTGTTGCAAGAGGTTCGGTTGCAGGAAGAGCGGGCAGAAGAGTCTTCACTGGACCAACAAAACCAAATGCATGAGAGGATGATGCTTCCTGCGCCTCACAATGGTTTTGAATTATGTTAGAAAATACTTCATCTTCTTCCTAAAGCTGCATGAAATAACTTCTTCCTAACATCATAATTTGTGCCACATAATTAACTTCCTCGGCCTCTTCACCAACATGTGGCCATATGGGGTTATCCATATCTTGAGATGGCTGAGCAGGAGGGTAGAGAACAAGATTTTTGGTGCTCTTCCCATCAGAAATGGTTGTCTCTTGACTGACATCCAATATAAGCATCTATTGTTTCTAACCATGGCCTTCCAAGAATAATGGGATACCTGCCTAGTGTAGCTTTAGGAGAAAGAATCATAAAATTTGTTGGGTAATCCCAAGAGTTTAGAGTTACCACAAGACCCTCTACTATACCATTAGGTTTAACAATGGAACTATTAGCAAGCTACATGATAGTAGGATTAGGTCTCATGCTTGCAACATTTAGTTGTTGCAGGATATCCTTAGTCATCACATTTATTGTTGCTCCCAATCAATTAGAGCATTCTTTATTTGGATCTCGTTTATAACAACTCCTACCACATGACTACCTAGGTCATTGTTTTTGGGAAAAATCACTTTCCCAAGCATGATGTTAGCCAGCTATCCCACAACATGAATCGTAGTGGGGTCTTTCTTTTTCCTGCCTGGCTTCTTGAGGCATGCTTCCTTAATTGCTTTGTCATATATGGGAACATCTTTTATGGCCTGAAATAGAGATATTTTGACACATATATGTTTCAATTGATCTAAAATGTCAAAGGTTGTTTCCTCCTTTTCTTCCTTCAGTTTAACAATTTCCAACCTCTAAGGAAATAGTTGTTCTTGTTCAGTCTACTGGACTAGGACTGGTTCAGGATTTTTAGGCACACTTGGATGAATGAGTAAATTCAAAGGATCTTCTTCTTCCATGGGAATCTCAATGATAATAGGTGTGGAAGGAGCTGGAAAAGTAGTTCTTGAACACAAGTGGATGTCACTTACACTCACAACATATGCAGGAAATTGATTTGGATCAGCATAATAGATTGGCTGCTATTGTGGTTTGTTATTTGGGTTAGGTGTGGGCTGAGCTGGTAGCTGAGTAGGTCTAGGTGTGTTTGGACTTGATCTAGTAGGAGGGGGAATTATAGTAGGTTGTTGGGGCTAAGAGTGTGGCTACATGTAACTGGTTGTCTGGTTTGGCCATTGTTGTCCTCCCCTCCAATGGGATGTTTGCTACCAGTTTATTGGAGGTGGCTGCCAATTTCCTTGAAACTGCTACCAATTCCCCTAAGGTTGTTGCCACTGAGGTGGAGATTTTTTTTGTTTGGGCCAAGTATTTGGAGGGTTATTCCAAGGTTGTGGTAGATATCCTCCATAATTTGATAGATATGGGGGTTTTCATTGGTTACCAGATGAATAAGAATTGAAATATGGCCCAACAAAAGATAATGGATCTGGTGGCATACCTTGTCTTGGAGCCCATGGCCTCCTTTGTGCAATGTAATAGAATTGATCATCTTCACCCTGGATTGGTTTGAACTCAGGTGGGATTTTCTTACTATATATATTAGCTACCACCTTGCATCTATAGTCCTTCTTCTTGTGTCTACAATGAGGGAAATATTCTGTGAACATTTCCTCTGCCTCCTCATGTTTCTTCTTAGCTTGAAGTGTATCCAACTGAGTAGCCAGATTGTTTATGATGTCTTGCTTGAATTTTTCTAACAAGTGAGTAATCTACATCCTTGAAACTCCACTGGTAGATGACTTACCCATAGAGGATTGGTAAGCTCTCCCTTTCTTTGAGGCTACCCTAGAATAGTTTTAACATAGCTTCTTAATATCTTCCAAAGGAGCTTGGGTGATATCTCCTTCTCAAATCAGGTCTAAAGCCTCAATGCAACTCTCATTAATTCCTCTCAAGAAAAGTAGCTTTTGGGACTCTTCATTGAGTGTATGATGTGGAGATCTCTACAAGAAAAATAGAAACCTTGAAATGTAATCCTCCAAACTCTCATCTTCCTTCTACTGCATCCTAAAGATGTCATCTCCTCTCATGTCACTACCCCTACAATATTCCTTATACTTCTCAAGGAACTTTGTCTTCATGTCATCCCAAGTCTCCACAGTATTTTTTCCTAGGCTCATAAACCATTGTAATGCAACCTCTTTCAAGGTGGTAGGAAATAGCTTAAGCCTATGAGCATCAGTGGTATAGTCATAGCTTCTGCAGAGGATATCAAACTCAAGCAAGAAAGTATCAGGGTCTTCTATGATAAGTCCATAGAACTTAGGAAGGATTGAAGCAGGGATATTTTTGAGGTTGTCAAATTCATTCTGATGAGCAATGGGGAATGAAAAATTTGGCTGGTTAGGTCTGTTTCTATTTGCATCACCCATGCTTGCCTAATGGAGTTCCAAAGTAAATGGGTTCTCAATCAGATTTTGATCTTTAGAGGAAGTTTCAAAACTAATTAAATTGGGAAATGCATCAACAAAAGGCTGTGGCTCTTCTTCTTCTTCATCTCTTGGTAGATTCAAAAGCTCTTCTAGCTAAAATGGGTTAAGATCATTAGGAAGGAATCTCCCATAAGCATCTCTTCTCCTTCCTCTATGCATGTGGTATCAACTCAGCATCAACCAACTCACACAAAGAATTGGTGAAAGAATAGGGGGTCATTACTTCCTAAATGAGGGGTATACTAAGAACAAACTTTCAAAAATACTACAACAAGAAAGAAACTATCAATGACTCCAAAGAACTCCCTAGTTTGACACCATCCCTGACAATGACGCCAAAAATGTTGGCCTCCTACAATGATACTCAACAACTAAGCCCTTAAAGTTGTGATTCAGAGATTGGACATCTAATCTGAATATCTATCTCAATCATTATGAAGGTTCATTTAATTTTCAACCCAGGGACGTAGACTTGAAATGGGTCAACACAGTATGTGCACTAGGAATCCATAGTAGAAATATTCATCCTACAACTAAGAAAGACATAATGTTGAAAGTAAATTGCTTAGAAAGAAGTAACAGAAGTACTGAGCATCAACCAACAACTATACTAAGTTGAAGTGCATGATAGAAATGAAAATCTGAGTAAACAAATAGGAAACTACTCTGTTTGTTTTGGCTGCAGGAACAATCACAAAATGAAATTCTAGTGGTTACAAGAATAGACAGTTGCCATATTTATAACTATTGCTGAACTAAAAAGGAACAACTAAGCTAAAGGATGGAATGTTCACCAAGTGGGCTCCCTTGGATGAGTATCCCTTATGACAAACTCAGATGCAACGAAATTATAACTTCATTTTATTCATTGGAAATCATGATTACAATAGAGCAATGTAATTGTATTACTGAAAAACTAAGAATGTGAGTACAACATCAGATTAATCAACCCCCTAAGAAAGAGCATCTAAGTCTTATATATAGAAGGAAAAAGTACTAACTAACTACCTAGCAAGGCGATCAACTCCAACAGATTAGGAGGAGACCACTTTATGGAAAGCATAGAAAGTGGGAAGGAGGTTATGCATGCGTGGAATTTGGTCAAGCCTGTTTGCCTTAATGCAGATCTAGCACAACAATAACTCCTATATTCGCTCAACAAACTATTATGACCATTTACAAGGTAGTTACAATTATTCGATTTGAACTAATAATTTCCCTCCATTGACCTTTGAATGATCATCTTGTTGACCTTTATGGTGAACAACTAGCTGGCAGAATCTTCCTCAATTTTGTAGGCTCTAATTATATCTGCATGAAAACATTAGCACGCACAACAATTGCATATCTATAACTATCTTAAAGTAAGATTCATTAATACACATGTAAAATTAACATAGATAGTTCACATAGCATGTTAATGTCATTTAATGGTTACAAAGATAAACTTATGCTCAATGCCTATGGTTTTAAGGAAATATCATGAAAATGTCAACATCCAAGTATCAAAATCTATGACAACAACAACAAATGGATAATAAACTCTATCAAAATTGAGCCATAAATTGGACTCATCAAACAACTCCATCATTAGTGACATTCTTGTTTTG
Source organism: Sequoia sempervirens (assembly GCA_007258455.2). Classification (NCBI taxonomy): domain Eukaryota; kingdom Viridiplantae; phylum Streptophyta; class Pinopsida; order Cupressales; family Cupressaceae; genus Sequoia; species Sequoia sempervirens. The sequence continues at coordinate 419,218,081 of VDFB02270651.1, forward strand.
AGACCAAAACTTTCTTTTGTCATTATTAGCTTTTGGAGTTTCTTTTTTCACCTTAACTAGTCCCTTCGTCACAAGAGCTTTCTCAATAAATACACCTTTTTCAATGATATCCTCAAAGGTTGCGCAACATTGTATTCAGAGTCCAGTCATTAACTCTGTGTTGATTTTTTCCACAAACATGGTGACTAGTTGTTTCTTAGGGATGTGGCAAGGACATTTGCTAGCCATACTTCACCATCTTTGGTAAAATGAGGTAAGTGACTCCCTTTCATCTTGTTTAGTTGTGCATAGTTTTGTGAGGTTCATATCACTTTCAATGTTAAAGGAAAAGTGATTAATGAATCTATCAGCTAAGTCATCCCATGTCCTAATCCCAAGAGGAAGGTGTGCAAACCATTCTAGAGCTTGTCCTATAAGACTTCATGGAAATAGTCTCATGAAATATGTAGGCTTGAAAGCGATTTCCATATATGCCATATTAAATTATCATATGTGTTCCACTAGATCTCCTTTCCCTTTATACTTGGGTAAACTTTGTGTTGTGAAGTGAGGGGGAAAGGGTGGCATGTAAAGAATTTAGTGAAATGGATAGGGGCACAATTCCTCCATGGAATAATTTTTCTTGTTGGTCCCCAATTGTATGTTTGTCATCTATTGTTGTATAGATTGTATTTGTTGCATCAAGGTGTCTATGAGAGATAGTGTTGTGTTTGGTTGATTTTTCATGAGGGCATTGGTATTGGTATTGATAGGGCCAAATGTTGGATTTGAATTTGGATTAGCATTTTGTTGCATGGGACCTTGGTTACCTTGTTGATATTGATGTGTAAATGATGTATTTGTGTTGGTTTGATTTGGAATGAAATTGATATTTTGATTTGTCCCAAAAGTCATGGTTGTCTTTGGTGTAGCATTTTGAAATTGAAAGGTTGGACCTTGATTTGTTTTTTGAAATTGAGGGTAGGACCTAGATTTGCGTTTTGGAATTGAGGTGTAGGTCCTTGATTTGTGTTTTTATTTGGAACTTTACGTGGGAAAATATGAATCCTTCTTGATTTGTGTTAGGAAAAGGTGTTGTACACCTTGCATAATATATTTAATGTAATTATTCTTGGGGCCACTGTATGTTGCATGTAACATTGGGACATAAGTTAAGTTGCTAAAATGTAATTATTTATTATTGGAGAAAATAAATAAATAAACTACCCAAGATTAAATAAGGGGACATGGTTTTGTAATCTCATGGTTTTAGTCACATGGTTTTCTGTAATACCACTTGGTGGTTTTGTGGGAGCTTGCTTCTATAAAAGCAACCACAAAGGTAGTTCGTTAGAGATGCAAGTTTGCATGTTAGCTCTGGTTAGCATTTGTGAGGGTTTGAAGCATGGCACAGGATGTGTGGTTGCATTCTTGTTCACATGGATTGCTTGGAGAGGGCTTGTTGCTTCATTGGTGTTCATGGAGACTCTGAAGATGTATTGTAATCTTTATTGCTGAATAATACATGAGAGATGGATGCTTTTGAAGGATGGTTTTTTTCCTTCTTGAGGGTTTTCCTAGGGTATATCTTGTGTCATATTTTCATGGGTATGTTGTCTATTTTCTTACATGTGGATTTTGAATACTTAGTTGCATAGATCTCTTTTGGGTTATGTGGAAATTGTCTTTAAATGGTTGTAAGTTTCCAACAAGTGGTATGCCCTGCAATTCGTAGGGTCTGTCGCCCCCTATCGCGGATACCACCACCAGCAGGCTAAGCCGTCACTGGTGGCCCATCCGGTAGGTATGCTGGGTCCCGCCATCCCCTATGGGGATTTTTTTAAAAAATATATTATTAAATTTTTCAGCCCATAATTTTTTTTTAATGTGGCCCGATGGATTTTTTGGAGTAAAATAAATTTAAATCAAATGAAATTTTGCTTTGGGTCCACCACCAGGGGGCAGCGCCAACCAGGTGGGGCCACCGTCCCACCACCAGTGAGCCACCAGGGGTGGTGATTTTTTGCCTTATAGACAAATTGAGCGACTTTCTTCCAGGGGGCATAACTTTCGCCCAGGTGCTCCTTTTTTCGACTTCTTGGATTCATTGGAAAGATGACTCAATGATATATGCTGTAGTGATAGTGATTTTTTGATATTTTATAGTTTTGATAGTTTTTTCTAGTTGGAAGTCAAGTGTTTGTTTTGAGCCTCGAGAGGTGATATCGGGTGCATACGGAGTTAGATTTTGGACTTTGAATAGTCAATAGAAAGCTTGTTCAGAGAACTACACCGAGGATCAAGTTTGGATTTATTTTGGCATGGTTTATTTTCTATATTCCTTATCTTAGTTTTTTATGGGTTTCTTTGACTATGGTGATACTATGAGTTTATGGATGATCAGATCTTGAAGATTTGATGTTGGATTCATTTTATGCTCAGTTGTACATCTCAGATTATTATCTGATTTGACATGGTTATCATTATATGTTTGGATTTGTATGTTGCATTGTTGTATCTACAAGTTGTGCAATGTTGTAGGTGTTCTATACTTACATGTTGCATTTATGACTTGGACATGGGTTGTATTTGCCCATTGATATTTTAGTGTTGATGCATGTTCAGTTTTGGTGGCTTGATTTAGTCACTTCATTTGCTAGTTTTGTTTTCATGTTGAGGAGGTGAGATGGTATTACCAAGTATAGTCATGATATCAGACCTATGTAGTTAACTATGTTATGCATATATGTGGACATAGTTGGATTGTTAGTTGTTGGTACATTTGGTGGTGATCATAGTGTCATGGATGTTTCTTGTGCTATAAAGATTTTGGCATGTCATGATGGTTTATGCAGGTGCATTGTTGGTGGTGTTGGATTGGTTCCTTATTATGGTTGTGGTGGTGTATCTTCTTGGTATGTTTTACTTTTCCTTTTGGGAGCTATTTTTACATTTGAGTTCTTTGATTGTGTGAGGACCTTTTGGTTGATCTTCATGAGGATATTGTTAACCATGATGTCATGGATAGCTTTATTACACTTTTCAGTGGGAGCTTTTGAGAGTGATGGATTGGCAGTGATAGATATGTTTATGATGGTTTGGCGGTTGTAGGTATCTTCTTGGCTTGGAGATCTTGGTTTCACTTGTATGTTACTGATATTGTAGTTGAGTGTGTGTAGACCTAGATGATCTTCATGGAGAGGATGGTTGTCATGATGCCATGTGTGACTCAGTATCTCTTTTTAGTGGGATTTGTTGGCAGTGATGTGGATTCACCATTTGATAGTGGATGATCTTCTGTAGTGTTTGTTGGTGTCATGGATGGATTCCTGGATTCTACTTCTATGTAGTGAGGTTTCATTGACATATTTGGTTTCATTGATAGAGGATGGCTATATTCATGTGGTTTGGATATGTTGACATCTTTGGTTGTCATGCAGGACTTCTTTAGTCTATGGTTGAGGTGTCATGCTTTGCTTTTTTTTTATATGTGATCCTTGTTTTTGATATGATGGTTATGTTATTATGTCATCATTTACTCTTGATTCTGGATTGGAGTTTTGGGATGATACAAGTGCATGCTATGTTCTTTGGATCATATGATACTCTTTGAGGAGGTGTGATATCATGTTGTCATGTTTATGTTCCTGATTCATGATTGGAGCTTTGACATTGATCTTGTGTGGATCTCTTAGTATTGGGTACATTTATCATTTACTTGATTACTTCATGATGGTGCTATGTTACATTTGGAGTTTGGAATGGAATGGTTGGTTACAGGTAATCATGGATACTTGGAGACATAGGTGAGGCTTGAGTTCTCTTATGGTTAGAGACATGTGTTGAGATGGTTACTCTTGATGAGATTTCAACAGGAAGTCTAAGGAGCCTACACCTTGGTTAGATGCGAGTTCAACATGGACCTATGAGGAGAGTGTTCTTGGATGAGTCATGAAGACTTGGATATCTTGGAGGAGCATTCCCATTCCCCACTCTTGGTCTACTCGGCGGTTTCACTTGAGAGGTATTGCTCATTGTTACTTTCAGGTGCTTTATGTTTTATGCTTTATCTTCTCATGCATTTGGATCTTGAGCTATGGATATATGGTTTTGGAGGGTTCATTTGAGGAGTGTTGGCATGTTTATCTCCTTATGCATTATGATTAATTTTATTGATGTTGAGTTTAGGAGATGTATTGGGCTTATTTCCTTCATTGGGAATGGATTTAGTTTGATCTTCTTTGGTTATGAGAGGCTTACATCCATGTTGATTACATTATACATATGTTATGTTTGATCTTGGTGATTGAATGGTTGGGTGTTTTCATGGATTTTATTTTGGGGTGTTGTGGATGAAATCATATTTGACACAATTGTTATTTAGAGGTGTATGTAGGAGATTTTTCTGTAGGTATATGATGTGCAAAGTATTCTCTCTTTGGTCTTGGTTATCTTCCTAGATCTTTGGTTTCACATTACACTGGTTTGAGGTTTGGCTGGAGCTATTGTGATCACTAGCTTGTGGTCATGTGTTTTCACTTATGTTCTTGGGTGATGACATGGAGGTTCCTTTATCTTTTTCCTTTGTTGGGTGTGGAGAACTTGGGAGAGCTATGGAGACTTATGGTGAGAGTTGTTCTTAGAGGTTATTGATTTACAAGTTTGCATATCATTGTGGATGATTCCTTAGTTCTACATGATGTTGTTTACACTTTCTATATGATGCTATTGGTAGACTTGGTATGCCTTGATCTTTTTCAGATTTGTATTACCCATGCAGTGGGATTTCTTGGATGTGTATGCCATTCTTTGATAGGTTTTGCACATAGAGTTTATGATTGTTGTTTATGGGTGTATATGTTTATGGCATGAGTTTATTATGATTTATATACCTTGGAGGTATGGATAGTTGGATGTGTAGGCACTTGCTGTGGGTGCTATTTCAGCTATCTTGATAGTTATTGGTGCATATTGTTACCTTTGAATTGAGTGTATGTGTTTGGGATATTGGTTGAGGCAGGACTTATGCTTCGTTGTGACAGATTGTGTGGCTTCTATATTGGATGGATTCTTATCTTTGTGCATTGTCATGATGGAGGATGAGATAATTCATGCTTGGGATGGTGGTCACTTTGATTCTTGTTGCAGGTATCCCAATGGAGCACATGGAGCACTTTGATTCCTTGGTGGTATATGTGGCTAATGGATTATTCTTTTGATTCATGGTTTTAGGTTACTTGTCCCCCTTATGAAAAGTATACAACAAGTGGGAGAATGTTAGGAAAATGTGTTGTACACCTTGCATAACATATTTAATGTAATTATTCTTGGGGCCATTTTATGTTGCATGTAACATTGGGACATAAGTTAAGTTGCTAAAATGTAATTATTTATTATTGGGGAAAATAAAAAATAAAGTACCCAATATTAAATAAGGGGACATGGTTTTGGTCACATGGTTTTGTGTAATACCACTTGGTGGTTTTGTGGGAGATTGCTTCTATAAAAGCAACCACAAAGATAGTTCTTTAGAGATGCAAGTTTTCATGTTAGCTCTAGTTAGCATTTGTGAGGGTTTGAAGCATGGCATAGGATGTGTGGTTGCATGCTTGTTCACATGGATTGCTTGGAGAGGGCTTGTTGCTTCAATGGTGTTTATGGAGACTCTGAAGATGTATTGTAATATTTATTGCTGAATAATACATGAGAGATGGATGCTTTTGGAAGCTGGATTTTTTCCCTCTTGAGGGTTTTCCCAGGGTATATATTGTGTCATATTTTCATGGGTATATTTTCTATTCTATTGCATGTGGATTTTGAATACTTAGTTGCATAGATTTATTTTGGGTTATGTGGATATTGTCTTTAATGGCTGTAAGTTTCCAACAATTTGTTTGATTGGATTTGATTGATGGGGTAGTGTTTTGAAATTGAAATGTGGGGCCTTGATTTGTGTTTTGAAATGTAGGTGTGGGACCTTGAGATGTAGGACCTTGTTTATGTTTCAAAATAGAGTATTTGTGAATGTCATACCCATGGAACTTGATGAATAAAATGAGCCACCAAATGTAAAACTTTGTCCTTGTGTTGTGGCATGAGTTCTCTTGTTTCCAAATGTTAAGGTATTAGGAATGTATGTAGTTGTCCCAAGTGGTAATGTAGTAGAAATTTGTTGTGAGGATTACATCCCTAGTGTAAATGTGTTTTGAGTGGAAACTTGACTTAGTGCTTGGGTAGATCCTTCCACAATTGTGGAGACATTAAATCCTTGAGGAAATTTAGCACCTTTCTTAGCTAGTGCATAAAAGAATTTGTTTGGATCAACACAAACAAGTTCTTCTACAATGTGTAAAATCCATGGATCTTGGTAAGCTCTTTCAAATTCTTTTGGAGTTAATTTTTTGTCAACCTCAGCTAGATTAAGATTGTCAAATAGATTTGATAAGTCTCCTTATGGTGTTCCTCTTTGTGGTGTTGGAGAGTGATTTGAATTTTTCCCAAAGTTTGTGTCATGATTGGTACTAGAAAAAGGATCATTTGAAGAATCCATGTCCTTTATTTTAGTTTATGATATTTTTTCAACCATGTAAGACTTGTAAGTTGGGAAGGATGATAATGCAAGATGGTAGTGCAAGATGATATGAGATTAAGCTATGTTTTTAATGATTTTTTTGGATATAAGGATGCAAGATGACCATGCAATGATAATGATGACCCTAAGACCAATGGATTCCAGATGATACCAAAGGGAGACTAATCAATTATCAAAGATAAAGATATGAGACTAAGAAATACTAATCGATGATCAAAGGTAATGAAGCAACTAAGTCCAAGATGAGATTTAGCTACATATTTTTGTATTTTTTTGGATATATAAGGATGCAAAATGACAATGCACCTAATTCTAAGACCAAAGAATTATAGGATGATAATGATGTTATGATCAAAGGATTTGGTATGCCAAAATGAAACTAAGTGGGACCAATTGATGCTAAATGATACTAAAGGGATGGACCTTAAGATTTAAGAAAAATGATGCTAACCAAGCTATGTAGATCCAAGGTAGCAAACCAAATGATCATTGACCCTTTTGATGACCAATATTGAGAAGATGGTAGATTGAAAAGATGAGTCTAAACTAAGACACAATTTTGAGACCCAAATTTTGACCAAGATGATGATGACAAAGATTGATAGTTAAAAAGAAAAATTTCAATGACAATCTAAATAAGTAACCATGGACTATCCAAAGGCTTGATAAACTTACCATGTCTAAAATCTAGAAGGTAAATGCAACCTAAATCAACCTAAAATATGCAAAGCAAGGATGAACAATGCAACCTAAATGCAAGGAAAACCTAAATGAAAATGGGGAATATGAACTGATTAGATATTGCAAGTCTATTTTTTAGATAACAAGATCACTATAAAAAATTATAAAGATTTGATATTGGATTGGTATTATGTGAATTCAAGTTTTCTAGCTGATTTTTGACTATATTTGGTGTGATTTTGTGAAGTTGATTTTGGAAAACATAGCAAAAAGTTTGAAAACAATTGTTTGGTTTGATCTGAGCGTGAAAATGTATAATTGCAATGTGTATGAAAGCACTTGTAACAATGCACAACCTAGGCTGGAAAGAGATACTACTTGTTGAGTCCCTACTTGGTTTGCTCCAAACACTTAAACAAAGCAGACAACTAGAGATCTTGGTGACACTGGCTCCCCCTTACACGGTATGGGCACACCAAAATCTTGTACCCCCAAAGATCCGAAGATCTTGTGAGATGAGGGATTTCCTATCTCTACAATGAATAGTGAATGTAGGGTGGCTTCAGAGGTCCAACCTCCTACACCAGCAAGTAAAAAGGTTTTTGGCCTCTACAACTAGTGGTTCTTAATCCATGTTTCAGGATAATATTGATGTCTATACATGCAATAGTTTGCTCAATTAAGAGGCCTCCCAACCCTTAGAAAGGGTTTTTACGTATCTCACGGATACTGAGGGAGACTTTCATCCATATAGAATAGCCACACGAGGTGATTGATGACTTTCCCAACAATCAAAATTATTTATATAGCAGACCGAAACAAAGTACCGCTTGGGTCATTCCCTCTCACAATTCGAGAGGATTCGGGAGGTAAGCCCTCTAAGAGTTAAAAAAAAGTGAGACACGTATGTTATTTTTGATCTCTAAGATCGCACAAAGCACAAGGAGAGAGCATACACAACACCTTTTTCTCACACTCGTATGGTGTTCATTTTAAAAAGGAAATCCCAAAACCAAATGTGTGAGTGGTTATAAAAAATGCCAAAAGACACTTTTGATTCTCAAGATCACCAAATGCATGAGAGAAGAGCATACACATATAGAGGCAAAATGTAAACCACAAGACAAAGTAAACACAAGTTAATTTTAAGCCAACTTATGGTGTCAAACAAGCACTTGAGTTCTTTTTAGACCAATGACATGTGATGCAAGTCAATTTTAAATCCCATGAGTGAAAATATACAAATTGTTGTTCATTTTAGCCTTCATGAGTGACAATGCATGTTCACTTTGAAATCCTTATGAGTGTGCAATGTAGTTTGTAGTTGTTCTTTTTAAAACCATATGAGTGAGTATGCAAGTTGTGTTCATTTTAAACCCATGAATGAAATATGCTTTTTTTTAAACATACATGAGTGAAGATTTGTTAAAAAAATGCTCTTGCAAAACAACTCTAAACTAAGCAAATAAAAGAAAGGGAACAAAATTTGTTCTGAAAGAAACAATTTTTTTTCAAAAGAATCAATTTTAAATCTTCCTCCCAACTTGATGCCACATGCTGAAACAGAGAGATTAGTAACAAAAAAAAAGCTAAAAAAAGATTTAATGATAACAACAAACTAAAATAGCGACAATTTTTTTCAAAACTAAATGAAATTCAAAACCGTAAAAAGCTATAGAAAGATAAGACATAGAACTTCAAAATCCAGAAAGCATTTTGCAAAATCCTGGATGACAAAATTGTTATAAACAAAAGAAAACATAGGTCTTAACAACTAAATTTTAAAAAGCAGTGAGTACTAAAACAACCATAACGTTCTCTAAACTCAACGAAATTTAAAACCGTAAACATTATCAAAAAGTTAGGAGCGAGCTCTAAAAACATCAAAAGTCCATTTTATAAGATTGTATGCTTCTATTTTTTATTCTCAAAAGAATATGATGGATTTTTGTGTGAATTCTTGGTTGTAACCTATAAAACAACAAAAGAAAATAAGAAAACAAACAAATATCTCTGCAAAATTGTAAGATTCACATCAGATTCACCAAATGTAAGATTCGAGAATGTAAAATAGCTAAGAACAAGTAGCAACCACTCTACCTAAGATCTAAGCTAAAATCCCAAATCCAAACAAGAGAGTACAAATGATAAAAGAGAGAAAACAAGAATGAAAACATAAGTCAAACTCCCCTATCAAAGTTGCTTCATCTCCCTTGCTTCTCCTTCATTATTTCTCAAGTTCCAAAGATTTTCCCTCAGATTTTAATGTGTTGGAATACTTGCAAATAACAATGACAAGATAGCAAGAACTTTGGAGAAATGTGGTTGTAAGGAAAAAATGGAAGAGAAGACCTTTTATAAAAAAGATTTTGAACAGATGGACAAGATCAATCTTCTAGAAAGATGCCAAGATCAATGGTGGAGGATTCATGCACCACAAAGTAGTAGGGTTAGGGATGACTAAGGATAGACAGTCAAGATTGGAAGAAGACCAAAGAGAATCAACGATCAGGATTTGAAATGAGAAAGTGGAGGGAAAGTGGAGGAATTAAATAATAAAATTATTTAATTCATGAAAAGAGCATCTTTGACCAAATTTTAAATTTGGTAAAAGATAATGGAAGAATAAATAATCATTTTACATTACTTATTTATGGAGAAAGGGAAAATGAACATTTAATTTAAATGATAATGCAACCGTTTAAATTAAATATAGAAGCAAATGGAAAAAGGGAATTAAATAATTAAGTTAGATTAATTATTTAATAGAGGGAAAGTGGAGAGTGGGAGTTAAATAATTTCAATAATTATTTAACCAAGGAAGGACAAAAAGGATTAGTGAATAGACAAATAATTAAAAATAATTATTTAACTATAGACGAATAATGACAAGAAAATTATTAAATAAATGATCATTTATTTAATTATAGAGGGAAGGGGTGTTAGTGACAAAATTAAATAAATTGATCAAAGGAGAACAAAGACCAAAAAAATAAATTAATTAAATAATTAACATTATTTAATTAATAGAGGAATGTGATCAAAGAAAATAATTAAATAACTAAAATAATTTAATTATGTAGGGGAGAAGACCAAGACAATGGAAAAATGACACTCGTAAGACTAATACATTTTTTAGTGTCTACATAAACTTAAGTGTTTTAATTAGATCACATAAACATTAGATCATGGAGACATTTATTAAATATTCTAATTATTTAATAAATCACATTGACATCGATCCCTATCTTCCTGCACCCTAGCGAGCTCCCCTTGTATCCTTGAGAGCTCTGCTCATAGGGAATCCTCTGTCCTACTGTTAGTTGGACCTCGAGATGCTTGAAGTGCTAAAAGCTCTGCTAGAACTCAGTCAACATGTCTGGTGGCACTCTCGTATGTTGTGCCTAATTTCACTATTAGCTCAAAGAGGTCTGCATGTTGCCTCGTAGAAGGTGGGGGCATGTACTCTGAAGGTATATCATCCTTGGCACGCAATGGAGGCACTATCTTGGTGGTCACTCGCTAGTAGAGCTCACGCCACTCTCGTATGAACCCTACAAGATAGAAATCATAAAAAGAATTAGTACACATCACAATATATATATATAGCATATACATAAAGGTAAAAGCATAATAAAAGAACAAATATCACATAATCACCTGGATCTCCAGTCTACCAATCAGGGTATAATAGTGTAACAACAGTCCCCTCCTGTGTTAGAAGTGTGGATGGCCCACTACCATTGGCCTCCACACACTCATGAATGTGGATATATGCTATAGTTGTTGCATGTGATTTGGTGACCCATGTAGGAGGAGAATCTCTCCTCTCGGGGGCAACTGGATCCTCATCTGTCTCATCAGTATCCTCACTCATAGACTAGGTATCCTCCTCCTCCTCCACCCTATCTAGAAATATATCAAGAATTATATCATCATCATATGTGTCACCATCAACTTTCTCATCATCCATGTCCTCTCCATGCCTAGGAAGAGGTCATGCATGGCCCGTAGGGTGATGTCTAGGAAAGACGTGGGATGGTTGTGCTCCTACCCACCATTAGTCATAGGTTGGTGTGGTGCCTACGCCATCAACATCAGAGACTGGGAGCATATCATGGTCCTCATCCTCTAAATCACTAATGTACACATCCTCAATAGTAAGATGATGGGTGGCTCCAATTCTAGGGGCACTTCGTGCTGATTGTAGAGACTTGGGTCGAACCTATGGTGGAATCTGTATCTGTCTAAACTAGCACATGACATGATCATAATAGAAAGGTCTCACTATTTAGTCATGTTTCCCTAGAACAGACTAATCTTGTTGAAGTATGAATAGCTCATGTCTATCATCTACCCACTATGGTATCCTGAGATATGGTCTTTATGAGATATCACCCTCTTCCAATCAATCAAATCTAATACACCAACAAAGAAAATCTCCCTCTTGTCATGCCCACCTTAGTGGATAACTATAGGCCTGTGGGTAGCCCATGACCGCTATGGTAAGATAACCTGTGGGTCGAGTGCATATGATATACTTGAAACACCACACCTATAAGAGTGTACAATGGATTATACTGTCAAGCTCCTGGTAAAAAAACCACTTGAGATCATGGTATAGATGTGCCAACATATTGTGACCCTAGGCATAGACGGTTTGATGCTGCTCCATATTCTAAATAATGTGAACCAACAATCCATCTAGGTGGGCCCCTCGTCCATTTCGAACCAGTGTGAACATTGTGGTGACAATCATAATTTGTCAAATCAATGGCATCTAGACATGTAGAAGCCATCTCAGTTCAACGTGAGGCCCGATGATTGACTCTCAGATGGGGTACCCTAGATAATACAATATATCATCCTGCATCTCCTCATGTGTGTGCTCATCCTCTGAGTGTACAACCTCACCCTAGATGGGTAACCATAGAATGCAGTGTATGTCCTCTAAAGTTGTGGTCATCTTACCGGTAGGTAGATGAAAAGAGCAGGTATCAACATCCCACCTCTCTACTAAGGCTAGTAGCATGACATCATGGTATCTCATCGGTGGCATAGCATAAACCCAAAATAATCATGTATCCTATAAGATGTTGATCTCCTCCTTTGATAGCCATGTGAGGAGGTCTTGAAGGAAACATAATTGTTTCCCTCTAACATGTTGACGGGCTTGAGGAGGGATCTAAATAATAAAATAAACCAAATAAATATTAAATATATTCATTAAAATAATTAAAAAGAACACTAAAGTTTCTCTAGGACACTTTACGACCAATTTGGACAAATGTACCATTTTTGGACTGGGGTCCTGAACACTTCGGACAATTTGGGACACTTTGCACTTTAGTGGGACACTTTGTGCCAATGATGGATGCTTTGCAACAAATATGGACACTTTGCGACTATCTTTTCTAGGTTCCTAAACATTCCAAAAATTCATAAAAAAGTATTGTAAATGCATGAAAATGAAGACAAAGCAGTGAAGGATCCACTCACTGTAGGTCGGATCACACGTCATGCCACCTCATCATGGAGCACATCAAATTTGGGAGGCTTGTAGGTTCGTTGGCTCGACATCCTGGATCACTCTACACCAAGGTAAATTGCAAAAAGGTAAATGTCAAAATGAGATTAAAAAAGTAATTTTCATTCATATATACCTAGTTAAAATAAAAAGGTGTATCTTTTACTTTAGCTATATTTCAATCAAATCAACATATTGGGTACTAGAGAACTCCAATTTTTATGTTGTTTGTTGCATTGGATTCATAATTCCGCTCTCGATCTCATCAATAGTCTATCACTATGTGGTATGGTGTACATAGAAATACCCTATGATAAGAATTAGGTAATTCGATGTGGTTTCATGGCTACCCTGATTCCACCTCCATAAAGCAAGCAGAATCAGGGGGCATACATCTACCCTCAAATTTGATTCTCTATAGAAGTTTGATAAGAGGATTTTTGAGTGACTAACGAATATGTGTTGTAGGATGTAGTTCCTAACATTGTGGTTTTGCAGATAACTACAGTGGGGGCTTCATTCTCCCTAATGAATCCATATGAGTGTCCTTTTTATAAATTATGTTAGAGTTCCTTTAGCTTGCATATGCATGTAGCATCATATGGCTGTCAAAGTGGGGGCTAAATGTAGTGTAGAAAATTGTACCCCTTTCTAGGAGAAAGTACAATTCACACTTATTTGGACCTATTTTGGTGACATTTTAATTAATGCATTTTAAAAATCCCATCAATAGGCCCTTAATACCCCTTTATCATGTATGCCAAGGCCTATTTTACTTAATTTTATTTAATTAACGACACCACAACCCACATTGAATAAATTCTATGGATCAAATTAATGCCTTGAAATTTAAGGAGTCCTAAAGTTTTAGGTCATGACCCATTCACCTATGGGAAAATGGGTCCTCATTAAGTTCCTTGAACTCAACTTTTGATATGTTTTTGGTAGCATTTTAATCTCTCAAATTCAAATTTCACATGTTGGCTTTTGAGATCTAATAATTGGAAAATTAGATAGGAAGCCTATAAAACTAAGTCTCACATTCATTTTACAATAGAGAAGAAGCAAGCAAGACAAGAGAAAGTCATATGAGATCAAGAATTCATATTCAAGAACAAGGAGAAACATTCAAAAGTGAAGTCTTGGAGTAGCATTTGAGTTGTTCTTGTAGGTCTTCAAGCTCATTTTGATATCAAGATCAAGCATTGTCAAGGAAGTGATGATAGATGCCTATAGAGGTGTTACTAATTTTTTGCTTCCTAGTTAAAATAGTGAAATTTTAACGGGCAATAGTTTGGTGGGGTATAAAGTTTTTTGATGTATAAACAACCCAAAGAACACTTGCTTTCTAAATGAAGGATTTTAAGGACTGTTTTATAAAAATTATGCAATAGTGATAGTAAAACTATAGTTCTGGAACAAAGTATGTGAAAATTGACATGATATGATATAGATTTATTAAAATCAATGTTTCTTTAATCCCACACAAGCCATGGGAATGACTAGGTTGATTTAATTCAACAATGAATGTAAACCATAGATCTAAATATCAACTAAAAGAAGAAAAAACCACATAAGAGGAGGTCATGTCCGTCATTACCTTAAGGGTTGATGTAGGGTTGAATCTCTAGTCTGTAGCTTGATCTTTAGTATCTTCAGCTCTTCTTGTTACTGAGTTCCAGATGCACCTGCAGTTGATTGAGAGATTTTATTAGAGCTCAGGGCATGAAATCCAATTACATGTTTTCATCAACAAACATATAATTTGCAGCCATTGTTAGATTAAATCAACTCAGTCATTATCAGAAATATAAATGCAAAAGTGCCAAATAAAATCATCAGAGAATCATCAAATCCACTATTTTTATCTAACTTGTTTGCTTCATGTGCAGATACAGGAAAAGTAATGTTGTTTTTTTAATTCATCAAATTACAACATGTGGGTTAAAATGTGGCTCCCACAAGGGTTGAGCCCAACATGTTGAGTTTTTCAAATAACGAGCTCATTTGAGCTTATTTAAGAGGGAAATGCAATACTAAAAGGCTTCATATCAACATGATCATGGAATGATAGTGAAGAAGCATACATATTAAGTTCACAAAGCATTTCTTCAAGGAGAAGATACAAAAGCTAAATGTAACAGTGATATTGTGAGTGCAACTACACAGCAAGAGCAAGTGCTTTTGGAACAATAGGAAGCATTTAAGACAACAAAAGGTGAGTGAACAATCATATTGATTGTCAAGAGTAATATAATGGGGTCACTGTCATGGAACAACCTAAAACATTAGAGGGCAGTGATGCATTACAATGATTAATACTAGGTATTACAATCAGTAAACAAGTAGCTGTGTATGAGGGACAACCTTCTATAACATTGAGAGTAGCTATTCTTCATTTTTTTCAAGCAACAAATATGGTTGTTAATTCAAGAACATATAAACATAGTTTACAACCATGCATATGAATAGATAGTTATTTCAATTCAAACTATAAAGGAGAGATACAGTCCTGAGTAGCTACCAAAACAAGTGAATAGTCAAGTCTCCATGCCCTTACATTTCAAAGGGGAGTTTCAAATCTAAGGTATGAGGATACGTTGAAGATACCCATTAGGCCTATGCATGACAAGGGGTCCTAAAGAAATTTCAAAGATATTCTATTTACAAGCATGGACATATTTAAAAAGTGGATAGAACAATACAAGGTTGTGCATATATGATAGTGTTTTTCTTACAGGGGACAATGAAGTGAAGGAGCTTGATGGTGAAGAAAGGAAATAATATGGAAGATAAAAATTATTGAATTCAGTCTCAACAGCCATGTATGGTGACAATCAATAACAACAAAGAGCCAAACCCACAAGGGTTTATGAAAAGAAATATTTTTCTAATGCAGAAGATTAAAAGTGAGCTCAGAATCTTGCAAGCTCACTGTAGACAAATAGAGGAGCCTTGTAAATCAATGATATAAACTAGAATGCTTCTATGGTCATACAATCATGGAGACCAAGAAATTATGAGGGTTATTTTACATATAGTGCAAAATACAATCAAAAATCAAATACCGAAAAAATTATTTTGGTCAAAGCCATAAAATTGATATGGAGGTTTTTGATAGTAAGTATATGAAGTTTCTCTTATATATTTTCTTTCTTTTAGTATATGTTGAGCTTATTTTTCCTTCTAGCTGTGGCCATGAATTCAAAATGAATAAAGAGGAAGAGATTCGAAGGAACCATGGCTTACCTTCTTTGTTGTTGAGGTAGAATAGATAAAAGGTTGCGAGTGTTTCTCACTTTTTTTTCAAGAAAGAAACTTAGAAAAAAGTTCTCAATGGCGGCATTGGATACGATGCTAACAACATAATAAAAGCAATGAGAAAAAATATTAGAAATTGCTTAAAGCCATGACCAAGAAAACTTCAAAAGGCTTTGAAAAATGGAAAACATTTTCTAGATTCATGACAAAATCAGACTTACCACACATTTTATGCATAACGTCTTCAAGAGATCCTTCAAAAACAACAAGATGTAGATATTTTCAAGTTCAAGATAAACCCTAGGTTGCTCATGGTGATGCCTTCAAAAGCAACAGAGGAGAAAAAAGAGATGAAATGAATAAATGTTGCCTATAGCTTTTGATGTAGGGTTTACAAACCCTAAATGGAGTTCGATAGAGTCAAAAGGCTTTTTGCCTTTGAGTTTTTTGAAAAACTTTATTCATGCAAGGGTTATGCCATGGCATATCTTTTATTCCTTGAGATTATTTTGAATGATATTTTGAGATGTTTCATAAAAACTAAGCAAGGTTAGCTCTTTAACTTTGGCTTTATAAAAAAAAAACGTTTTGCATTTAAATTCAAAATTTGTAAAAACTTTATTTAAGTGATAAATATAAATCACTTTAAATAAATGTTATTTAAAATGAAAAATAGAGATGCCATTTACAAAGTGTTAATGAGGGATAGTTCATAAAAGGAGTTAAATAAGCCTTGAATTTTTGCATAAATCTTGGAGGTGGTTGAAAAGATTGGCCAACATATGGAGCAAAATTAGGGTTCAGTTTCAGTTAAGAGTCCAAGTGGTTGGAGTTTGACTCAAGGAGGATTTTGAGGCATTTAAACCCTTATTTCTTGCAATTTCAACACCTTTTTTGAGGGATTTTCAGTTATGCACGACCCTTGGAGTTGTTTTCGAATTCACAACTCCTTATGCATACTTGGAGGAGTTTTCTTTCAGTCACGTGCTTGATTTGAGGGAGAGGATGGAATTTTGACAACACATCATGTCTTGGAGCCAAAATTAAAATTTTGAATTCTTAGAGCCTTTTGTATAAGTCTTCTTCTTCTCTCATCTTTTCTCTCTAGTTCTGAGTTGGGTGATTGTTGCATGAGCATTATTCACACTTTGTAACTCATTCCTTATGATTTTTTGACAGATTTGTAATGCAAGAGAGTCTTGATTTTCAATAAAAGAAGCTTGTTTCCTCCTCAATTTTCTTTTGGTTTTAGTATTATTAGTGGATGATTGATCAAAATGTTGTGTTCTTTATTTTATCATAATTCCTTTAATATTGGATGCAAGAGTGGGCATGTTATAGTGCAGGTCTGTGAATTTGTTTGTTATTATGTTGCATCTGAATTGTGAAAGCATCATTGTTTTCCTTCTTATGAACATCAAAAACCTAAAACCTTTCATTAGACTCATTTTTGCAAACATGTGTAGCTGAGTTGTGAGATAGTATAGCTTCATTAGTTGAGTGATCTTGTGAGCCTTTAGATGCATTGTAAAGTTTACCTTTGGTGTATCACCTATTAGTAATAGGGTTTAAAGTTATAAGCATATCCTTCTCACTCTTTTCATCATTTTATTTTTTCCAAGTTATCTAAAGGGGATCCAACCCATAATCTAGAGGTCTACTTTCACAATAGGATACCCACAGCTTGAAAGTAGTCCCATGTTGCACGGGATTGTTAAGTTTTCAACTTGGCATTGGATGCAAATCCCTGTGACAATAGTTTTTGGCATGCCCGGTGGGACATTGAACTGATTTTCAGTTCAAAAAGAGCTTCATTTTGCTATTGTTTTGGTGTGAGAAGCAATAATTTTCATCCTTTGGGGGCAAGATTTACATTCACCTGGTGACTCCGAGCTCAAATCTACTAGTTTCAAACCAGTCTAAGTGTTGGTATGTTCTAAAAAAAATCTATTAATTGTGATTTCCAACTCTTTGAATGAATAGAAATGTCAAGTTTTCATGGAAACGCGTGCTTTCACCCCCATATCATGAGAATGTTGCTCCTACACCATATCAACCATATCATATAGAATATAATGCTAATTTCACTCAAAGTAACCCTGTAGTAGCAGATTACCAGTAATTTCAATATGCTCATCACCCACCCACCCTTGCTCAAGCTTTGCAGCAATACGTCTATGCTCATGAACAATCCCCAAGAAAGTTATCTTATTTCCAAACGCCAAAATTGTTTTTCTAATGAGCCTCAAAGTTGTGATAACATGAGAATAGAGGATATGTCTTTGTACTTCCAAGAACAGTTTGATGAAATCAATAGAGTTTAAGAGTATCAAATGTAGCAGCAGGAGATGGCTTATCAGGTTCATTGTCATCAACAAGAGATAGAGGCACAAGTAAGGTACGAGGAAGCGAAAAGTAAGCTAATGCTTGTTCAAGCTCAAAAGTTAGAAGCAGATTCAACACTTTCTTTTTCAAACCCATTCTTTGAGGTAGGAGTTTTGAGTTTCAATACATTAATATTTGAACAAGATGAACCTTCTTTTGAAGAGAAATTAGAACTGTTACAACATGAAGAAGTAGCTTATCAAGTCTACCTTCATAAGTAGAATTTGGTTGTAAAAGAGCATCAAATCAGGCTTCTAACTAAGCAAGTACCAAAGATAGAGGCCCAATCTACTTGCATTTTGGAGTAGCTTGTGAAAGAGAATGTTCTCAAATTCAAAATCCCAAGCTTTAAACAAGAGCAGCCCTCTCAAGAACCCACTTGTTTTAAAGAAGCTCAACAAGCCTATCAAGTTTCCCCATTTTCTGAGTCATCTTGTCCTAGTTTTGTTTCTTTACTTCTAGAGGAGCCTATCATTTGGCCAAAGTTTTGGTTTGATGACCAAGAAAGGGTGGAACTTGAAGGAGATCATAAAGAAACTATTGTTGAAGAGTGTTCTTATATTTTACAAGCTGAAAAATTAGACTTATAACAAGAACAAGATGAGCATATAGAGCCTGTGAAGCAATATGAAGAACAAACAAAGGGTGGTGAAAAGGAGGATGCTACTTTGATATTTAATGAGTTGCCTTGTTTTTTTGAAAAAGATGAAGGGAGCTTGCTCGTATTATCATTAACAACAAATTTGGACCATCTTGAGGTTGTTCAACAACATGATGAGTTCCTGGTTCAGGAAGTTATCAATAAGCATGAACAAGAAAAATTGATTCATGAAGATCTCCATAGAGTAAAAATTAGTTCTCTCTTACAGAGAAGCAAAGAAGACTGTGAAGAAGACTTGTTCTGGGATTATCTTGAGATATTTTGTTCAAAGCTAGATGATGAAGCAATAAAAGTCGAGGAACAAACCCATGAACAACAATGGGTAAAGTAAGTGGATGATAATGATGAGAACGACATGGTTTGCTTGTTTGACCAGATGCCTTGTTTGGTTCACAAGGAGGAAATTCATGAGCAACAACAAGATAGTGAGTCATTTATGATTCATGATCAATCATAGGTTTCAAGTCTTTTGAATTAGCAAGAAGGTGTAGCAACTGTACATGCAAGAGAAACCAACAGGGATACCCCTAAATTTAACCTTACAAGAGGTTGTCCTATTAGGAACCTAGCAAGATTAGAGGTCGCTAAAGTTCCACAAGTCATGCTTGCACCTAAGCATAAATATGTAGCTAAAGATTAAAGCATTTAGCTTATCTATCCATTTCGAAACAACAATTTTCTTGATCAATATGAGGAGGTAACTAGAGGCATTTTCGTTTTCAAAGAGGTATGACAGTAGCTAATTGAAAGTTTGTCATTTTTCTACCTCTTCTTAGCTGCTCATAAACATGTAAAGGATTGTAAGCTTATGAAGAAAGGAAGTTATTTCACCCAACCAGTGAATGGCTTTGTTTGAGCAAGTTTCATTCTTAGTTAGGGTAGGTTAGAGTAAGTTTCAGTTTAGTTATGCATTTTTATTTCCCAAAGTGCAGATTTGCACAGTTGGTTAGTTTACTTTGAGTTTTGGTGGGGGGAAATAAGGGAAGAACTTTTTTGTTACTCATCATAGTTTAATCAAATAGATATTCCTCATTCATAACATGGAATGGAGAGTTCAATGTCATGAACAACAAATATTTACTCAATGGAGCTATAATGAGTTGAAGCAATATTAAATGAGTTAGAACAGTGAAAAGACAAAAAATGGACTCCATGCACAATGGATAAGCAAGGTAACAGGCCTTATTTGTTTAGCAGGAAAACACCCCTAGGAGGTCACCATAAATGTTACTAATTTTTTGCTTCCTGCTTAAATTAGTGAAGTTTTAATGGGAAATTGTTTGGTGGGGTATAAATTTTTTGATGTATAAACAACCCAAACAACACCTGCTTTCTAAATGAAGGATTTTAAGGACTATTTTATCAAAATTATGCAACAGTGACAGTAAAAATGTAGTTCTAAAACAAAGTATATGAAAATTGACATGATATGAAATAGTTGATTTATTAAAAGAAATGTTTCTGTAATCCCACACAAGCCATGGGAATTACTAGGTTTATTTAATTTAACAATGAATGTAAACCATACATCTGAAGATCAACAAAAAGAAGAAAAAACCACATAAGAGGAGGTCATGTCTGTCATTTCCTTAAGGGCTGATGTAGGGTTGACGCTCTAGTATGTAGCTTGATCTACAGTGTCTTCAGCTCTTCTTGTTCCCGAGTTACAGATGCACCTATAGTTGATTAAGAGATTTTGTTAGAGCTCAGGGCATGAAATCCAATTACATGTTTTCATCAACAAACATATAATTTGCAGCGATTGTCAGATTAAATCAACTCAGTCATTATCAGAAATATAAATGCAAAAGTGCTAGATCAAATCATCAGAGAATCATCAAATCCACTATTTTTATCTAACTTGTTTGCTTCATGTGTAGATACAGGAAAAGTAATGTTGTTTTCATTCATCAAATTACAACATGTGGGTTAAAATGTGGCTCCCACAAGGGTTGAGCCCAGTATGTTGATTTTATGAAATAATAAGCTCATTCAAGCTTATTTAAGAGGGAAATGCAATGTTAAAAGTCATCATATCAACGTGATCATGGAATGATAATGAACAGGAATACATATTAAGTTCATAAAAAATTTCTTCAAGGAGCAGCTACAAAAGCTAAATGTAATGGTGATATTGTGAGTGCAACTACACAACAAGAGCAAGTGCTTTTGGAAGAATAGGAAGCATTCAAGACAGCAAAAGGTGAGTGAACAATCATCTTTGACTGTCAGGAGTAATATAATGGGGTCATTGCAATGGAACAACCCAAAACATTAGAGGACAATGATGCATTACAGTGATCAATACAAGGTATTACAATCTGTGTACCTTGGAATTTTACCTTATTCTAATGTGCAAAATAACTAAAGATGCAAATGATAAAAGACTAAGGACACTTCAAGATTAGCCTAAAGAGTGATAAAACAAGGAAAATAGATGAAATACAAATGTAAATTGATTATACCTCCCTTGTTGAAGACTCCGTGGTTGGCCCTTGATTTGGATGTCTTTGTGTGCTCCTTGGATGGCTTTTTGGTGTAGCTAGATGCAAGATGGAATGTGCAAGATGATCAAAATGGATGGAAAAATGATAGCAAATACTTGAGAGTGCAAATTGGCAGCATAAGGTTGCTCAAAAATGAAAGTTGAAAATGCCCTTAAGGAGGGGGTATTTATAGAAGAATTTGAATTCTCTAGAAAATTCAATGGTTGAGATTCATCCAACAAGGTCAAGATGAAGGGCTATGGTGGGTTGAGAACTCACAAGCCCTCACATCTTAACATGTGGATGGTGAAGTGGCTAAGAGGAGATGAGGTGTAAGTGAGGTGGCCAAAAGGTACATGAGGTGGAGGAAGGACAAGTACCTTCCAAGCACCTAGGGGAGATGGGAAGAATCTTGGGTGAATAAAAGTGAATTTTAAATTCACAATGATTGGAAGAATCTAGTGGATAAGACAATGTTCCCAAAAGGTGGGAGTTTGTCACATGTGACTTGATGTGACAAGTCAAAGGTTCTAGAAGATGCATGGGAAAAGGGGTTCTTGGAGGAATAAAAAGGAATTAAAAATTCCTTGGGGGATGGGGAGAGTTGACCAAGGTACTGATTAAGATTAATTAACCAGTAATTAGAAGATAAATGAGGATTAGAAGCCAACTTGCAAAAGTTGGAGGATGTGACACATCCTAATCAAGGATTAGGCATGTGCACATCCCTAATGAAGAAATTAGGAGATGGATTAGGATTAGATGAAAATGACATGTGAGGAATTAAATAAATGTAATATTTATTTAATTCATTTGATGAAAAGGGGATTAAGGAGAGTAAAGTATTTAATTATTAATTAAATACCTTAGGGATTTGGTAGAATTAAGGATATTAATTAAATAATAGCAGTATTACTTAATTAACGAAAATAAGATGAAAGGGGATGAATTTGGATAAATTAAGTGTCCAAATTTAGATGTCTACACAATCAATAAGTAAGTAACTGTGTATGAGGAACAACCTTCTATAGCATTGATAGTAGCTATTCTTCATTTTTTTCAAGCAACAAATATGGTTGTTAATTCAAGAACATATAAACATAGTTTACAACCATGCATATGAATAGATAGTTATTTCAATTCAAAATATAAAGGAGAGATACAGTCCTGAGTAGCTACCAATGCAAGTGAACAATCAAGTCTCCATGCCCTTACATTTCAAAGGGGAGTTTCAAATCTAAGGTATGAGGATACATTGAAGATACCCATTAGTCCTATGCATGACAAGGGGTCCTAAAGAAATTTCAAAGATATTCTATTTACAAGCATGAAAATATTTAAAAAGTGGATAGAACAATACAAGGTTGTGCATATATGATAGTGTTTTGCTTGCAGGGGAAAATGAAGTGAAGGAGCTTGATGGTGAAGAAAGGACATAATATGGAAGATAAAAATCATTTAATTTAGTCTCAGCAGCCACGTATGGTGACAGTCAATAACAACAGAGAGCCAAACCCACAAGGGTTTATGAAAAGAAATATTTTTCTAATGCAGAAGATTAAAAATTAGCTCAAAATCTTGCAAGCTCACCGCAGACAGATAGAGGAGCCTTGTAAATCAATGATATAAACTAAAATACTTCTATGGTCATACAATCATGGCGACCAAGAAATTCTGAGGGTTATTTTACATAGTGCAAAATACAATCAGAAATCAAATACCCAGAAAAGTATTTTGGCCAAGCCATAAAATCGATATGGAGGTTTTTGATAGTAAGTATATGAAGTTTCTCTTATATATTTTCTTTCTTTTGGTATATGTTGAGCTTATTTTTCCTTCTAGCTATGGCCATGAATTCAAAATGAATAAAGAGGAAGAGATTCGAAGGAACCATGGCTTACCTTCTTTGTTGTTGAGGTAGAATAGATAAAAGGCTGTGAGTGTTTCTCACTTTTTTTTTCAAGAAAGAAACACAAAAGTTCTCAATGGCAGCATTGGATACAATGATAACAAAAAAACAAAAGCAATGAGAAAAAATATTAGAAATTGCTCGAAACCATGACCAAGAAAACTTCAAAAGGCTTTGAAAAATGGAAAACATTTTCTAGATTCATGAAAAAATCAGATTTACCACATATTTTCTACCTAACATCTTGAAGAGAGCGTTCAAAAATAGAAAGATGCAGAGATTTTCAAGTTCAAGCTAAACCCTAGGTTGCTCATGGTGGTGCCTTCAGAAGCAGCAGAGGAGAAAAAAGAGATGAAATGAATAATTTTTCCTATAGCTTTTGATTTAGGGTTTACAAACCCTAAATGGAGTTTGATAGAGTCAAAAGGATTTTTGCCTTTGAGTTTTTTGAAAAAATTTATTCATACAAGGGTTATGCCAACATCAGAGTCCAAGTGGTTGGAGTTTGACTCAAGGAGGATTTTGAGGCATATAAATAATTATTTCTTGCAATTTAAACACCTTTTTTGAGGGATTTTAAGTTATGCACGACCCTTGGAGTTGTTTTCAAATTCACAACTCCTTATGCATACTTGGAGGAGTTTTCTTTTAGTCACATGCTTGATTTGAGGGAGAGGATGGAATTTTGACAACACATTGTGTCTTGGAGCCAAAATTCAAATCTTGAATTCTTGGAGCCTTTTGTATAAGTCTTCTTCTTCTCTCATCTTTTCTCTCTAGTTCTGAGTTGGATGATTGTTGCATGAGCATTATTCACACTTTGTAACTCATTCCTTATGAGTTTTTGACAAATTTGTAATGCAAGAGAGTCCTGATTTTCAATAAAAGAAGCTTGTTTCCTCCACAATTTTCTTTTGGTTTTAGTATAGTTAGTGGATGATTTGATCAAAATACTATGTTCTCCCTTATTTTATCAGAATTCCTTTAATATTGGATGCAAGAGTGGGCATGTTATAGTGCAGGTCTATGAATTTGTTTGTTATTATGTTGCATCTGAATTGTGAAAACATCATTGTTTTCCTTCCTATGAACATCACAAAGCTAAAACCTTTCATTAGGATCATTTTTGCAAACATGTGTAGCTGAGTTGTGAGATAGTATAGCTTCATTAGTTGAGTGATCTTGTGAGCCTTTAGATGCATTGCCAAGTGTACCTTTGGCGTATCACCTGTTAGTAATAGGTTTTAAAGTTATAAGAATATCCTTCTCACTCTTTTCCTTGTCATCATTTTATTTTTTCCAAGTTATCTAAAGGGGGGCCAGCCCATAATCTAGAGGTCTGCTTTCACAATAGGATACCCACAACCTGAAAGTAGTCCCATGTTGCACAAGATTGTTAAGTTTTCAACTTGGCATCAGGTGCAAATCATTATGACAACAAGAGGATCATGATGCATTCTAGGTTTTGGGATATACACAAGATATTCAATCAAGCCTAATGACTTGTTTCCTATGTGATTCCATCTTCTATTGTCATTCTAATTTTAGCCTAAGGAAGGTATAATTAGATTTATGGCTTATTAAGGTGATTTGAGATCTCCTCAAGTAGGTCTTCATCATTGTGCATGTTCATTTAGGGATCCTATTCTAACACACTTGAGTAGGGTTTCTTTGCATTATTAGTATTAATCTTAGACACACTTAAGGTTAGAATTGCACACATATTTCATGTTTCAGATATATGTTCTTCATCAAGGTTTAATTACCAAACTTGGGGTTTGATTGAGGTAAACCCCTATGCACCAACAAACAATTTTTTTTTTTTTTTGTAGATTTTATTTAGATATAGATCTGGGCGTGGAGGTATCAAGTTACATAGAAGAATTGTAGGTCTCAGGCTCTAATATCAGATTTAGATTTTTCCAAAAAAGTCTGCCAGGACCCATTCACCCTAGGGTGAATGAGTCCCTGTTTAGCTAGTAGAAACAACTTTTAAAAGGTGCACAACATTTATTACTCTCAATTTTTCCATAAACTCTGTTGGTTCCTTTAGTTTTACACTAAATCTATTAGATCCACTTTGTAGATTGTATTTTGGAGTTGATTTTCTATTTTTAATCTTTCTCCCCAAAGTGTTGTTTGGCCTAGACCTTTGTCCTTGCAAAAAAGGGAAATTGTAGATTCACACTTTTACTTGATTCACCTTGAGGTTGATAGTAATTTCATTGTTTGGATACCATTTCTAATGAATTGAGGAAATATAAAACACCTTTTCCCTCTTTAGATCCACTTTTCCATTTTGGGAAACCTCTGGAACCCTCCTATTTTTCTTCATTTCAACTATATCCAAAAATAGATTCAGGTCAATCTCATTATTGACCACAATGAGATGTTGAATACCCAATAATCACTACATATCCAGTGTACCTCTCTTAATGTCATATACAACTAGCTCACTATGAATAGGGATACCTAGTATCCTCCAAATGTCCTCAAGCATGATGGTACACTCCCTTGTGGGAAGGTGGAAGGTGGTTGTCTCTTATCTCCAACGCTCTACTAGCATTGTCATCACAACTCTATTTGATCAAATCTTAGGCATATATGTGATATGTCTCAATCCAACAAAATCTATAAAATCTCTCTCCAACTTCTGAAACTCAGCTATCTGATCTAAGATTTGTGGTTTTCCCTCCCTAAATTGTAGAGGATGTAATGTGGCTTGCAAGAATTCAACCCACAACATTAAATTTTATTAAAAATCAAGTAAATGAACCTAAATCTACACCTACACTAGCTAAATCAGTTCTTTTGAGCAAAAGCGAGCATCTTTTGGAGCAGCCATAGTTGGTTTTCACAATAGCGAGTTTGTTTCTTGACAAGAGCAATCACCTTTTACAATAAAGAGGTTTGTTTATCCTATAGTAGCATCGCTCTTTGACATTAGTGAAAATATCCTAATAACCTAACTTGCGCAATCAAATTTTAGAACAACAAACTTAAAATAGTGCTACTATTTAGTACTAGCATCGCTATTTGACAATAGCACTAGTTTTTAACAATAACGGGTTTTCTAAAACTACAATAGCGATAAAATTGTTTCAATAGCACTAATCCTAAAACCTACCACTATTGTCTATCCTAACTTTGAACATTAATTGCAGAAACAAAATAAATCAAAAGAGAAAGTTAGAAGCTTACATACTGCAACCCCCACGCATGTCGGCTGGTGGTGTTGTTGGACAACGTCTGCTCAATGTGGTGTGCTTAGAATCCTCACCATCATCAATGCATGTTTGTAATAGAAAATCACCAAAGAGTAAAAATATCCTAAAGCTAAGTGTGCAAGAGAAAATGAACCCTAATTTCCTATTTAACCCCCCTAAACCCTAGGTTTTTACCCTCAACCACCTTCCTAGGTTATAATTTGAGCACCTAGGATCATCCTGAGCCTTAACTGTGACCCCTAGGGCCTAATTTTTTTCTTCTATAGAGATGAACTACTCTTGAACCTTGTTACAAGCTCGACTTGGAAAAGTATTTTTTTTGGTTGACCTCTCGAGGGGCAACCCAATGTCCTATCACCCTTCTGCTGACCACCGGGGCACAGTGGGGCATGTTAATTTTTTTCTTCTTGATCTTAGCATCAAATTCTTTGAAACATTGCAACAAGTACATTGTGTCAAAGAGGGGCAAAATGTAGACATGTAAAAATGCTTGACACACATTGCACATCTTGAAATTGCATTTTTCTATTATTTGCATCATCTTACTTCATTTGCATCATTTATCCCCTTTTAACATCATTTCCATCATTTAACCTTATTTCCCTCTATTAATTAAATAATCTTGAATTGTTTAATTAATTCACTATTTCATCACTAATGTTCCCCTTTATCACCTTGGTTGAATAATTTCAATTATTTAATTAGGTTCATCTAATATTTCTTCTAATCCCATATAATTAAATAATTCTAATTATTTAATTATCCCATTTTCTAATCTTTTTCCTCTAATGGAATATTCTTTCTTAGAGAATGGCATATTCCTATCCTCCATAATAATCTTAATTATTTAATTCTCCTCTTTTTATCTCAAACACCATCCATTAATAAATAAATATTTTATTATTAATCAATCTTATCTTGCATGTTCCTCCAATAATTAATTAATTATATCATGCTCCCTCAAATCTTAATTGACACTCTCTCTCAGTCAATTGATATTGATTGACCACTCTTTTGATCAATCAATTATCTTAACTCCCACTCACTCTGATTATTTTGATCAATCAATTGACTTAACACTTCAATCAATATCTCATGCAACTAGTTAACTGGAATCCTGCAACCAGTTGTAGTCACTTAATTGGGAAATCAATTTATCTCATTCACTCTCAAACTTTGATCTTGAATCAACACCTCTTAATCCAAATTGTTCATCTGAATCAATCAAAATCCATAAAATAACCCTTCATCCTTCACATTCATCACTTAGAATTTTCATAGCTAAGTCATGTCCATTTGAGTTTTGAACATTCATCTTAAGCAATTGAGAGTATTTATCATAGCATCTAGGTCATCTTTTCATTACATTCAATCAAGATTTTTCTAGCAATCATGGAGGCTTTAAGTGTTGAGCAATCCAACCCCATACTACACCAAGCTCTCCATCAATGAGATGTTATTTCTTGTTTTGAATTCATTGTGTTTGATTTGATTTATCTAACCCTTGTGTTTGAATTTGTGGCTTGATTTTCAATCCAATATCATTGGTAAGTGGGTTTGATCTTCATGTTTTTAGGTTCTTTGATTGAAATATTGTTGTCTAATCTATTCCATTATTACCCCTTACAGGTGTTTATAGGCATTTATTCAATTTCTCGCAAATTAGATCTCAATAGGCAACATTTATAACTTGAATTGGAAATGATAGAATGTCAACATTGACATATTCAAATTTGGGACTAGGCAAAATGGGGAGACTGTGTGGCCATAAGGCATCTCTATCCTTGCCTTATTTTAAGAAATTTAAGGTGTCAAGGACAAAATATCAAATTAATGCATTTGTTTGATGCTTGAAATTTCTTAGAAAACAATAAAATAAGCCTTAGAATGCATAATTTAGGAAATTAGGGGTTCAATAGGGTCCCATAATTTAAGGGGGAGAAAAACATAGTGTGAAATTGTGAAGGGTGACATTTTTTGATGCTATATTTAGCCCCCGCTTTAGTGAGAGTATAAAGTTACACTTGAAAACTCACACTAAAGTAGAAAATATATGTCAAGAGGGGTCCAATTGTCCACATATTGAAGAGATAGGATGACTAAGGATCTAGGGGGAACATGCAAGCCCCCAGGATCCAAGATCCCATGGAAAGACAACATAAGCACAAAGGGACAAACAAATGTATGAGATGCAACAAGACAACATACACAAACATACACAATGCCAAAACAAATGCAAAAGGAGGGTATGGACTAGCTATTTGTGTTATGCTAGGATCCAAAACAAAGGTGTTCATGACTCACACAATAGAAAAGTCCAATATTTTCTAAGTGAATCACAAACTGAAAGTGTTGTGGGCTAGTGAAGTCCAATATTCCATAGTTGAGCCTCCAAGACAAAGATAGAAAAATGAGAAACCCACAAGGTCTAGTGAAGTTCGATATTCATTGGGTGTGTACCCATTGACAACCATACCAAGAGTTATACTCCCTGATAACTTTGATAAGGTGCTACAAAAATGATCAATATGATATGCCAACACAACACTAAGTTCAATGTGTGTGAACAAAGTGAAGCAAAAATTCCAATGTCAATGCACCACTAAGTCCAACGTGTGTGAACAAAGTGAAGTAAAAATGTTGAAATCACCTAAAAAGGTGCAAAAATTTTCCCACAAAGGTGCATAAGACAAGGAAAAAACATTACTTGGGGTGTTATAACTTATAAACAACACCACCACAAAAGGTGCTTTATAAAGACAATAAAGGGGCATTGCTCAATACATGATGGGTCACACCTTAGGGAACATCACACATGACATCACCACCAAGAGAGTACAAGTCGTGGAATAGAAACTCACACCTTAGGGAATACTAACCATAGTATTACCACCAAGGGGAATTTCATATGCCAAGAAATGTCACACTCTTATGGGACATCAAGCTTAATATCACCACAAAGGAGACATTAACATAGATCAAGAAGGCAAAAATTTCATTTCCAAGGTCACACTTTCTAGGAGATATATGCTACCATCACTAAAAAGGGACCATTCCTTATGCAAACAATAAGCGGGGGACTATATGCCCCCCCATAAAATATTAGTGTACTTCCTAGACTAACATTTTAAGGAGGTATGGAGGGATCCATTGCTAGAAGGAATGCACCTAACTTAAGGCTACCTAACCCCTTACCTCCCCCAAGTGTAGGGACAAAGATGAGCCCACAATGGATGATGATACACTGCTCCTTTCAATATGAAATATGATTACATAAAGCCTATTTTATACCCTCGTGCATGGTAGTGAGCATTTTGTGATACTACAACTACCACATGGCAAGGAGCATCAATTAATGCTATTTTCTTCTACTATGATTAAGTGAAGGTCTTTTTGATGTTTTTTCGTTATTTTTGAAGGATGATAGCCAAGACCTTTTGCTGTTTCTTGTGTGTTGAGCTCTATGAGGACACATATGCCTTGTTCTTTTGCACCATGTTCATTTTCCATTATAAACAAATTGTTTCAAGAGTTGATGATGTCTTCCATAAATGGCTTTCATTTCTTTTGAATAAGGTGTTTTTTCATAATCCTTTTCATCATAAGTGGATGTGTAATTTGAATTTTCCTCTTTGGTGGAAGTGGATGTTTTTGATGATTTAGTGATAGATTGTGTTGATATCATTGTTGCTTCTTTCTATTTTTTAGGTTTTCATGGTGTAATCTTGTATTCCCCCATGAATATAGGTGTGAAATCTAACAATCCCCAATCATAATCTAATAGCTTTGTCTTGGATGAAAGACACCTATCTTTGTCTTCAATTTGTAAAGGTTCCACTTTTCAAGTTGGTATCAATGTGCTAAGAGGATTCATCATTCCTATTTCAATTTGTAAACAATTTTTCAGATTTAGGATCAACTTTTATCATGTAAACCTTGTTATTGTAAGTGTATTTCATTAAACGATGAAGCGTTGAAGGCACCACTTTAATTTCATGAATCCATGGTCTACCCAAGAGAAGATTATATGAAAGTGTTGGAAATAGGATGCCATTTAATTGTAATCCTAAACATTATTTATTTCATGTGTCTCCTAAGTCCTTGGAAAGTGTTCTCAAACACTAGGATTAAAAAGAGATTAATTTTGGATTAAATAAACATGTTAATTGACATTTGTAATTAATTATAAATGATAGGAGCATGTGAGGGCGTCCAAGATAAGTTCCTTAATAATAGAAGCACATGGGCACCCACATGAAAGGTGGAACTCACCTTGAGTTCAGTTAACTATTTGGAGTAATAGATAACACTTCTATAATGCATGTAAAGATCCTAGGAGTTAGGGTTTGATGTTTACATGCATGAAGTTCAGTTCAATTCAGTTCAGTTCAATTCTAGGTTCAGTTTAGTTCAGTTCAGTTATGGTTTAGTTATCTTCAGTTAGTTTTAGTTGAATGCTAGTTGACTTCAATTAACTTGGAATGCATGACTAATGACTTGAGTTGCATGATAGATAATAGGTGACTTCCTTCAGTTAATAGGGGATAACCATTCTTGCATGAATGGTGGAGAGAGATGTTTCAATTAATAGAAAATGAGTTGGACCCACTTTGGGTGCCCAAGTTGGCTTCTTGGAATTAACTCCTTTGCATGTTAAGATATTTTAGAAGGCTAAGTTAAGTGGGCCCACTCTTGGGTGCCTACTTTGAGGATAAAGCCTTGAAGATATTTACGAAATAAAGGTTGAGTTACTACTTTAGTTTGGGATGCCCAAATGGATGAAGATGATGATTTGACATTGTTCTTCATGATTAAACTCTACTTGGAAGAGATAGGTGTACCTTTTAGGAGATAGGGATTGAGCTTTGTAATTGTAACTCTTTTGGAGTTTACAAAAAAATTTATTGCCTATATATCTCAAGCAAGTTGAAGAGAGTTTGTATCAGTTTTATTGTAGGTTGTGAAGAAGATTTGTTGAAGGTAGAAGAAGCATCTCAAGGAAGAATTGGAGTTATTGTAATCTACTTCAGACATTAAATAATACATTGATTCTTGGTGGAGTTTTTCCCGAAAAGGTTTCTCCATGGTATATGTTGTGTATCTTCTAATATCCTATCTAATTCTTCTACAACCTTCTATCTTCATTCTACAAATGATAAAATGAATTAATCAGATAATCACCCACAAAGAATCTGTAACAAAGAATACATATTTAGATCAGCAAGTATAATAGTTTTACAAAGTATTAAGCTACATAAACACCTCAATTTTCAACAAAAAGATCATGGGGCATGGCATAGATGGGAGTTTGTAACACAACCTTACTAGCTTTAACAAGTAACATTATCACACCAAGTGGTTGTCTTCCCAGTTATCAAAACCTTTGATCAAAAAATCAATGGGTTGAGTTAAATTTTTTTCCACTCCAATTCTATCCAAAAGATTTACACTACAAACATTAAGCCTAGAACCAATGTCAATAAGGGTATGCCTAATCCCAATATTGTTAATACTAGCCATTATCATCAAGGCATCATTTTTTTTGTGTTTCTAAAGGGGGTAACTCACTTTGATGAAAGACCATATCCAAACTACCCAAATTCATAACCTTAATTAAGGCTGCTACATCATTTGGTTGCACACTAGGAGGGACAAAAACTTTCTACAAAGAATTTTGAAGCATGCCATGATAAATAGGTGATGTTTTAATTAAATCCCACAAGGAAATCTTAGCAAGAGTGTTATGAAGTTATTCCACAAGATCATACTCCTTTCCACTATGTTGAGGTGAACAAGGGGCACTAGGTAAAACAAGTTTTAGAAATGGTATTGATGAGGGAATGACTTGCATTTGTCTTGGTTGCTTGTTATTTCTTGTATTGTATGTATGAGAAACTATGTGGTAACTTGGTTGCTATGACACATGATTACTAGTGAGTTATTTTGCAAAGTTTAAGATATGGCCATGAGGTTTAGGAGGTCCTATAATGAGAGGTGATTTAGGGGTTCCAATTATTAGAGGAATTTTAGGAGGTCCAATAATAAAAGATCTAATAGCCAATTATTGGTTCATAACCTTAATGGAATTAACTACTTGTTGATGATTTTCTACGGATGGGGGATCTAATGTCACCTTAGCATTTTCATCTATCTTACTATATTTTGAAAGATGTATCAATGATATCATCTTCTTGTTCCATAATATCTTCCCAAGTAGGAGAGGTATTTGGGGAGGAACAAACAAGATTCTCATAATGCTTAATGATTAAATCCTCTAACACCAAGATACCTTCTTCACAAGTAGGTGAGGTATGAAGAGAAGAACAACTATGGTTGTCATGATTGTCCATGATTTCATCCTCTTGTGCCAAAAAATTCTCACATGTGGGAGAGATGTTAGGAGATGAATGAATATTAGGAAAAGTGATACTAATAAATGTGTCAATGATTTCATTCTCTTGTGCCAAGCTACTCTCACAATTAGGAGAGATTTTGGGAGAATGACTAACATGCTTGTCAATGATTTCATTTCATTTCCTTAGATTATACTAATAAGTAGGAAGATTATAATTATACAAGCCATGTGTTACCATATCAAAACCACATCTTTGAAAAGGAAACATGTTTCTACTTTCCTTATGGATTAAATGATCAAAATAAGATAAAATATAATTCAAAAATAGACATCAAATTTGGATAAAGGACATTGAGAGAGCTCTACCACAAAAATTTGAGCCCAAAAATAGTAGGAGGAAAAAGCCACCCAAGGGCATCTATGTCTTGGACAAGGTTTCAAAAAATTGAAAGTTTGGCTATGTATGATACTATTTAAGGATTTTGGGTTTGTCTACAAATAGGTTTAAAAGTGATTTTTTTTTCAATATTTACTCAATTTATGCCAATGTGATTCAAAATTTAGGTTTTTAAAATGTTTGAACAATTAATGAAAATTTTGGATGTAATTTTTAGATCTAAAATGCAACAATTGATTGATTCTAAGATGCCAAAGTTTAAAAATTTTGAAACTAAACAATGCACTTATTTCACTTTTTTGAGCTATATGAAAGATGCCTAAATACATACACATAGGAATTCTAAATTAGAAATCAACAAGAAGGAATAGACTAAGAATACAAAAATAAAGATTTGGGAAAATTTTGGTTGAGCCAAGAATAGCAGGACAAAGCCACCCAAGGGCATCCCTATACTGGACAGGGTTTTGGGAAATTGAAAACTTGATTGTGTTTTAGATTGTTTAAGGGTTCTAAATTTGTGTGTGTGCACAGGTCTAAAACTGAGTATTTTTCCATAATTTTCTTACTTTAAGATAATATAACTCAAATACAAATGGGTAACAATGATTGAACAACAAATGACAATTATGAATGTATATCTAACCTAAATGACTCAAATTAAGACTATTGCAACCTATGATGCAATATGATATGCAATTTTTTTGAATTTTTATGTCTTTTAATGATGTAAAAGATGAAACCCTAAGTGAATAATGCAAAACAAGGCTATGCAAAAATTAGATCTAAGGTGAAATTTTAGAAGGTATATAATGTTAAGAGGTTGGGTTCACCAAAATGAAACATAGAAAAAGGTGATCCTAAGTCTAAATGCAATAGAATCTAGGATTAATTTCTCCTTTTTCTAGGGTTTCATTAGGATGCAAATCAACAAGGTGATTATATTGAATTTCAAACATGAAGGTGAGCCAATTAGACCTAGATCTACATCCTTTTTTATGGTTGGGAATTGATTGGACTTGATTTTCCTTGATTGACCTAATTAGACTATATTCCCTAATATGAAAATGCAAAATTTTGACAATTAAGAGACTGTAACATAAATTTGCAAGAATATTTGAGAAAGGAAGAACTCTGTGTACCTATCCTATAAATTTGGAGTCAACCCAAATAGGAGGATGTTGTTGCCATATGGTGTCTATGTCTTTGTAGAGATATTTTAGATATATTTTTATAGTCCTCTGATATTGAATATGAGATTCTTGATTTCGCTTGAAAATTTGTTATATCACTGCCAAATATTTTTGTAAGTGAGTTTCCATAGCTTGACAAGATGTAGGGTTTTGAATGCAATAATGGAAAATGGATCTTCAAGATTCCTTCAATCTTCTCCAAATCTAAAACCTGCACATTCCAAGAGAGAGGAAGGGTTGTTCCATTTAGGAGCTTGCCTTAGTCAAACCCCATGTTAGTGTTTCCACTTCCACAAGGGCAATGCCAATGATAGAAAGATAAATGATAAGAAGAAATGACGAATCAACAAAGTACTGCAACTCAACACCCTTCAATGGCTTCCTTGAAGGACTGAAGCCATGTGGATCACCTCAAGGTCTTGGACCTTGCTTGAATTTCTTAGAGACCTACAAAAGGGTTAGCCTTCACAAACAATGATAACATGAACATGCATAAACAAGCATAGGATTTTACATGATGCTTGGATCTTGAACTGCTGCAATTATGTCCACAAATGTTGTTCTTCACTTGTTTGATAATTCTCTTGATGTTCACTTGTTGCTAGATCTCTTATTAATGCTACATAGATGTCAAATGATGCAATAACTTGGTATTTATAGGCATTTGTTAAATTTCTCAAAAATTATCTTGATAGCCCACATTTACAACTTGAATTGGAAATGATAAAATGTTGACATCAACATATTCAAATTTGGGACTGGCCAAAATAGGGGGACGTTGCTGCCATAAGGTGTCTCTGTCTTTGCCCTATTTTCTAGAATTTAAGGTGTGAAGGACAAAGTATCAAATGAATGCATTTGTTTGATATTTGCAATTTATCAGAAAATGGTAAAATAAGTCTTAGAATGCATAATTTAGGAAATTAGGGCTTTAATCATGTCCAATAATTTAAGGGTGAGAAAAACATAGTGTGAAATTGTCAAGGGTGACAATTTTTGATGTTATAGTTTTAAAAAATGATGATAGAAACCCAAACCATTACATGGAGGATTAATCCACATAAAATTCATCTCATG
Source organism: Sequoia sempervirens (assembly GCA_007258455.2). Classification (NCBI taxonomy): domain Eukaryota; kingdom Viridiplantae; phylum Streptophyta; class Pinopsida; order Cupressales; family Cupressaceae; genus Sequoia; species Sequoia sempervirens. The sequence continues at coordinate 419,253,811 of VDFB02270651.1, forward strand.
GAATGAATACGACCTCATAGACACTTCTCATATGTTTTTTTGTTACATTTGTTTGTTAGATCCTTAGCCCTTTTGATTTGATTTACCTTTAAGTGGTTAATTATTACATACAAGTTTAATTATAGTCTCACTTGTGTTTACCAACTTGCATGAGGATTGTCATGGAAACATGGATATTTTACTTTGCTTTTTCCATCAACTACTTGATGAAAGATCTAATGCATTATATTGTGGATTATGTTTTCCATTAACAGTTTCTCTTATGTGCCACCAATGCTTATGTGCCTAATGATGGCCTAAAATTATAGTCTTGTGGAGATGGTTGGCTCACAATCTCTCCCTTTACAAACTAATTTATTTGTTATAAATTTATTACATACAAAGGTGAGACAAAATGTGCTCAAAAGTGTCCAATTTTTCCCACTAAAATCAACTAAATTTGAACTTGGATGATTCAAGATGCATACACTCAAAATTTAAAGATATGATAAGAAAAATAATTTTTATTACTCCAAATCTAGTTTCTAAACTACTAAGGGTTTTAAAAAATAGTAAAGATTAAGAGGGTGAAACATTGGGTGCACACACAAGTGTTTATGATTTTATCATTAAAATTTAACATATCATCTAGTATGCACCCTTATTTTTTTAATTGGTAGAATTATAGCCAAGATTGAGTACAAGTAGTGTATTTTTAATACTCTTTTTTTAATTGTTTGAAGTGAATGTATCCTAAAAACTACATCATTGAGTGTGTGACAAATAACTTGCATAAAAAGTTCAAATATATATATATATATATATATATATATATATAAAATATGTAAAGAATGAAGTGCATGGAACAATATTCTTTTTTAATAAGAGAATCAAAAGTTATAAGAAAAAAATACTAATGTATCTCAATAATATGAAGACATTAGCAAAAGGAAATGAAAATAAATACTTCAATGTATTGAAAATAGGGAAAAAATTACATGGTTGGAAAAATAAGAAGCAAAGCGATAATTTGGTGCTATTTTTGTCAAACATTACTTTAAAATGAATAAATTTGATAATGACATAATTTAAAAATTCTATTGAATATGAAAATGATGTCTTTGGGAGGCGAAATAGAAGTCCAACCCTTAGGCTTAATCTTCCAAGCCTATTCCAAGCCTAAAAGGGTAGTATTGTTTTTTGAATAATAATGAAACTGTGTTACAATATTTGAGCATGTTATGGGCAACACCTAAAAGTGAGATAAATAAGAAAAATAGGGTAATTTGTCATTTGGTCCCACTGACAACTTTACACATTGTTTTCACACTTTTTCTATGATCTTCTACTAGATTCTTTTGTTTTTTTGTCTAGATATGATTGATTTGCATTAAAAGTAATATTTTTTAAAACATTGTATTCTTTTTGTTTTATTAGGAATCTTACTTGTCAATTTGGTTTACTATTAACATAGATTTGACAATTTATTATTCTTTTGACTAATAATCATTTATTTGTATTTTAAGAGTCTATTTATGATTATTATGTTATTTTTAAGTGATTGTTGTATTTTTTATGTGACTAATAATTTCAATTAAGATATAATTAGAAATTTTATTTATTAGGATAGAATTGATAATTACCATATAAAGGAACAAGTGGGGGAACACTCAAGACAATTGAAGTGGAGAAAGAAAACAAATGGATTACATGAAAAGGATTAATCAAATGAAAAAAATTGGAGGTGATGGTATGCCATCTTTATCCAATCGAAGTGAATTTTAAAAATTCTTAGATCATCTACTAAAATAAGAAATAATTTGATTCCACAAAACTAATTGTTGATAATATTTCAATTCCTAATTTAGAAATTACACCAAATGCTCTATTTATAAAAATAAAATAAAAAAATACACCTTATCATTGATGAATGTACAAAGCTTGAACAAGAAGTAGTAACCCTAAGATCTAATTTGGGAAAAGCAAAAGATCGTGAAGAAAAATTTAAAACAAGCTCTACAAAGCTTGATGAGTTGATTGCATCTCAAAAACCTTCTAAGGATAAAAGTGGTCTAGGACTTGAAGAAGGATAAAGCTCAAAGGAAAAACCAATTTCCAACAAAGTGGACAATCAAAACAAGTTTCAAGGCAATATTCATCAAATCAAGAACCAAAGGAGCAATACCAGAAGGATTCCTATTTGACAACCTAACGCTCAAAGGTACCCATCTTTTAATGGTTTTTGTTTCTCATGCAATAAATTCGATCATAGGGCAATAAAATGTAGAAGTAGAATGAACCAAAATAGAATGAGTCAAAATGTTGGATTTTTTGTTGGTCAATGCTCTGCTTGCAGTAAGTTTGGGCATAGAGCTAGCACCGAATGTAGAAGCCAGATAATGTTGAACAGATTTAATGCTAGTAGAAGGATTTAGTCTTTTTAAGGCTATTATTACACATGTAATATCTTCGAACATAAGGCTAATCAATGTAGGTCAAGGATGAATGCAAATCAATTTGATCAAAGATATGTTGTGTGCTACACTTGCAACAAACCAAGACATATCTCAAAATTTTGTAGGAGAAAAATTAGGAAGAAACCTAATCTAGAACAAAAGAACAAATCTATGAGAAAACTAGATCCTATTGAAGTTAGAAAAGAAATGGCTAATATTTGGAGGAAAAAGGAAGAACCTGAGAAAAAAGCATGATTCAAATACATCTATATCTGCATCCGGTGTAGATACCTCTTCCAAAAACTGGACCCAGTAATGGTTTCAAGGGGAACAGTTACAGAGAAATCTAAAAATCCCTGGATATATGTGGTGTCAAGCAGTGACACAAGGATATGTGATGTCAGTCATCATTCTAAAGGCATTGGAAAAATATCCAGCAAAAAATAGGTAGATCTGGAGAATTGTGGAACCTTTTTTTTAGTTTACAATATGTTTCATAAAGTGTTTATCAGCTTTAAAAGTTGAAAGGAAATAAATGCGAATTAGGGAAAAAATCATAAGTAATAAGGAAATAAAATAAGGCAAAGCACATTTGTGCAATTGGGAAGAAGCAGTGCAAGCTGAAGTGAGTTGAAGGCAATTTAGAGCATCATACATCAAAACCCTAGTTCTCAACAAGCAGAAAAGGTATTATATGTTATCTGAATTCTATGGATTCTAAGTTGAAGGAACTTTATGTTAAGCATACTCAAGTTGTTTGAGGAGGATGGCCACCCCTACTGTTGTGGAAATCTATGAGAGACCCCAACCCAAATTTAGAAGATATTCATGGAAAGTGTATGAAAATGATCCCATGGGTGCATTCTCGCACATTCCAAGCCATGTGCTACCCACTGAAGATACAAGAACATACATTCATAAAAAGCTAGAATAATTCAATCACCAAGAGCTTAAGGATTTGTGGGACAGTGAGTTGATGGGAGAGGATCTATTGCTTAAGTTAGAATACGAAAACCTAGACCAAATGAAGTTGAATGTTTGGAACTAGTTTCCAAAATTTTCCAATGAGAGAGGTAAAGTTTGTTAGAATGGCCCTCAGTAGGGTTCATAGAAAATTTGTGTGGGAAAATGAACCAAGGGTTATCAACAAGGAGGAAATTCGAGTTGTAATTGGTCTTTGCGATACTGGATCCATTCTAGTTCTAAAGGAGGTGAAAAATTATGCAGTAACAAGGTTGAATGGTGCTAAATTTGATGGAAGAGCTTTAACTAAAAAGTCTATTGCAAACCCTGTCGTCAAGTATGTTGCCATCATGATTAGGTAGAAAATCTATTTCACTTTAAATGAGTAAATTCAGTATCTGCTACAACAGTTCACACTGCATATGAAATGGTGGAGAATGGAAAGGATTTTTACTTATGTGAGTTGCTTAGGTTGCAAGTTATGGAGAACTTGAATATGACTAAGGAAAAGAAGCATGTCTTTAAATTTGGCACTTTAGTTGTTTGTTTATTATTTTATTTCCTAAGGAAGTTACCAAGAAGAAAAGGCATAATATGGGATGGCAACAGACTAGTTGCTCATAATATTTTTAATCATTTGCATAGTCTAGGAGATTTTAGGGCACAAAAAAATGCCCTAATTACTTTCTTTGTAGTATTTCATAATGAAATGCATGAAAGAGATTGGATTCCAAGGAGTCTGGTGAAGAAGTATGAAAAAGAGATAACCTTTCTTGTAACTACAGATGAATGCATTATAGAGGTTGTTGAACCCAGAATTTGATGGATTGAACCACTGGGATATGAGATTGATGAACAAAAGGCACAGAGGTACATTGAGATGCTATTGAGCAGTCCTAAGGACCCCTCTCTACCTAGGCATGGTACATATAAGGATAAATCTACTGAAGTACATTTAGAGGCTACCACATCTAAAAGAAGAACAAAGGTTGAAGCTTTCTTCCAAGGATAACATTTCTCTAAGGATGATATAGAACAAGAACACGACGACGACGAAGAGGAAGAAGAGGAAGAAGAAGAAGAAGAGGAAGAAGAAGAAGAAGAAGAAGAGGAAGAAGAA
>VDFB02270651.1:419258428-419274043 GCA_007258455.2 Sequoia sempervirens
AGATGAAGGAATGGTGTGGTATACAGTGATGCGACAAGTGTTGTAGTGCAAGGATTTTGAAATTTGTTGTATGCCTATGACCAGAGCAAAAATTTTGGTATTCCAAAGCTTAATCGAAACTGATCTCTGCACTTTGAAGGTGTACTTACTCAGTTCATTATTTAGTAGTGAGCCATACCTTTTTGTATACTGGCAATAAGCCATTTTGTATTCAAGCTCTGAGCCTTTCAAGGATAGTGAGTCTTGGAAGTGAGCCCTGTAATATCTTATAAATGGTTATAATATATTTTGAGGTAATCCTCACTGTGGTTTTTCCCTTTTTGGGTTTTCCACGTAAAAATCCTGGTGTCAATGTGTTATGATTTCTTTTATGTTTTGGTTTACTTTTGCAACTAGATGTGGATTGATAATTGGATGGTTAGTAATTAATTGTGTTAGCAAAATACTGATTCACCCCCCTCTCAGTATTTGGTGTATTCACCATATTTCTCATTTGTCCTCCTATAAATAGGTCACTATTTGGAGACAAATGGATCCATCTTTTAAGAGAAAACTTATGCTATTAAAGTCACTTTCACTTGCACTCATATTTAGCATCCTTTTAACTTAATTTACTTGCATCACTAGCTTAAAGCATCCATTAATGGCTTCCATGATAACATAGGTGCATACATTTAGCATATTTTGTAATTAGAGCTTTACTCTTTTGAAGCTTGCAAACATTTAGAGTAGATTTGTATACACCCATATCAATCATCTTAGCATTCATCATATTAATTTAGCATTTAAATCATGTTTTACCACACATCTTTCATCAGTTCCATTGATTCTCTTCAATAGAATCAATCGAAACAAGCTCATTATCCGAGGGATTGGGAAAGGGTTGCCATTCCACATCAATGTGACACCACTCCCCCAATAGGATAAGTTTCAATGAATTAGAATAGGTGTTTTTGAAACTTTCATGATTTAATATGCTAGTTTTAATGGATTCTTAGTTTAGTTTATATTGGATGATCCTATTGAGACTGATATATAGTGGATTAAATATGCCTTGAATTCATATGGATCAGGTGTAGTTAACCTATACTGTCATTGGTCATAGATACCATCTTGGAGAGGTATCTTCCAGATAGAGTCCTTTTCTAGTTTGGGGAGAGGAAGACTAGGCCAACAAATGACTATCATGCTTGATATGCTTGCACAACTAGAGAGGTCAATGCATGGGTACCTTGAGCATATTATAGGAGATCAATGATAGAGTTCAAAGCATTGGTACCATTTGGATGGGGTTGGGTAGTCAAACCCACAGATCTTGGGATGACTAAGGATTTTTATGCATGGCGGGACTGTAGGAGGCCAGTCAAATTTACTATACCCCTAGGAGGAGTTGGTGCAAGATGCCTAGTGATTGGACAAAGGAGGAGAGGTGGAGTAGTTGGTAGTAGGGAGGCTTGCCAAAGATAAAGGATTTCTCATGAGAAATAGTAGAGAGTGCAACAAGATGATCAAGATGATGACCAACATGTTCAAGATGATGGACAAGGACATGGCCCAAATGATCAGTAGCAGAGGGTACATGTATAGGTACCACAAGCACCTCCTCCTCAAAGAGACATGGTTGCTCGGCTTGCTCAAATTACAACTAAGAGAGATAAGGCTATGAGAGATAGGGATGCTAGAGTTGGAGAGCAAGATGTTGAGATTGTTTTTAGATAGGAATTAGAGGTACAACTAGCCATGGTCACAGCTGAGAGAGACTAGTTTATATTAGAGAGAGATGTTGCTCGAGTTGAGTGAGATACCGCTATCCAAGAGCGAGACATGGATTAGAGCTAAAGGATGAAATTATAGGTAGACTCCATCCATCAAGAACAATATCAGCAAGAAAGGGATTCAATGGTAGAGGAGAGGACATAATATAAGACCCTTTATGAGGTTCAGGTTCCTATGGCTTAGAGACTACCTAGGTTTGGAGTTTAGAGCATAGGTACAGGTGCAAAGTTGAACATATCAGTAGGGGGGTTAGTGCATAGGTCTTCTTAGCATACACATCATCACATCATGTAGCGACATCACTCTCCAATCAAGAGTGAACACACCCATAGTCCTTAGAGAGATGAGCAACACCAGTCACCTCCTAGAGATGGGAAATATGACTGATATTCTTGTTATGATATTTTTATTGCTTTACATGGACTTGATGTAGACATGATTTTGTATATACATTCATCAGTTAGTTGAGCCTTGTATACATGCATATTTTGATTTAGATGATATTGTATCACACATATTTATTGATGACGACATTGTACTAACATTTCCATTTCCTTTTGATGATATATACCATTTTGATGGGCATATGATGCATTATGAGCCAATTTCTGCTACTACCTACTAATTTTATAATATTTTCAAGATGTTTCAAATAGATATCTAGTGATGAGTTTTTGGATGTAGGATGCATGTGGTACTAATGATTTTGTGATGCATGATGGAGATGTTAGACTGAAGAAATGTTAGTAGGATTAAAGAGGATAGAAGAAAGTGGATGATGTTGATCTAATTGCTAAAAATCTATTATGATTGATTGATGATATAAATGCATGGATGATAATGAATGAAGGATAATGATTTGATGATTTGAAAAACATGATGAGTTTGCTTTTGCTTCATAGAGAGACTAAGTGTAGCAATCCTTATTAATGTAGGGGGTAAAAGTGGAATGTATTATACAACAAGAATTCAATCAAAGAACCTAAAAACATGAAGATCAAAAACCACTTACTAGTGAAATTGGATTGCAAATCAAGTCAGGAATTCAAACACAAGTTTTAGATAAATCAAATCAAACACAATGAATTCAAAACAAGAATATAACCTCAATATCCCATTGTTGGAGAGCTTAGTGTAGTATGGTGTTGGATTTCTCAAACACTTGAAGCCTCCATGATTGTTAGAAAAAATTTAATTGAATGTGATGCAAAGATGACCTAGATGCTATGATAAATGCTCTCAATTTCTCAAGATGAATGCTCAAAACTCAAATGGAAATGACTTAGCTATGAAAATTCTAGGTGATGAATGTGAAGGATGAAGGGTTATTTTATAGATTTTGATTGATTCAGATGAATGGTTTGGATTAAGAGGTGTTGATTTAAGATCAAAGTTTGAGAAAGAATGAGGAATTGATTGCCCAGTTAACTAACTACAATTGGTTGCAAGATTCGAGTTAATTGGTTGCATAAGATATTGATTGAAGTGTTAAGTCAATTGATTGATCATAAGACTCCAAGTGAGTGGGAGTTAAGAGAAATGATTGATCAGAAGAGTGGTCAATCAATAATAGTTGACTAAGAGAGTGTTAGTTAAGATCTGAGGGAATAATGCATGATATAATTAATTAAGTAATTAATTAATTATTAGAGGAACATGCAAGATAAGATTGATTAATAAATAAAATGTTTATTTATTAATGGATGATGTTTGAGATAAAAGAGGGGAAATAAGTAATTAAGATTATTATGGAGGATAGGAATATGCCATTCTTTAAGAAAGGATATTCTATTGGAGGAAAAATATTAGAAAGTGGGATAATTAAATAATTAGAATTATTTAATTATATAGGATTAGAAGAAATATTAGATGAACCTAATTAAATATTTGAAACCATTCAACTAGGGTGGTAAAGGGGAAAATTAGCGATGAAATAGTAAATTAATTAAACAATTCAAGATTATTTAATTAATAAAGGGAAATAAGGTTAAATGATGGAAATGATGTTGAAAGGGCATTAATGATGCAAATGAAGTGAAATTTTTCCAATAATGGAAAAATACAATTTTAGGATGTGCGATGTGTGTCAAGCATTTTTACATGTCTACAATACCTAGTTATTGCACCATTTGAAATCTATCTAGCATTAACAAGAGATCCAACAACAAGTGAACATCAAAAGAATTATCAAGCAAGTCAAGAGAAACATTTATGGACATTATTACAACAATTCAAGATCCAAGCATCATGTCAAATCCTATATGAGTTTATGCATGTTCATGTTATCATTATTTGTGAAGGCTAACCCTTTTGTAGGTCTCCAAGCAATTCAAGCAAGATCTAAGACCTTGAGGTGATGTGCATGAATTTATTCCTCCAAGAAAGCCATTGAAGGATGGTGAGTTGCAACACTTTGTTGATTTATCATTTATTACTATCATTTATCTTTCTATCATTGAGATTTCCATTGTGGAAGTGGAAAAACTAACAGGGTTTGACTAAGGCAAGCCCCTAAATGCCACAACCATTCCTCTCTGTTTGAATGTACAAGTTTTAGATTTGGAGGAGATTGAAGGAAGCTTGAAGATCCATTTTCTATCTAGGGTGATGCCACAAAACTGGTTTACAATTACATTGAGGAAGGAAAATTGCAAAAATGCTCCCAAAACAAAAAATTCGGGTTTTTAGGGTCCTCAGGGGTTCATGAACATAAAAGTGTTTGTTCGAACCCCTAGTTTAAGCAAACTCTTCGTGTTCAATTTCATATGCCACGCTTAAAGAAAACAATGGAAAAAAATTTCTAGGAAAGGGGGGGTTTGACCCTTTGAGAAAAAAAACCCCTTCGCTTGAAGGGGTCAAGGGGGGTTCACTCGAACCCCCCTTTTTTGCCCTTCTCTCCCTCTTCTACCAATTTTTTGTAAATTTTTTCCTTTTGAAGCTCGGGTTGAGGATGAAAATGGAGGAAATTGCAAAGACCCAACTGGATGATGGTGGTATCCCTTTAATGCATTATCCTCTCTGATGATAATATTTTTTTGGTTTTATTATGTATTTTTTAGTTTGATTAAACATAGTTCAAAATCAAGCTCTTGGTTCTCAAGACTCTGTGGAAAAATAAAGGGCATTATCAAAAAAAAATTTGAAAAATTCCTATGTAGTATATATTGATGTCCTTGATCCAACAAAAAAAAATTTGAATTTCGATACATACAAAAAAAGTTATGTGTTAGGAAGTAAATATGTCTAAATTATAACTAGTTTGACTTCAAAACTTAATTAAGAAAAAAAATTCAATGAAATGCTATGAAACCAATTCCATACACTAGATATCATACTTACAAATCTAAATTCAAAAAAAATGAAATTTTATCCTTCATAGAAAAAGAGTTATGTGTTAGCAAGTACACGTCACTCTTTAAAAATGGTGTTTACTGTTAAAAACTAGTTTTCAAAGGAGATCGAAAAAGAAGTGCAATATTATTCCAAAAGTTCTAAAAAATATATATTTAGAATCTACAGACAAAATGTCACAAATCACTAGTTTGCATCATCTTCAAATTCCTCACAGTTTAGTCGCTATAGGTGCCCGAAAGTGAAGATTTAGTTAAAAATATTTAGTTCAATGTCTAGTTTGGCCAAAAATTGTAAACCAGTATTGTGGGATCACCCTCCATTGTGGAAGTGGAAACACTAACATAGGGTTTGACTAAGGCAAGCCCCTAAATGGCACAACCCTTCCTCTCTCTTTGAATGTACAAGTTTCAAGTTTGGAGGAAATTGAAGGAAGCTTGAAGGTCCATTTTTTGTTGTTGCATTCAAAACCCTACATCTTATCAAGCTACAAAAACTCACTTACAAAATTACCCAATAGAGATGTGACAAATTAGTAGGTGGAATGAAGAATTTCAGATCCAACATTAGAAGACTACAAAAATATAACTGAAATATCTCTACAAGGACATAGACACCATATGGTGACAATGTTCTCTTATTCGAGCTAACTCCAAGTTTACATGGCAAGTACATGGATTTCTGCCTTTCTCAGATCTAATTGCAAATTTCTGTTATAGTCTCTCAATTGTCAAAATTTTACATTTTCATATTAGGGCACATAATCTAAATAGGTCAATCAAGGAAAATCATTTCTAGTCAATTCTCAACCCTAAAAAAGGATGCAGATCCAGGTTTGATTGTCTCACCTTCATGGTTGAAAATCAATCTAATCACCTTGTTGATTTGCATCCCAATGAAACCCTATAGAAAGGAGAAATTAATCCTAGGTTTTGTTGCATTTAGACTTAGGATCACCTTTTTCTATGTTTCAAAAACATCAAATTTATTTTCCAAAAGAGGTTGTTGGTTTGGCATGGTAAAATAACCTAGTGAGATGGAGGCATGTTTTCCCCACTATCTCTTATTAGTGAATTGTCGTTGCTATGAAGTAGACTATGTGACTACCTAAAGGGTTGAGCAACCACAAATAAAATCTCAATTTTTGAAAAATGAAATTGATACAATGAAGCATGAATGAATTGGAATTAAAGGGCTACATAGGATGGGGGAATTGGCTCATTTTTTTGTACTTATAAATGACATTTGGTAATCGGCATTGAGTTATTGGTTTGATGAGTTTTGAAGTTAGTGGAATTTTTTACCTCCAATAATGGGACAATACTTATCCTTAGCAACTAGCACATGGGTTTTAGAGGTCAAATTAGGGTCAAATATAGAATAAGAGGGAAATACCTCATCTTATGATCAAGAGCTTGACATGTAGAGAAAGTGTTAGAAAAGTTGATATAAGTCACCTTTTGTGTAAGTGAAGAGAACCCACTTGAATCTCCAATGATTATTTTGGGTTACTTACAAGGTTCACTTTGATGTAGACCTACTTTTCGAGATGGGAAAAAATGATATGATTGGTTCATGACATATAAAACACCCTATTGGTTGATGATTTGCTTAAAAAAATTGAAAAGTGAATGAACAAGTAAGGACTTTAAGTTGGGATTGTTCTAAACATTAAAGTTGTGATTTTAAAGGCATAACACCAAAATGGTATTGGATACAAACTAGTAGCTAAAATAGTTCAAGAGCATATTAACTTGTTACAACTCCTTCCATAAAAATAGATAAAATTCTTAGTAAGACTTAAAATTCGGACAAACATGATGCCATGGGGATTCCAAGAATGTTTAACTTGAGTATTAAGAGTGCTTTGAGAGGATACATCAATCATATAAGAAATTAAACTAGAATTTTCATACCAAGACTAAAGCACAATATTGTGTCCCACTTATGCGTCAACTGTAAGTTTTGCCTAAAATAAAATTTTGATTAAATATGCATGGGAGTTTGATCTAAGCATAGGGGGATTAGATTTTAGCTCTTTCATTGAATCCCTTTATGGAGCCCCTATCATATTCTCCTCTACTCTTATCAAAATGACAAAAAAACAAGCTCATATCACCTCTTTGGGAGTCAAACAAAGTAATCTAAAGATAAGATCTTATAGGCATGTAGCCCTCAATGTTAGCTTTCCAAAAAGTAGAATATGTATTTTTTATATTATATATATACAATCGTCATACTTTATTAAAATAATTACACCGAGAGGCGTCTATAGTGGCATCCAACAATCTATGTAAAGTTTTTGAAGCTGCATTTAAAATTGCAGGTGGAAATCATATGCAACTACAATAGATTTGATGAAAAAAAAAATCAAATAAAAGAGATTTAATGAAAAAAAAATTCAAATAAAAGAGATTTGATGAAACAAAAACTCAACTCAAAGAGGATTTGATGAAATAAAAGAATAAATAAATAATAAAATAAATTCAAATATCTTTTACAACTAAAAAGAAGCCATTAAATAATATTTTGATGTTGTAAGAGGAAATCAAGATTTGACTACAAAGATAACCAATCAAAAAGTAGTAATCTCATTTTATTTTATAAGAGTATTAATATTTAATATATGTATGCTAGTATTAAGTTATGATTCAAAATATTAAGAGGGATACAACTATACAAAAATATCAAAAATTACATCTACAATTATACTTGATATCCTGTTTTAGATGGAAAGAAAAACAATTCCCAATATATATATAAAGAAATGTGCTTCATGATAAAATATAGGTTCAACACTTCTATTACAAATTTAACATATTATTTTATAAAAAGATCTATCTTAAATATTAGAGATAATGAATATATTCTTAAGAAATATTTTATGTATGGCAAAAAAAAAAAATTATACATTATAGTAAAATATCAATAAAAATGATAGAGAACAAATAATTATTGAAAAATAATAAAAAATAATACATATATTTTAAAAATATTTCCATGGACATTATTTAACACTCGAGAATCCAAGAACAACCTTATGATGCATGGGTCCATTATTTTTTTGAGTTGCCAGCTGGACCCTCTACACCGTGCAACTTTTTGACCGATGTGTCTTCTGCTGACGTGGACCCCTCGCACAACATAGCCATCACCACCATGGGCCCTCTCCCTTACTCTCCTTTTTTGAAAAACAATATTTTTAATGTCGCCGAGTTGAAAATTATTGTAAATTGACTCTTCCACCGTGTGTATGTCGTGTTTGCGCGTTCATTTCGTGTTTAGACACGTACAATGAATTCTTTCCCATAAAGCGATATAATAATATCTATATATTCACCATGATAAGGCTAGATAACTAAAAGAATAGGTGTACGCTCATTGTTATAAATAATATAATATAAATAAGGAATGAGTCAAAAGAAAATAGATCAAGAATATGACATTTCATCCATATGCTATACTTAATAATATGTCATTTAGATAGTTTGGTATTAAATGTTAGTAATTTTTTAATTTTTTTTAAATCTGGAGAAATTTGGATTTTTTGAATTATTATTATGTCAATAAGTGAAAAATTATGATTATTTGGAAGTAGCAATAAATTTATCTTATTTTGGTTAGTGTAGTTTATATTTATTTATTATAAAATATTTGAGCCTCACTTTCAATATATAGTATGCTAATTTATATGAAAATAATAATTTAGAGTTTGTTGTGTTTGAGTCTAAAATAATTAAACATTTAATGTTTTTAAATTTGTTTGACTTTGTTTTATTTTAAAAATAATATATTTTAAGAGTAAATATTATATATATATGGGGTTCATTTTGATTGGATTATTTTAGTATAATAACAGATATTAAGTGGAATAATTTCTATTGAAATGTTGACACATCTTTTAAATTTTATATATTTCTATTTACATCATTAGTTTTAAATAGTTTTGTAATTTATATTTTCTTGAGCGATTTGTTGGTAGCTCCCATTCTTTGTAAATTGTTTTGATTCATTATTTTTTTTTAAATATAGTTTTGTAATTTTCTTTTTTGTTTTGTAAATAGTTCTATAATTTCCCTTCTTGTTTTATAAATAGTTTTGTGATTTCTCACTTATGTTTAGATCAATGATTTGTACAAGTGATTCAAGTCAATTGCACATTTTGTAGAATTGAACTTAGAAAGTTTTTATTTCAACTTTAAATTTACATTCAACCTAATTGTTCTTGCTAGTTGTTATGTGGACTCAAAACATGAAATGTTTCATTTGTACCTTTTGAAGTTGTATTTAAGTACGAGTTATTATAACATAATATTATTAGGAGTCATGATCTTATAAAATTTATATATTGTTCTAAGAGAAGGTTATAAAACCTTATGCTCATTATATGCTTTATAAAACATATATCTATAAACACTAAAATCTTGCTAACACTCAATTGCATACCACCACTTCCATATGAATTCTTAGCAACATCCACTTACTAAATTAATACATTAATTAATCCACTTTACCAAAGTTAAATTGATTAAATTGTCTTTAATATTTAATTAATTTAAATAAATTATTTTCTCATAAATTTCTAAAATAATGTATTATCTACAAGTAAAAAAGAAAAAGAAAGCATGATAAATCAAATTGGTTAGCTCATTGATCAAAATAGTTAACAAATCTTTGAAAGGAAAAAATTAACTAACAAATCAAAATCAATTTAATTAATTCTTTAATCAAAATAATTAGGTCCATAGAAGCAAATCTTAAAAGAAAAATCAGATTCCTATTTTCTGTACCTGATTTTTATTTAAAGAATATATGTCAACCTATTCATAAGATCTTGATCTTCCTTTCTTCAAAATATATGAGGGATAAAACATTGTATAAAGGAATCTACAAATTCCTCTAAATTTGTATAATTTTGAAGAGTATCTAATTCAAATTCCTTTTTTTAATGCTAATTTTGAAGAGTTTTAATTCAAATTCTTTTTTCATGGTCGGAGTTTTAATTCAAATTCCTTTTTTATGGTCATATAGTTGAGCTCTTCAAAGAACAGTTATAAAATGTTTTTGGTTTTGTTTTAAATGTAAGTTTTCTTGTCGTAACCAATTTCATGTATTGGGTTTATGATTTTTTTTTTTAATTATATATATATATAGAGAGAGAGAGAGAGAGATGTTTTCTAGTTTATTGAATTTAGTGTAGGTAGTTTTTCTAATTATGTCATGTCTCCAACAAAATATTAATACAAATATTATTCAAGCCTTCTATTAATAGTGTTAAGATTTAAATATTTTATCCATATCTTACAAAAACTTAAATTTCTTTATGATTTTAACATTAACATTAACAATCCAAATTAGCATGTGAAACCAACAAATGATAGATAAAATTTAAATTTTTCCTTATACTAAAGGAGTCCAAGTAGCATTAGAATGTTTCTACACCCATGACAACCTACAAATCACATAAGTCTAGTGCAACTAGAATTCACCATCATGAAACTCATTCACAACCTTTGGATGAGATCATCCTACAAGGCCAAAGGGGTTTCATCCTCTAGCTTGTGAAATCAAAGCAATTTTGTCTTCAAATTCTATTGCATGAACACAAGTTCTTAGAGTAATGTTGACAAAGGTTTTTGGGTATAGAATGAATAATCCTCCAAATGAAGTCTTTTTGTCCCTTAATACTTAGATAAGGATGTCAAACTCTACAATAAATTCCATGATCCCCTAATTGGTACACTACAAAGAATGCCCATATCTATTAAGTGTCATTTTCCCTTGAATCATGCTTGAGATTACACCCACCCATGCTTGTATGTACCAGGGAGGTATGAGGGAATGTTTCTTATGATATGTAAATGTCCTCTACATTAATAACACCATAATATTTTGGTATGCAAGTCAAGGAAGAGCCCATAAAATATTTTGAAATAACAACATAGAGATGAAATGAGAATCATCTGAGCTTGAAACCCTAACCACCATATTAATGGCTACATGGGCACCTTGATCTTTTTCATCCTTGAGAGTACATGCATATCCAAATCCCTTAGATGAACAATTATTTCTATATGAGAAAATCCCTTCTAGAGTAGTTGTAGCATCCAATCAATTCAGTATTATGTAACTTTATTGAAGGTGGCGGTAGCCGTGTTTCTGGAATACCACAATAAAGTTAGAGATTGTCCTTACAAATCCTGTACCACTCCGCCGGCGACCGTCGTGACTACAAGCATGACATACTCAGGTCCCAACAAGAATACACCCCCATTGATCCAAAATCGAGGAGCAGGTGGCTGGTGAGGAATCCATAGCCAGTACCGCGGCGCGAACCTGCATAGGAACGGCTGCCTGATCCCAAAAAGATGTAAAGGAAAAAAGATTAGAGTCTAAGATTGTGGGATTTATGAACACATAATTGATAGATAAAAGCTGTAAAACCCAACTCTAAAGATGTATCCTGTAATGGAGCCACTGTGTGCCTTGGCTCTGAGAATGCATAAAAATATGTAATTTAAGTAGGTATGCATGGTCCAAACCTCAACAAAAAGAACTTGAGTGGAAATTCTTGGAAGAGCCCGTGGTTTAAGAAAGGAATGATGGTTTGAAACTTGATAAAGAAAGAGAAAGAGGGGAAATGAGGAAAGGGATGTTAGGATTAGGTTAGGGGAATCATGGATTAAGTAATGGACATTTAGGAATGGTGGAATGGAATGGAAGGAATGGAATGAACTAATTTATTGTTTCTTAGCTACAAAGTTTCCTTAAGCACTTAGAACATTTGGGACCTTTATAGCTTCTAACACCTAGATTCTTAGGAATTGGCTTAGCTCACTAAACTTAGGAAATGCGTCTTGGTCCATACACACAAATTAATTGAAAATGGGACATGACAAACTATTCCTTTGAGATGATATTTAAAGATCATTTTTAATAATACTAATGAGTTTCATGTAGGTTTCCTGAGTAAAGGTTATAAAATCTGTCCAAATTTCATGTGCTCTGGTATTAATATCCAAAATGAGCTATCTTACACTTTATACTGCGTCTGGCCAACTGAACCTCCGATCAAGCATTTCATTGTTTAGACTAATTCATATCTTTTGGTGATTGGATTCATGTATTCTCTCCTTTCATGTATTTTAGACAATAAAAAATGATCCAATTTACTCTTCTTCCTTTTAATTTTTTTTAGGAACTCTACCTAAGGATTTCATCACCTTAGGGGATGACCTGAACCACACATGATGGCAAGTTATACAAAGGGGGGAATGAAAGTTGTGCTTTATTTTTCATAGATATTTGAAGCAACTTGTGGTTTATTCTTAATTTGATCATGTGGTAGAATCTACTCAATGCATACATTTTTCTATTATGTAACTTTCAATGGACCATCCATACCAAGGAGCATACAAGAAGAATTCAAGAATGATCTATTAATCTACACATATCCTATGTCCTTTTATGAGCGAATATTTACTATTTTAGTTGATTGAGAATGCCCAACTACTTTGAAAATTATGTCCATGTTAGATTCACGCACACATCAAAGTGGGGGAAAATTGTAAAGGTGAAATTAACATACGCATGCCATTTCCCATTTAGTTTTGTGTCCACCTTGATCGAAACATCCTTAATGCAATAAAATATTGACAAGTGGCATATTCTTGTGTCAAGATTGGCTCATGGTTTGATTCATATTCACATTTCTTTTATATTATTTACACCATTATTTATACATAATATTTATTTATCATTATTGTACCTTCATTCGAACTTAGTTCCATACATTCACTCTCTAACTCAAAATTTCCACCTTATCCCTTAGGTTAATTTTTAAGTAGCCCAAGATTGACTTGCTTCAATCTTGCAACATATGAGAATGGCCCTAACATTCAATTTATTTTTCTCCAATTCAAAACTTTATCCCCCCTTTTTACTAGTAGTTATGATCTAACTTAACACACATTTGTGCAACATATTGCTATATTATTGGTATGACATTTAAAAACATCAAATGTGCACTTAATCACATATGCTAGAACCATCCAACAATAAAGGGGGCCTAACTAGAACACACTTTGATTTTAAAGGGACAAAGAATTAGATCCACATCATCTACATATAAGTCATCTTCATTTTGGTGATATTGTCTTCAATATCGCTCGTTATTGTTAATTCGACCCCACCAAAAGGGGTTAACCTAGAAGAACACACTCACCTATTGAATTGTTTATCTCCCCAACTATGTCCCTAGACATCGCCTTGATACATTAAACTAGGAGGAAGGCAAAGACAATCATGCTTACTAAATCATATTTTGTTAGATCATTTTGATACATCATAGATCAATTTTGTGTTAGATTGAATTTGTGTTGCTTGGGATCAACCTCTAGCACTCAAATTTGAACCATAAAGTTTTAGAGTTTGTATTCCTAGATTAAACTGTGTGTACAATTTTTATTGATGAATAAAAATTGTGCACATAGTTTAATCCATAAACTACAAACTCTATCTCTATGGACTATAAAAATCTCATATTTTTAATCCATAATGTTTTCTTAAATTGCACAAATTTTAAGTTAGTCTTTAATTCAAAAATTTGAATTTCTAAATAATAACCAATTAGTGCAACATTACTTCAATCTTCTATCTTTACATTTTAAAATTAAATATTGTAATTACTTATTTTATCAACACATTTACTTTAATAGAATTATAACTGCAAACTAATTAATCTAAATTAATTTATATATATATATATATATATATATATATATATATATATATATATATATAACTCTTTGGAAGAATATAATTTCAAACATATTCTAATTTTCATAAATTAAATTTTTTCTAATTATCTTGACAATTTAATAAAATATTAATTTTAAAAAAATCCATTTTAAATGATTGCGAAGATCAGATTACAGAACTTAACTGGTTGAAATTTATTTAGAATAAGTTGAAAAACAAAAAAAAACCATCATCAAAATAATTACCTAACAAAAGCTGAACAATTAAAGAAAACCTAGAATGACCAAATCAAACTATCCTTATCAAATTAAACACTTCTATATTCAGATTAATCTAGAAGCTCAAATTCGGAACAAATGACATAAAATTAATTAAAAAAGCATTTCCCGTTTCCGTCAATTGACCAAACCATTTACAACATCGTACTCAATTGGCTTTGAAACTCCCGTCGCACAACCCAACTACTACTCCTCCCCTCAATCCTTCTGTCAATGACACCTGTCAAAAGCCTGGCATTTAATTGGCCACAAAGTTCGTTACAAGAAAAACCCCAACACACACAAAGACAAGAGAAGCCAAGGGCCGGCACAATCTCTTTCCAAAATCCTTAACTCCAGTCAGCGGTCCCTCTACCCTGGTTAAACAATCCTAAAGATATCCTGTTAACAAACGGGAAAATGAAAGTGTTCGATATATTTTTGGAGATCCAGAGGTCGTATCTGCAACAGTACAGAAGATGCTTCGAAATGACAGCTCAAGACTTTTCGTTAGGGGCGGCCGGTAAATAGAATACGCATCTCAGCCAGACTAGTGAGGTATATAGTGCTCTGCCAAAACAAGCAGTTTTGCTATATTTGGCGGCAAGGTCAAACTGAAAAATGTGTTCCTTCGTGTCCAAGCTAAATTATCTATACTTGTCTTTGCCTCTGTGCCTGTCTTCAATTGCCGCTCCTCCAAGGCTTGAATAAACTAATGTGGAGAATCTGTTAAAACTGATTTCGTTTTGTTTGTTGACACTTGCAGATAATTAGGGGGAAATTTTTTAGGTAGTTAGTTAATTAGCATGGGTTCGGGAAGAGGAAAGATGGAGAGCGTGCGCAGGGCCACGCGGACTGTGCTTTTTATGGTGATGATGGTGGGGTCGCTGGTTACTTCTTCGGCTTCGGTAATTGTGGCCATGGCGGATGTCATTATGCCCTGCGTTATACTTTCTATCTTCACATGTTGCCATTCCTGTTATACGTTGACGTTTGAGTGGAATACTTACAGTTTCCGATCGTCTTTGGCGGATGTTCCCCTGCTTTCTCTATTTCGATCCTTCATTATTTTATGTATGTATATGTTTTCCTTTACTTTGAATTTATAAGGAACAAAATCAAGGCGAGAATTATTAATAGAAGGAAGTTTTTATAGCCCTATCGTAGAAATAGCGTAGAATTTTATGATAATTGTGAATATTTTTTGTTCGTCTCCTTAGGATTATAGGTGTTTTATGCACAGGCTTGAGAATTGTCAACGTGAATATTTGCTTAAGATTAGCTTGTTTGCGGTGCATCAATGTAAGATAGTCTGGTGGGGAAAAATGGTGTCGGGGTTATTTCGGGAAAACTCTCTTAAAGAATTTGTATTTGCAAACGGGAAATATGTTTCGGGATAGAATTCACAGGAGTCTTCAAATTATCACAAAACATCGGTTTTCCGTTTTGTACTGAGAAATATTTAAGAGGG
>VDFB02270651.1:419274143-419322013 GCA_007258455.2 Sequoia sempervirens
TATTTTAGAGGCTTTACAGGCTTCGCCAACTGCACCTAGAAGCCCTCGGTTCAAGCAGTCATGGGGTATGCCTGCTATGTTCTTATCCTCTATGGTGTTGGCTCTTGGTCACATAGTAGTGGCATACAAGATACGATATCAGTCTCGACGGATGCTACTTCTTCAACGAGTTGATCCAGAAGCTGTAAGATATTCATCCCATCTGCTGGTCATTTATTGCTAAATAATTTAGAAGAATGACTGAAGATTGCCATTCTGTGAGTGATTTCTGTCTGTAATATAATCATAGTTGCCATCTTATGTTTCAATTGAATTCTCTTATAGATTTTCTTTTAATTTAGTTTGCTATACTTTTTTCTCTGAAATTTAAGTCTTCTTTGCCTGTAAATTTGACTACATTCTATTAAGAAACTTTGCATTTACAACAGGAATTCACATACTTTGCATATGCTCACACCACATTTTAAATTGTTTGGCGGAAATAATTTTTTTTTATGTTGGTTGGATGCTTTTTGTTGGACATTCTATACTAGTGAATAAACTCTGTGCTATAATGACTATTTTTGCCATTTCAGTGAGGTTACCAAGTGAGATACCTGTTTGGTGAAAGAGACCACTCTTATGGAAGCCCTCAAGAGGGTTCGCTTTTGCATGTACCTTATATATTGAACAAAATTTTGTAGCCCAGGGTTTAGATCTCATGACCAATCTTGGTTGTAAACTCGATATTGCCAATCCACCTATGATTAGAAATGCAATAGGGATCATTCCCAATGTCTTCACATCCACATTTTTTGCTTGTGTATGTCTCCTATATGTGAATTTTACTTGTGTTTATTACAGTCTGAGCTAGTAAGAGCTGTAGTGACATTGATAGAAGATATCATTGATATCTACATTGTTGTGATTTATTTTAAAGTTTTATAAATATAGATGTATTATTGGGTGGAAAAATTAAAAATATAAATTCATACAAAAGTAGGACAAAAAATCAGTTTCTCATGTCTACATGTGAAAATATGGCGAAATATGGAGGCAGTTAAGATGTTTCACATATACCATAGTGCAATAAATGTTAAATCCTGGCTTTTCCTTGCCCCTGAATCTTCCACCGTTGCATTACTTGTGTAAGTCCCTAAGACGTAAATCATAAGGACCCATGAAAGTCATAATGACTGTTCTCTCTTCTATTATTTGAGAGTAGTAGTAACATTCTTAGCCTCTTAGGAGATGATACATACTATGGTGTACTAACATATTTTTCAGAAGCAGTCAGCATATGTGTTGGAAGTTCAGGAGGAAAGCTTCTAGAGCCATATGTGATCTCCTTAATGAATCTAGCTAATCTGTTTTCAAGTCTAGCAGTTGTCAACAACTTTGTTTTCAACATTATCCTGGCATTAATAGGATGCGCACTTCCATGTTTAACTGTTTTTAATAGGATACAATTCTGCCATGTCACCATACATTTTATGCAATGGTAAATGCAAAGGGTTAACTGAGGGGAAATGATGCTTATAATGATTATGAACCAACTCATCTACCGAATACTGAAATACAGACTAAATCAAATAATTAATTGTCAACTCATCTTGACAATACGTGTTTCAAATTCAACTTCTTACATTCATTAATTGATGAAATCATTCTTGTTTAGGGCTTTGGCATGGGACATAAACAGTTATCGATTTTTCATGACACATTAAACTTGTATATTATCTGTATGCATATTGGTAACAATTCTGATACAATGATATTTCAGTATCACATATTCTATACTTGTGGATAATATGTAGTATGTAGTATGTACATTCTAATGATTATCTTTGTCCATTCGATGAGTTCAGCTGACCAAAATTGAGTGAATAATATGAGGGTTTCTTGTAAACTTCTACTTTTAACTTAGTTTGATAGCATTCTGAAAAACATATTTATATCAATATCAAATATTTTCTTACATCTAAGAGAAATTTTGAACAATGTTGCTGAAAATTTGAATAGCATCTTTTTCTGCCTTGAGTATCGAAGATAATATGCATCTAAGATCATTTCTTCTTCATATTCTATTTGATTTTACTAATCATAATCTTAATTTTAATCCTGTCCAACTGTGAAAATTCTAGTTGAAGATTTTTTCATTTTGTCGAAACATCAATGGTGGTCCTGTTTACTTCTGTTCATAATTGCTCTCTGAAGGGGACTCTTAATTTTCTTTTCAATCTATCTTTCCAGTGATTTTTTGGTGAAATTTGCTTAATTTTTGCTCACTTAACTTAGTTCAGGATTGTGGATCATAAACTAGATATGGAAAATTGGCATTTTCTTATTCTACAATTATGTTCTTAGGAGAAGTGACCAGTAACTGCTTACTAATTAGTAATTACAACTTGCATTTTTGATGAATATTTATAACAAAATCCTAGCTTTCGAAATCTGAATAAGACATGACACATTCTTTAAAAAATCTTTTACATTGCAATTTGTAAGATAAGGACTTACTATTTGTATGTTTTCTGGATCAAAATTTTATACGCTTTTTGCTTTCTTGCCTCGAAAGTTGATTTGTAAACTTGTGAGGGTTCTGATTCAAAGATTGTATGCAATACTCTTTTGTTTGTGCACATTTCAACTATGAATTCCTGTGAAAATGCTTATTTTCTTCATACGTATTGTATTACATTTTAGTTCTAGTGAGTTGAAGATCATTAGTTCATCACTTAATTTGCAAACACATCCTGTTTTGTATTTTATAGGTTCTCGTCTCCAAAGCAGCTTCACATGGTTATCAGAAACTCCTTCGATCACCTAATCCACGGAAACTTGCTAAAGTTGACTCTGAAGGGAAAATGCATCCCTTTTATGAAGAGAGAGATATACCTGCAAAAATGCTTGCTGATGATGATAGCCTCTTCATATTGTGTGAAGGTCTGGTCATCCATTATAAAATTATTTATGAAAGACCAATTTTTGGTTCGATGATTCACAACTTCTTTGGAGATGCTAATGATAGAGATTGGTGCATCACATCTGGGAGGCCAACATTTGATAATCCATCCAAGGTTGTTTCTGTTTGCAGGAGTTTTAGTGACAGTTTAACAAATACATCATTGCATACTCCACTAATGGACAGTTTCACAGAGGAGGGGACCTCAGCATCAAGCTGTGGCTTTGATGAGTGTTTTCCTTTTCCTCAGCAAATTACTCATCCAAAATTGGAGAAGTATATGCATGATGAAATGGACTCTAAGGCAGATATTTTAAATACTGGAAGTTTGGTGACAAAAACAAGGCAACAAAGAGCAGGATTAGATGGTATTGTTTTGATTCATGGTTTTGGTGGAGGAGCTTTTGCTTGGAGAAATGTCATGACTCCCCTAGCAAGGCATACTGGCTGTCCAGTTGTTGCATTTGACCGGCCTGGTTGGGGACTCACTTCCCGTCCTCAAAGAGCTGAATGGGAAGAAAAAAGGCTACCAAACCCATATGAGCTTCGATCACAGGTAAGACTAAGGACTTGTTATATATGTGATTTCTTAACAAAGAAGTGTGTTTTTCTCTTCTTTTTTTTATTGAATGAGAAATCATCTTGCACTTTTGAGAGTGCTTCATTTTTTGTTTTTGCACTTGTGAACCACTAATGTTGTATGAGAATTGATTACCATGGTGATGGTTATAATGTAAAATCTTTATTTAGATCCCTACCCTTGTATTGTAACAATCTATTTTTTCCCCCAAAACACTCAATTTACACGAAGTTGAATAACTGGTAGTCGAATAGTTAAACATGTGGTAACAGGTGAATTCTATATGAAGTTATTTGATGCTGTATAATTTTGCTCTCTGCAGGTAGATTTACTATTTTCTTTTTGCAAGAAACTGGGCCTTTTCTCTGTTGTGCTGGTTGGTCATGATGATGGTGGTTTGCTTTCTTTAATGGCAGCTGAGAAAGCACAAACTTGTGCAGGTGCTTCTCCGGTAGGCTTACACAGAATTTACACTCTGCTCTCATTTCATCACTTCGTCTAATGTTGCTAATGAATGTCCTACTTATTCAGGTAGAAGTGAAGGGAGTTGTACTGGTTAGTGTGAGTATTTCTAGAGAGGTTGTACCAACCTTCGCTCGAGTCTTGCTGCACACATCATTGGGACGACACTTGGTGCGTCCTCTTTTACGGACTGAGATAATCCAAGTAGCTAATCGTCGTTCCTGGCATGATGCTTCAAAATTAACAGCTGATGTTTTGGACCTTTATAAGGTAAATTTCATTTCACTATTTTTTAACCAGATTTTAAGTGAACATTTTCACCTGAAATAACATTTGATCTCAATTTTCATATGTTGCAATGCAGGCACCATTGCGGGTTGAAGGATGGGATAAAGCAATTGCAGAAGTTAGCAAATTGTCTATAGGGACTATGCTCTCATCAAGCCATGCGTCAGATTTGTTGAAAGCAGTGCAAGGCTTACCGTTGCTGGTAACAGTTGGGGCAGAAGATATTTTAGTCTCATTACGATCTTCCCAGCTTCTAGCATCTAAGATTTCTAATTCTGTAAGTACTGAATTTACATATAATTATCTTATCTAGTCATATCTTGAAAATCCACTTGATTTTATGTATTTTTAAAGCAACTGGTTGTTGTCATTTCAAGTGAAAACATAACATGATGCTCATGTTGTTACAGAGACTAGTTGCGATTTCTGGTTGTGGGCACCTCCCTCACGAAGAATGTCCAAAAGAATTGCTAGCAGCTATTGTACCTTTTGTCTCTAACTTGTGTACGGAGTCAAATTTGTCAGACAAATTCTTATCTGATGGATATAAATAATAATTTTGTGAGAGTATGATGGTCTGATTGATGACTTTGGCACTTCTAAATGGACATTTTTTTCAAAAGCTGGAGCATGTGCATAATGCTTATCATTTTGAATGGAGAAAGTAACTGGATTTAAAGCAAAATCAGATGATACCCACCTTGCTCATTGAATTTAACTATTGCATTAAAATCAGAAGCAGATATGGTTTGAGCCAGAGGAAGTAGCATATAATTCCGAAGAAGAGGAATGATTAGATTTTTGCAAGCAAAGATACAATTTTGCACTCCGTTTTGCACAGAAAGGTGTTGCGGTTATACTTAAACCATCTATTCTCAAGTCCATCCCATTACAGATGAAAATAACAGTATCCAACACGCATGGGTGGTAGAAGTTATTTTACATCAAATGTACACGACTTGTGGTAAAATGGTGTGGATTCAGGTCATTTTTTGACACATCCATTCTTTGCCAATGTAATTGGCTGTTGTTTCATATAGGATTTCAAAAGTTCAATTCAAAACGTAGGTGCCTCAATACTGGCACTAGTTTTGTTAATGTTGTTTTCCTTTCCAACTTGTATATTGTCTTTTAGAATGTACTGAGAATTATAGCCTTAAACGCTATATTGTATCTTGTGAAGAATGAAATCTTCCGTATTGTATCTTGTAAAGAATGAAATCTTCCATATTGATGCTGCAATGTCATAATTTTTTGCTGTTGACACCTTCTCTTGTTCTGAACAACGGTGGAGGCACTGACGAGAGCATGCTTCCGCAAAATCACTGTTCAAAAACTTACAAGTATTATGGATAAAACAATGAGCCTAGCTCTTATGGATCCTTGTTGTGGATAAAAAGGCTTACAATAATATAATACGTAGTAATAAAAGGTTGATTGTATGATAGAAAAGATTTTAGGTACTCGTAACTGACATAGAATATAAATTGCTTGTGTCAATACATTTTATTAGAAAAAGGATAATTGCAATAGAAAAAATTTCGAAGTGTTGTGCGGTGTAAGATGGTTACCACAAGACTAAGAGGGCATTGGGGTGAAAGAAAAACCGTCTCACCTTCCCCTACTCTAAAACAAAAAATCAAGGGTACATACTTTTGCAAACTCAAGAACAGATTTTAAAATTCCACAAATATGAACACATAAAGCTAGTATAGATAACTGTGTCAAATGTATACATCAAGTTATGCATTTCAAGCTATTATATAAAAGTTAAATTTTCTTAAACACTTTAATTGGAATAAGTTAAATTTTCTTAAACTCTTTAGTTGGAATAAGTTAAATTTGCTTAAACATTTCAATTGGAATAAGTTAAATTTTCTTAAACTCTTTAGTTGGAATAAGTTAAATTTTCTTAAACTCTTTAGTTGGAATAAGTTAAATTTGCTTAAACACTTTAATTGGAATAAGTTAAATTTTCTTAAACTCTTTAATTGGAATAAGTTAAATTTTCTTAAACTTTTTAATTGAAGTTAAATCTTCTTAATTTCTTAGTTGGGATAAGATGACATGAATTTTGTTTGCATTGCATTACATAATTATGTAACAAAAACTCAATTTAAAACATTAAATACTTTCCCCATTTTAATTAAGACTAGAATTTAGATGGTTAAGAATGTCTATCTCATGTACAAGGACTATTGGAGTCATAATGTGATTTGTTTGATGGACCTATGGTAGATTACGAAAATTAGACATCATTTGAAATGTTGTCTAAAAAGTAGAAATTCAATTTAATGCAAGGTCTTATGAGACAATTCATCTTGGGTGCTTGGATTAAAAATAACATTTAAATAGGTTGCCTTGGAGGTTATAACAACTCTTGGTCCTATAGTGAAAGTTAGGTGCCCACCTTAGAGACATAGTTGAGTGTGCATTGATTAAGGGTGGCTAGAAAACATAGAAAGTTTCTCCACTCATGTTCCTCTTTTGCATATAAATAAAGGCATGGGATGGATGTTAGATATCATCTTTTAATTCATCATCATTTTGTGCATACTCAATGTAAGTGGAGCTTGGTGTACAAACTTGAAGGCTTAAGTTACTTGTTGAGAGGATCTTAAGGAGCATGAATTGAGATGTGTGGATCTCATTTGTTCTTAGATCAATTTCACAAGAAATGTAACAACAATTGCTCATTGTTGTTGAAGAAGCTCATATTATGCATGGTTTCCTCCTTAACTAAAATTATAAATTATGGTGTTGATCTCCTGTGAAGACTCAAAAACTAAAATTGTATTATAAATTATTGTTGAGAATATTAGTTTTAGTGCTTTGAAGGCTAGGTTTTATCCTAAAAGGGTTTTCCTAGTCTCTCTTTAGTTCTATTATTTATTTATTTATTTATATTTTTTTTTTGTATTACATAATAGTCAACAAAAACAAATAATATACAAGTCAATAATGTTATTAAATGATTTTTTAGAAACATCAAATATGTAAAATAGATCCAAGAAAACCGAAGGCTTAGAGCACAAAACATAACCCAGGGAAAAAAGCAACTCTGTAATAAACAATTGTAGTAGTATCTATCACATTAATTACATGTTAAGCTTATACATGATATCCAAAAAAATAATTTAAGGTCTAATATGCGACATGCATATTGTTTTACCTAATGTTTTAATCAAAGTTTAACCCACATGTGAAAAGTTTTAAGTTCACCAAGACAGTAATAATTTGTTTTCCATAATTTCAATTTTAATAATAAAGATGCACATTTAAAATAAACCCATTCCAAATTTCCATTGCATTTCAATAAAAAAAGATGCATATTAAAATAATCCCATTTCAAATTTCTATTGCATTTCAATAAAGTACATTACATATTTACAAATAATTGCATATTCATATACAATTTTTATGAAGATATAAAATCGAGATTACATACATAGCTTTCAATAGCTCAATGGAATAAAGTACAAATGGTCCAAATGTCCTTGTTGACATACATCCTCAAATTTCGGTTGCCATCACCCAAGTGCTTTTCTGCCAATTGCAGATTTACTGTGGTCCCCCACACATATACCATACTGGTAAGATGGCCCTACCCTTCAACGAAGAGTTTGGTTTGGTATCCCTTATCAATGCTAATAGCCTACTTGAGCTTAGTGTTGTGTCCTACATAACTAGAGCTACCATACATTGGATACCCGCCTACATGCATGACATTCCTAGCCTAGATATGCAACCCTAGGCCACAATGAACTAACATGTGTTGGAAGAATAAGCAGATGTCATTGATGAACTTGTTGGCAACATGAGCATGTGGGATGAGCACAAATTGTATAGTCATGCATTGCAATGTTGTCAACATTGTATTCCGATACAAAGACTATGGTGCAGACTAGTTTAGATGGCTTGAATATGTTTGAGGATGATAGTGAAAGACAATTTTGCAAGAAGGTTTGACCTAGTGAAGGCAATAGTTGTGGAAATTGACTAAGTGTCAATTCAGGTGATTTTACGTATAGGGGATCCGATATTTGGGTTCGCATTAGTCCACTGATGAAGATCTTGCTTTGCGCTTCTAACATATTTTTGTTGGTTGATAAAAGATCCTACTTCGATATTTTCATCCTATTTTGGATCTTGGTGTGAGAGTTATGAGTAACAAAAGTTCATAATGGTAGTTATAGGTGTTTTCCAATGCAGTACATACGTTTTGGTGAATTTGCACTTCTCCGCGGATTGGATTTCGGCTTTGCAATTCTATGGAGATGTTGACAGGTGTCAGTTGATTATGTATTCCAATTGGCATAGTGTTTGGAGGTTTGTGTGTTTGGATATGGTTGTACAGTTGGTGAATTTTGATATTAGGTCATTACCGGTGTCGACCTAATGAGTTTTATGTTTTATGGAGTTTAATTATATGTTGATATATTATGTGAGTTCTATTTTAGGTCTATGTTATAAGGTTTGAATCTTGGCATGAAGCATGTGTGTATGGATCTTGAGCTGACAAGATAGATTTTGCATATAACATCTGATTAGGCTAACCTAATTTATGTTTGGGTGAAGCAGATATATATGAAGAATCTTTTTTGGTATTTTGATATAGGTGTGATGTGTATGTGAGGTGAATGATACGATAAGATTTTTTGAATGCTAATTATGCGAATATAGTGTGAATGTAGAGCAAATCAAAACCTATTAAGTCAAATCAATATGAAGTGTGTAAAGTCTATATTTTGAGCTTCATTAGAACTGTATTTCATGCATATGTTAGATGCAATTGTAATAGTTCAAAACTTGGTTGTGTGTCATAATCTCTTCTATCTTTTAGTGGGTAGTGAGTCCACCTGTAGTGACCACTTCTGTAATATACGCTAATCTTTTATAATATATTGTGAGCTAATCCTCAGTGGTTTTTCCCATTTTGGGTTTTCCACATAAAATCCTAGTATTCATGTGTTATGTGATGTTGTTGGATGTTTTCATGCTTCCCTTCATTAATGAAATATAATATGGTATGTGGGTTGAATGTTTAAATGTTTAAATGGTTTAAAAGAATATTAATTCACCCCCTTCTCAGTATTTTGGGTGTTTAATAATTGGTATCAAAGCTTGGTTCCTTAGAAGGAGCTTAATTGCTTGGGGAAGATCTTGGAAGTTGAAATCGTGGCTTTTAGAAGACTACCTATTCCTCTAAAAGAGACCCCTGTTATTGGGTCTATAGAAGAAGATTACATATTTGACATAAATGGAGAACTCAAAGTTGCTCTTGAAGATATGGAAAGAACTGAAGTTGAAAACATAGATCTAAAAGAAAATTTTAAAGAAGCAGATGAATGCATCAGAAAATTGAGAGAGCAAGTCAAGAAATTCAAAGAAAGGTATAAGGAGGTCAGTGAGCAATTGAAGCAAGCAAATGAAACAATTACCAATATGAAAGTGCAAGTTGAAGAAAGAAAAAGAGTTGAAGAATGTTTGAATGCAATGGTGAAAATCAAATCTAAAGAATGCACAAAGCTTGAACAAGAAGTTGTGAATCTAAGATCAGATCCTGAAAAACCAAGGAGTCATGAAGACAAATTCAATATGAGTTCTACAAAGCTTGATGAAATGATTGCAAATCATAAAGGCTCCAAAGATAAAGAAGGTTTAGGATTTGAAAAACTTGAAAGTTCAAAATCATATCAGACACCAAATGCTAAAAAGAAGATCAATGAACAAAAGAGGACTGAAAACAAAAAGAAAAATGGTAAGAAAATCTAGAATCAAAGGAATGAAGCTAGAGGACCACTGGTTAGACAACCAAATGCATAAAGGTACCCATATTTTAATGGTCTATGTTATTATTGCAATAAATTTGGGCATAAGGCTATGGAATGTAGAAGCAGAATGAATCAGAATGGTTCATCTTTCCCCAAACAATGTTTTGCATGCAAAAGATTTGGTCATAGGGCTAGTGAATGCAAAAGTCAAATGATGAATGGCTATAACAATGGTAGAATGGTTCAATATTTCAATGGCTACGGTTATACATGCAATGGATCTGGGCATAAAGCTAAACAATGAAAATATAGAATAAATGGAAGTAAGATTGGTCAAAAGAATTTCATGTGCTACAATTACAATAGGCCTGGACACATTTCTAAGTTTTACAGAAGCAAAAATATGAAGAAGAACAATCCAGTGAAGAAGAATTATCTAGTACAAAAATTTGATCCAAAAAAGACAAAGAAGGAGATGAACGAGATTTGGAAAAAGAAGGAAGAGATTGAGGTTAAGGATGAATCTATAGCAACATCCAATCCAGATGTTTCCTCCATAAACTAAGTTGAGAGCTTTGGCTCAGGGTGGCTTTAATGGAAATCTTTCATCCCCTATAAAAGAAATGGTGTTGATGCTTCAACAAAAGGATATATGGTGAAGATCAATTCATTTGATCTACTGGAGAAGATCCCGGTAAAAAATATCTTAATGCGAAAGATTATGGAGCCTTTGAAGTTGACTGTGCAGATAGTTATGGTTTTTACTAGCTTTTCAGTTTGAGTATTCAATGCAAATTAGGTCACGACAAAAGGTTTATAAGTGATTACACTTAACCAAAATTCATTTGCAATCAAATTTTCAAGCGAAGAAGAGATGAAAAAGAGCAGAGCAATGCAGTTGAAGTGATTGATTTTTGGTGCATGCAAACCCTAGTTGGAGAAGCAAAGTGAAAGGTATTTACGGTCTTTGTTGCCCTAGTTTTTTAGAAATTACTTTGAATTTTTTTTAGAAACTTGTGCAATCGATACACCAAGGGTTGTGGATGTGTTTGAGTTACCCCAACCTAAATTCAAGAAATATTTTGAAAAATCCACGAAAGTCAATCCAAAAGGTGCTTTCTCAAGGGTTCCTTATGGAGTCCTACACATAGAGGACATAAGGATATATATTCATGGCAAGTTAGAAGAGTATGATCATTTAATATTGGGGATGTATGGGTAAATGAGGTCACTAGTGAGGACTTTGCATTAAAACAAGAGTATCAAATTTTGGTTGCGAAGAGACTCGATGTGTGGCAAGGGTTTCCCAAATTTTTCCATGGCAATGCTTAGGTAAGGATTGCTTTGAGCCATATCCATGAAAAATTTGTGTGGATGGATATGCACAGGTTGATCACAAAGGAGGTAATTAGAGAAGTTACAAGGTTATGTTCAACCAAACTCATTTTTGGTACTTAAATCAGTAAAGAATGAAGTTGTGATGGAATTTACTGGTGTGACATATGACAAGAGGGTATTGAGAGTAAAGAACGTCAGAAACCCTGTTGTGAAGTATGCAGTAATGATGATTGGGTATAAGGTTTACTTCTCAAACAAAGAAAACTCTGTTTCGGCCACTATCATCAATACTACCTACAAAATGGTGGAGAAGGGACCTAATTATGACCTATGTGAATTATTGAGGCATTAGCTCATGGAGAACCCACAGAAAATAAAGCATTCCAGGTATCCTTTTAAATTTGGAAATTTGATTATATGTTTATTATTCTATTTCTTGAGAGAACTCTCGGGTACAAAGAGTGTGGTATGGTTGAAAGGAAGACTTGTTGCACACTAGATCAAAGACTTCTTAAGAGGTCTAGGAGATGCTAAGGCACAAGATGCTCTTTTTCCATTCTTTGTAGTATTTCAAAAAAGGATGCAAGAGAGGGAGAGAATTCCCTGGAAGATGGTTGAGAAGAATAAGAAGGATACCATCGTCTTGGTTTCTAAAGATGAATGTATCATACAAGCAGTAGAGCCAAGAACAATATGGATCCTAGAAATAGGATATGAGACCACTGAGGATGATATTGTAAGGTCCACATATTATATATTAAGAGGACACCTTCGAAGAGAGGTATGGAACTTATGAAGATAAATCAATGGAGGTCCAGCTAGACCAAAGACAACCTCAATTAAAGACAATAGTGGAGAAAATTACTACAACATTTGTAAAAGCAATGGACCTCACAGTAGAACAAGTTGAGGCAGCTAAGACTAAGTATGGAGCTCTGGGAAGCTCATCAAGTGTAAGGAGATCTGGTAGAGCAACTACCACTCCTTCGACTACTTAGAAGTCCTCTGAGATTGTGCCTTCAACTAGAGGAATGAAGAGGAATGAGACAAGTTCTCATACAAAATAAACTAGTGCTTCAATGAAGGAAAAGACCTCTCTGATAAAGCAACAAAAGAGGCCTGAGAAAGTTAAGGCTACTCTGGCAACACATCAAACTGGCCCGATGAAGAAGAGAGTTAAATACAAGGCAACCAAAGAGCAGTACTTAGGTGTGAATGTGGAGGATGAAGAAGAAGAAGAAGGAACTTGATTGGTCCACAAGAGAAAAGGTGAAGCAAGTGTTGAAACAAAAGGTTGATATAGTGGATACTAATGAAGAGGAGAAAGTAGAAAAAGAAAAGAAAGCATTCTTTATTCACATGAGAGAGAAGAAGGAAAAAGAAAGCAAGAAGTCACCATAAGAGTTTAAGAAGAAGCAAAAGAAGAAGAATATCCCATAGTCTAATGAAACTTGATACACTTTTCAATGGTATTGTATAGAATTAAATGTTAGAAGAAACTGCAGCTTTGTATATATTGAGGTTGATGAGGTGGATAAGGCCACCATAGTTGAAGCCATTATAAAATACATTATAGTTCTTGAAGTAGCTATGAGGAACATAGAGAAACAAATACTTGCGGAATTATGGAATGTTTTGATTGAGAAAATACATGAAGCAATAGAAGAATAGAACAAATTGAAGGCTTATGTGTTGGAGAATATTAGTGCTCCTCTCTCCGAGGAAAATAAGGCCGCATTGGCTACATTTTTCAATAAGGAAATTAGAACAAAACAAAGGGTGACAACCCTTATGGGAAGAGATCAAAATGATCTTGAGAGGCTCAGGAAGGAGAGTGTTGAAAAAGTAGTAGACCTAGCACAAAGGTTGGGAACGAATCCTAAGAGTAAGGCAGAAATTCATGTGGAAATGCCTACTCCAGAAGAGAATATCAGAGATGATGTGTAGATGGATGATGCTCAACATGAGTATGAGACAAATGTATGAGATTCTCAAGATAATATTCCTCCGGACATGGAAGGGACAACAAAAGACAATATAGAAGTTGAGAAGAATGTTGAAGGAGAAGAAAATACTAGAGAAGACACTACAAAGGAGGATACTTCACAAGAACATCACACCTCCTGTAGTAGAGCATATCTATTATTTACAATGCACAAGGTTAATTGGTACAGAGGATCTTAATTGCATTGTGTGGGATCACCCTCTCGGGTCTTGTAGAGCCCAAAGTGCAAGAGGAAAGTTCTTTGCAACTTTCACTCATTCGTTGGCCAATCCCTCCAATTAGCTAACCATTGGAATATGACAATTCCACAGGCTATTTATGAAATTTTTTTGGTATTTAAAAAGGACCAACACTTTTGAACCTTGATTTGATACCACATGTAAAGACCCAAACTATTGACCCAAAAATTACCACTAATTTTTTTCTTGATTATTATCTTATCATGCATTCATTCATGTTTGTATACTCAAGTACTTTCATCCATACGGGATAGGCATTCATCCATTCGGGACATACATCCAACCATATGGGTTAGGAATCTTGTCCATATGGGACAAGGTTTCATCTACCCATCTGAGATAGGCATCTATCCATAAAGGATAGGAATATGCTCTAGCCAAAGACTTAGACTTATTGGGACCATCTGGGTCCTAAATCACTTTCCAAAGACTACACTCCCCTATTGGGAGTCCACCGTGGTCATCGTCTTTAGGACTCAAGCATTCAGGGAATCAATCGAATCCATCTGGGATTCCTTTTGAGTATACAAAGAACATATTTAAATAACTTAATCTTTTTGATAGATTTTTAGCCCTTCTCTTAATCAAATAATTCACTTGAATTATTAGATCTGAATTATTAATAAAGTTAACATAATCCTTCTTAGACACGCCCTAAACCCCATCCCTGAATGCCTAAGTACTGAGAGAATCCTTCGTTTCCCATATTGCCCACATACCCTGCTTCCAAATGGGATCAAGGCGTAAAATATGTAGTTCTATTTTCTACTCTATGTTTGATGTGAGTTGTTATATGGATACGTAGCCCTTTCTAGGGCCCCTTTTCCCTAGACAATTCCTCTATGACTGCTACCCATGAGGGGAAGCAATAAATATAATTAAATAACCACCATGACTATTACTTGTTTCCTAAAAGCAACTAATTCCTAGTCCTAAAATAAAGCCACCCTTAAACCATTGATCTAAAAAATTTATTGACATGATTAAATATCCAATAAAATAACATGAATAAAATTCTACCAAATCTTAAAATATGGTTTACTAAGTTTGAACTAGCGGATTTAGGTTCATTTGACTAATCTTTTTAGATTATCGATCCAAGAGAGATTGCCCATCTCTTGGATTTTATTAACATGATGTCCCTTATTTCTCCCTAGTGATTTAAAGGGACGATGCCACATACATTGTTGTAGTTGTATTAGGCTATACATGCAATAGCTCAAGCATGATGACATTACCTATAAATATGAGCCAAAGGCACCATTGATACCGAAAGCTGCTAGTTTTGGGTTTCAAATCTTGTTTAAAATTTCTATCTAACATAAAACCAAAAACATACTAATTGCATAAAAATAAATACTAAATTAATTTTTTCTAATACCAAAATAAATGCTAATTACTTTGCATAAACTTATCTAATTCTATTTTCCTTTGAAAATCATTTTTTAGAAGTTAAACTAGTACTAATTACGGAAATAGAACTTAAGCTAATTCTTTTGTAATATAATGTAAAATTAATTTATCCAATACTATATTGATTAATTAAAAATTACCTTTCTAAATTGATTGCCTTTGATAATCATATTAATACTTTTGCAAACATAAAGTTTAACAATTACTACAAACCCAAACTATCCAAAACACTTCTAGAATTACCTTTTCAAGTATTTAATGTAAATAAATACTTATTTATTTTAAGAAAAACTTAAACAATTCTAAACATTTAAAAAATCAATTTGGTAATTACACATAGATTACTCTAAACATTTAAAATTTTCTTTGGTAAATATTAATTCCTATTTTTTAATCTATTTACATGGTTACCTAAAGTTGAACTATTCTAAACACTTGAAATTTACTTTGCAATTATAAATTTATTAATGCTTAATTTGCTTGAAAATAAATACTAATTATAATAAGCATCTTTTGAAAATAGATTAGAGCAATACCTAACACTTTAAAAGTAAATAGTAATTAAACTTGTAGAAACATTACATAAAAAGAAGGTTAAATTAACTTAGACCCAAGGATTAATTCTCATTTTTTTATCACCAAGATCCTCAAGGGCAAGGTGAGAGCATATAATGATTACAAAATAATATTTATAATTTTAAATTTAATAAACCTTATTACTTTACTCAACTAATTTTGTTCATATCACATTAATAAATGGACTAATTAACCATATATTAGTATATTCATAACTATAACTATTCAACTAAAAATTCAATATGCATCAAGGAAATTAAAGGGTCCTACTGTGAATAGAGTATGATTCAAGCAAGAAGTTATAAATGAGATCTATTGTTTCTTATAAGCATTAAATCTTTCCCTAAACTATATTCAAGTACAAAGTTTATATTACCATATTTATTCTCTTGAACTAAGTCTAGATTAGTATCAATAACTATTATGTTTACCTTTTTTATATAAATTTAACTAATAGATTTGACTAATTTTTGATTGCCCTTGATAAATTAAACTATACTTCTTGAAACCTACTTTTGTAAAATAGAATCCACTAGTGCTAATTTCTTTGAAAATTTATAAATTAAATTACATTGATTACATAAAATTTCTGCAATGTAAACTTAATAAATTATTACTTAGTACCACTAATACTAGTTTCTTTGTAGTATTTTAACTATTTAGGTTTACTCTTGAAAGAAATAAATCTCACTCTAGTTGCTTACTTTTGTAATATTAATTTAATAAATTATATTCACTTTTGGATTCCAATACTTAAAAATAAATACTTACTAATTTTTCAATATAAGCTAAATTGATGTAGCTAATAAATCTAATTATTTTTATTTTCCTTTGAAAAATAATTAAATACTAATTCTTAGATACTTAGTGACAACTTGATCTTTTGAAAATAAGTTAATTTAATTCTAACCACTTAAAAGATAACTTTACCTTGGACTATGGAATAATCAAATTCTACTAATTATCCTTTTTTATTTATTTTTGAACATAAATTAATACTAATTAACTTGAAAATCATTTTTGAAATATAAATTTAATTGAACCACTTCTTTGAAAGTATTTACTACTAATTACTATGAAATAAATTTAATTAAACAAAATAATACAATACTAATTATCTTGTAGATACATTAATAGAAATTACCTTCAGTTTTGAATGAGAAAAAATAGATGAAATGGTTGAGAAAAAGATGGGAGGAATGGCATTGCGTCTGATGGGCAGACCCGCGACATCCTAGTTGTGGCCTGCATGCTTCTTCTGTGTCTTGCATGTTGGTTGGGGGTGTCCTGTGTTTGGTGGAGGGTCTATCTGCGTTCAGGGGTGGGGCATCTTTGTGACTTCAAGGGTACAGTCTGTTTGTTGGGTGATTTGTTCACTGTGTGGAGGGGTGGCTTCCTGCTCGGTGTGGGTTTTTGCTTGCTTCAGATTTTTTCTTGGCTGCGTGGCATGGAGACTTTCTTTTTGGGCTGCGAGGAGTGGAGGAGATCTTTCTCAGTTGTCGTGAGGGAGGTATCCGAGCTTTTTTCTTAGTTTTTTGTGGACTGGTTATGGCAGAGAACCAGATTTCTACAAGTTTGGTAGTCGCTGATCGTGGTGGGTTTCACATTGGATCTTCATCGGGGTTGAAACCTCAGCAGTATGAGTCATTTTACATGGGGGAGGGCCTGAAACTAAAGAAAGTGAATGGGTGTTTGCCCAGGAGTTAGGATCGTCCAGTCTTAGTTCTTTCTCTAGAATTTGTGGCTGATGATGTTTCTTATTGGAGTAGATATGCTTTAATCTAAAATTTTTTGGGGATCTGTATTCCTCTATCGGCTTTGGATGATTGGATCAGGTGTATGTGGCATGTTGAGGGAGATATGGAGTTAATGGTGGCTACAAACAACTATTTTGTGGTTGTTTTTTCCAATATGGCTAATAGGAATCAGGTTTTTGAGGGAGGACCCTACTTTTATAATCATGTTGGATTGTTTATAAAACCTTGGCATATGGGTTTTAACACAGCTAAAGAATTGTCATCAAGGGTTCCTATCTGGGTCCGTCTGTCGAGGCTTCCCCTAGAGTTTTGGAGAGAAGATATTTTACAACAAATTACGGATCTTCTTGGTAAGCCTGCTGCAATTGCTCAACAAACTCTTGAAAGAAAGGTTTTTTTTTTTGCTCAAATTTGTGTGGAGGTTGATTTGAATAATCCCTTGCCAGATTCTCTAGAAATTTGTCTTAGTTCTTTGTCTTAGATTCAACAACTTGATTATGAGGCTCTTCCTTTTCGTTGTCGGATTTGTCATGAGTATGGACATCTTTAGAAACAATGTCCTAGGATTAATAAAGCTCCTCTGTCTAATTCCTCACCTTCATTTTTGGCTCCAAAAGTTGCTAAGGAGGATAAAGGGAAATCTTCCATGATGGAGGGTAAAGTGGATAAAAATGGATTTGTGCCAGTTAAGAGGGCTAAGGGGCATGGTCAGAAGTGATCATTCAAGGATAGGAAGAATGAAGAGGACTTTAATCGGTTTGAGGTGTTGAACACCTCAACCTTGGAGGAAGGAATCCTGTCGGATATGCCTTCTGATGTTGTTGGTATGGATTGTGCTATGGGACAGGGTCATGGATCCGGTCAGGATATTCATTTATCTCAGGGTATGTAGGATCATCTGGAAACTCTAAATGATCATATGCAGGATGATGATGATGATATTGTTTTGGCAGATTTGGCAAAGGAGGGGCTAGTCTCTGGTAGGAGCAATGTGTCTTCCCTAGCCTTGGGGTGCAACAACACACAATTGTGAAGGGACTACCTGAGCACTCTTCTAAAAGTGGTCGCAAGAAGGGCCTTGAGAAGATTAAGCGTACTGGAGAGTTGTTGGTGGAATCTGGGTCTATTAAACCCATTGATGCTCACTTTTCACCATCACCTCCATGATTATTCTCTCATGGAATGTAAGGGGGTTGAAGAGCACCCCCCGTCAAAAGGCTATTCATGATCTGGTTGTTGTCCATTCTCTAGACATTTTTTGTGTTCAGGAGACTAAACTTTCAGTTGATTGTATGCTTCAATGCGCTTCTCATATCTGGTATTTTGGTCAGTGTCAGTGTATTGGTTCTAAGGGGAGTTCTGGGGGTTTGGCTCTTTTTTGGGATCCTAGAAAGATTGTTCCCCTTTGGTGGATTTTCAGTCATTCTACTATTTCAATGGCTACCTCTTCTTTGGAATCAGGTGAGACTATTTTGGTTACTAATGTTTATGCCCCAATTGATATTCATGGAAAA
Source organism: Sequoia sempervirens (assembly GCA_007258455.2). Classification (NCBI taxonomy): domain Eukaryota; kingdom Viridiplantae; phylum Streptophyta; class Pinopsida; order Cupressales; family Cupressaceae; genus Sequoia; species Sequoia sempervirens. The sequence continues at coordinate 419,293,034 of VDFB02270651.1, forward strand.
AACCAGCTTTGGGCTCATATAAGGTATGTCAGATCATGTGTTCCTTATCTTCCTTGGATCTTAGCTGGTGATTTTAATTATGTGTTGAGCTTGGAGGAGAAAAGAGGTGGGTTGCTTTGGCTTGGGCCTGTGGCTGCTCTTTTTCAAGAGAATGTGGATTTGCTTGCTTTGAATGATGTTAAGCCTTCTAATGGTATTTTCACTTGGAATAATAGACGAAGTGGAGAAGAAGCGATCTCAGAAAGGTTGGATAGATTTCTTGTTTCATGTTTTTGGGTGGGAGGTAGATTGGTTTTAGGTTTTGAGATTCTTGATTGGAGGGGTTCTAATCATTGGCCAATCAAACTGGCAGCTTCCTATTTTCCTATTCCCAAGAATCCTCCTTTTAAGTTTCAGCTAATGTGGCTTCAGGAGTCTTCTTTGCATGATATTATGGCTCAGTGGTGGCGTGATGGTAGCCCTGCTTATGGTACAACTATGTACACTTTTTTTAATAAATTTTAGTATTTAAATTTCACCTTAAGAGATGGAATAGGATGAGTTTTGGAAATTTTAAGGTTATGAAGATGAATTCTCAAGCAATCCTTAATGGAATTACTCACCAAATTCAGGATTATGGTTTCTCAGATGCTCTAGGTCAAGCAGAAGTCCAGGCTGTGACAGTGGTGGAAGAATGGGAGCTTCGGGAGGAGATTTTCTGGAAGCAGAAGGCTCAGATTGACTGGCTTCAGGAAGGAGACAAGAATACTACTTTCTTTCATCATTCGGTGTAGGCCCGTCGTAATAGAAGTTGTATTTCCTCTCGAGTTAATGAGGATGGGGTCCAAATTTCTTCTTTACAGGCCTTGTCTCATGAGGCTAGACAGTTTTATTCAGCTCTTTTTTCTGAGGATTTTCCCCCTGCAAAATATGAGGAGAATTTGATCCTTGCTTGTGTCCCTTCCATGATTTCCGAGGAGATGAACGATTGCCTCATTTGCCTGATTTCTTTGCAGGAATTGGAAGAGATTATTTTTGGGATGAATAAAGGTAAAGCCCCTAGACCAGATGGTTTTCTCGTTGAATTTTTCTAGGAATTTTGGGATATTATAAATTTGGATTTGCTGGAGGTGGTACGAGAATCTCTTTGCAATAAGCAGATGTTTCATGCTTTAAACTCTACTTTTTTAGTTCGTATTCCTAAAAAGGAAGGTGTTGATTGGCTTGAATTCTTTTGACCTATTTCCCTCTGTAATGTGGTGTATAAAATTATTACAAAATTGATCGATGAGAGGCTTAAATTTTGTCTTCCTTTTGTTATCTCGAAGGAGCAAGGAGGTTTTTTTGTTGGTAGACAGATCCTAGACGAGGTGGTGGTTGCCTCTGAGGTCATCCACTCTATGACGACTTCCAAGGAGAAGTCTATGTTCATCAAGTTAGATATGGCCAAGGCTTATGATAGAGTTAAGTGGTGCTTTTTGCAAAGAATTCTATTAGCCTTTGGTTTTAGTCCAGATTGGGTCAGCTGGGTTATGAGTTGTGTTACCTCTTCCTCTTTTTCTATTCTTATGAATGGGGAACCTTCTAAGCTTTTTGCGGCTTCCAGAGGCCTTCGTCAAGGAGATCCTCTCTCCCATTATCTGTTTATTATTATGGTTGAGGGTTTGGGAATATTTCTTAAGTCTTGGGTTTCCAAAAGAAGGATTCAAGGCTGGTGTTGGGGCAATGGCATTCCGCAACTCTCTCATCTTCAGTTTGTTGATGACACTTCTCTTATGGAGAGGGCTCATCTTCAAGAGGTTGTTTCTTTTAGGCAGTCTTTGGATATTTACCTTGCTGCTTCGGGTCAGAAAATCAATGAGCACAAGTCTTCTATCTTCTTTTTTAATACTCCTCAAGCTATTCAATGGCGGATTGTTGATATTTTGAGGTTTTAGGTTGGGTCCCTTCCCTTTGTCTATCTGGGAATACCTCTTGTTGTTGGTAGGCAGCCTAGGTCTTCTTGGAAAAAATTTCTTGATAAGTTACATAGTAAAGTCAATCATTGGACTCATCGTTGGCTTTCTACTACTACTACGACAGTAACTCTTTTGAAGTCTGTTATCCAGGCTCTTCCTATTTACAGGGGTTTTGTTCAAGCGGCTCCTTTGTATTTCTTAAGGGAATTTGATGCTCTCTCATGAAAAATTTATTTGGATCGGTAACTTGCAGTCGACCAAGTGGAGTCTTGTTAAGTGGGATACGGTGTGCAGGTCGTAGAAAGCGGGGGGCCTTGGATTGTGTTCGATTGTTTTGAATGGGAAATCTCTTGCAGCCAAGTTATATTGGCGTTGGTGTTCCAGTCAGCATCAGCTTTGGGCTCGCATCCTTACACACAAGAATCTTAAGAATGTTAACATTTTTGATGTTCCTTGTTACCCTTTAGAAGGAAGGGGATCTATGATTTGGAATACCCTCAAATCAAGGGCTTAGTTGGTTAAGAAGGGGATTTTTTGGATATGTCATTTGGGTTCTCAAGCCCTTTTTTTGTTGGATTCTTGGGACAATCACCCTCCCATTCTTTCAGCTTACCCTCACCTCCAGTCTCTTTGTGATCATTTTATTGTTGCTAGTTGGAATACGATTCAACATTACAAGTTTGTTTAGAATATTGGACTGGCTGCTAGCCTTAGGTGGAAGCACTCCTCAGATTGGATGTCAGGAGGGTCAGAAGAGGATAGGCAAGAGTTGGCTTGGATTATGGCAGCACGGGAATGCAATTCCATGGTGGGACAAGATGTTCTAGCTTGGAGTAACAGTGATTTATTTGGTAAGTATTTTGTTTTAGCTAGCTATGGTGAGTTGCTTAGGCAGGTGTTTGGGGACATTGAGGTTCCTTGGTGGAAGCAAGTGTAGAATAAATTTTTGTGGCCCAAGTGTAATTTTTTTCTGTGGCTAGTGGTCCAGAACCAGTGTCTTACTTGGGATAACTTGTGCAAGAGAGGGTTCCAGGGTCCCTCGATGTGTGTTTTGTGCGGTAAAAGTGAAGAGAATGTCTCTCATCTCTTTTTTCAGTGTTCCTTTTCTAGGAGGCTTTAGCACCTTTGGTGGGATGTGTGGAACCAGGTTTGTTGGCATGTCTCTTCTTGGGTGGAGTTCTTTTCCCAGTGGGGGAAGGCCCCTGTTAAGACTCCTTTTCTTCAAGTTACTTGGGATCTGGGACAAACTTTTATTATCTGGCATATTTGGTTGGAGAGGAATCGCAAGATTTTTTAAGATGTGAAGCTGGTTGTCCAACATTTGTGGTTTAGGATTCTTCATTTGGTGGGTGAAACTACTGTGGCTAAGTGTGACTTGGCTGAGGGTTTGGATCCTGGAGAAGTTTCCTTTTGTACTCGTATCCATCTTCCTATTCAGAGGGGGACTGCTTAGAGTGTTGGCCAGGTCAAGAGAAATAGAGGTTGTCATCCCCTTCGAAAGATAAATAGGGAGGGGCGCTGGATTCCTCCCCCTTAGGGTGTGTTGAAAATCAACACAGATGGTTCTTCTCATGAAAATCTTGGCCATACTGGTATTGGAGGTGTTGGGCAGACTAGTTCTAGGGTTGTTGAGTTTATCTTTTCTGTTTATAAGGGTTGGTATACTAACAATGTGATGGAGGTTCTTGCCATTTTGTGTGTCATGGAATGTGGTTGTGCTATCGAGTGGAGACGGATCATTTGTGAATCAGACTCCCAAGTGGTGGTGAATTTGTTGAAGAGGCAACAATTAGAGGATGTTAGTTGGCAGTTGGTTGTTATTATTTAAAACAGATTCTTAATTTGTGTGCTTCCTTAGATTTTGTTTCTTTCTGTCATATTCTGCGTGAATGGAATGGGGTTGTGGATTGTTTGGCTAAATGGGCTTCTGGTCATGGGCATGATTGGAGTATTGTGGATAGGGGTCAATTACCCTTGAATTTGTCACAAAAGTTGGACCAATTAGTGGAGATTGATAGGGATGTGTAATTCCCTTGATTTGTACAACTCTTTTTGGTTTGAATAAAATCTTACCCCTCTTTTAGTTAAAAAAAGAAATTACCTTCTAAATTCTAAACTAACACTTGTAAAAATAATTTTTAATTTAATACCTTTTATTTTACCACTAATTTACTTTACCAAATATTCATTCAAATTTAATCTAACACTAACTATCTCATCTTTTCCTTTTATAAACTAGCAATTGCACCTTGGTGTGCAATGGGTACACCGAAGAAGTGTGGAAGGTCAATTAGGGAATTTTTGGGTCTATTTTTTGCATACATAGAAAATGATGTTGTTTGTGCAACAAAAGTATCAATAGAGAATTGATAGCTTCAAATCAACTATGAATTTGCTTATAGGGATCCCAACACAACTAAAACAAAAAGGATTCATTACCAATAGGCTCACGCTATGTTTTCAATAGGGAGAGAGAGGGAGAGAGAGGGAGATATGTGATAGAAAGATGGAGAGATATAGGGGGAAGAGAGATAGAGAGATATGGAGATAGATATAGAGAGAGGGATATGGAGAGGAGAGGGAGAGATAAATAGAGAGGACAAAGGAATAGATAGAGATGGAAAAGATAAATATATAGAGAGGGGGAGAGAGATATATAAATATAAAGATAGAGATAGAAAGTGATATATAGAGAGGGGTAGAGAGAGGGAAAAATATATGGGTAGAGAGAGATGGATAGATAATGAGATAGAGACAAAGGGAGATATGTAAGAATTTAAATATGGAGAGATAGGGATAGAGCAAGAGATAAGGAGGGAGAAACAAGGAGTGTGTGTGTGTGTGTGTGTGTGTGTGTGTGTGTGTGTGTGTGTGTGTGTGTGTGTGTGTGAGTAAGATATATGTGGAGAGAGCTAGAATAGATAGAGAGGGAGGTAGATGGAGGGAGAGAAATAGATATAGGAGAGAGAAGTAGAGAGATATAGAAAGAGGAAGTAATAGGGAGAGGGAGAGAGGGAGAGATAGGAATATAAAGGAGAGATAGGGAGATAAATATAACTTGGGAAATATAAAGAGGGTGAGAGAGAGACAAAGATAGAGACATCAAGATAAATATATAAAGGGAGAGATGGAAGGAGAGGGAGAGATAGAGATAGAAAGAGGGAGACAATGAAAGAGGGGGAGACTAAGAGAGAAATATAAAGATATAGGAAGTGATATAGAGAGAGAGGTAGAGAGAGGGATATATAAAGAGAGAGTAGGAGAGATGGAGTAAATAAGAGAGAGGGGGAGAGAGAGAGATGGGAAGATAGAAATAGAGGGGGTAAGAGAGATAAAGGAGATGAAAAAGACAATTAATAGAGAGAGGAAGATAGATAGAGAGAGGGGGGAGAGAGATAGGGATAAAGATAGAGATAAATATAGAGATGGGGAGGGAGGAAAAATGAGTGTGTGTGTGAGAGTGAAAGAGATATAGAGATAGAGATAGGGAAGGAGAAGCAAGGAGTGTCTATTTCTGAGTGAGAGATATATTGAGATAGATATATAAATATATAGAGAGGGAGAGAAATAGAGAGAGGATAAAGAAGTTGAGAGATATAGAAAGAGAGAGTGATAGGGAGAGAGGGAGAGATATGGATTGAAAGAGGGAGAGATATAGAGATATATATAGTGGGAAAGATAGAGGGAAAAGAGAGATAGAGATGTAAGGAGACGTGAAGAGATAAAGATAGGGAGAGAGATAGAGAGGGAGAGAGAGAAATAGAGATAGAAAGAAGGGAATATAAAGAGAGGAAGAGGATGAGAGAGGGAGAGATGAAGGGATATAAAGATAGAGATAGAAAGTTATATATAGAGAGAGGGAGATATATAGAGAGAGGTAAGGAGAGGTACATATGGGGAGATATATACAGAGAGATATGGGAAGAGAAAGAGAGAGATGTATCTTTATATCTTTGACTCCCTCTCTATCTTTATATTTTTTATTATCTCTCAGTATCTCTCTTCCTCTCTCTCCCCTATTTCTCTCTATGTTTGTCTTCCCTTCTCTCTTCCTCTATTTATATTTCTCTCATTTATTCTCTCTATCTATTTACATCTCCCTATCTTTCTCCCCTTACTATTTCTTTTCTATTCCTATATCCCCCTCTCTCTCCCCCTTTCCCTCTTTATCTCTTGATCTCTCAACCTCTATATATATTTGTGTCTCATATTTCTCTTTATCTCTCTATCTCTCTATGTATGTGATTATATCTATGTCTCTAGACTCCTCTCTTTTCCTCTCTCTTTCTTTTATCTATCTTCCTATCTATATCTCTTTATCTCTCCATATTTATTCCTTTATATCTATACCTTTATTTTTATATCTCTAGCTCTTTTTTATCTCTTTGTATCTCTTTGTATCCCTCTCTATTTCTCTATTTTTCTCTCTTTATTTTCTTTCTCTTTCTATCGGTTTTCCTCCAAGTGTGCAATGGGTACACTGAAGAGGTTTTAAGGCCGAGTTATATCCTTAATCAAATGACATGCTACCTTGATCATAACTCCCTAGGGACATGATATCCTTGGATTATTGGCATGAAACGACTAATTAAAAGTTACATTCTCTCTCTCTCTCTCTCTTTAAATTTTAATTTCTATTTTAAGTTTGAAATTCATTTTATTATATAAATTATATAACAAAAATCCCAAATAAAATTATTCTACAATAATTAAAGTTTTAATAAGATAAATAGTTATAAATTAAATTAATTCTAATAAATTTTTAATTATTATTGTAATTTCATAAAAAGATGAATAATAAAAATACATTTCAAACTTAAATCTAAATTTAAAATAAAATAAAATAAACTCAATGGAAATTCAAAATATATCAAAGTTCAAATATTAATAAACATATTAATTTTAAAAAATTAATAACAAATAATAAACTTATCAAGTTAAAAAATGGTAAATATAAAAATAAAACTATTTTTAAAAAATTATTAGAATTGAAATATTAATAAAATATGTACCTAAAAAATAATTAATATATTACAAAAAATATTAACATAAACTCAATATTAACAAATAAAAAAATAACGAATAAGTGATAAAAGGATGGGCGCTGCGATGGGAGTTCAGGCAGGAAGCTGTAGTTCAAATTTTGCAGTTGAAGAAGGCTGGGATGAAGGAGATGCGGATGTGGATGGTGTAGAGGATGGTGCTAAGGTTGCGGCTTCACTTTTGTCTATGTTTCTTCTTCTTGTCGCTAAAGATGGGGAGGCGGTGTTGGTGGGTGGAGTTGGAGCTTAGTCGCTAGTGAGTGGTAAGCGAAAGCAGAAGGGCGAAGGCAGAATGAGGAGCAGCTACAGTTGTTTCAAATCTGCAGATGGTGAGGGCGATGGGAGATCTAAAGATGTGGATGATGCGGCTCTAGACTTGGTCGGCCTTGCTCTTCAGGCTTCTCCTATTTTTCTTTGGGATCTCCAATGCTCTGTCCTGTGATGGCCAGAGTTTTTTGCAAGAGATTTATTTGTTGTGCTTTTTGGTGTTGTGCTGGGAAGGGGTCGTTTTTCTCATGGCTTGTAGAAGCCCTCTCTCTCTTATGAGATTCTTGGCTTGTCTGTTTGTAGAGTTATGTTGGGTGTGGGAGGGAAGAAGCATGCATATGGAGCATGATGGGGTTTGGTGCTCTTTCCTCCCTTGGCTTGTTGTTTGGCTCCTCATGTGTTGGCTGAGGATTGGATTTAGGATCTGTGGTGCTTGCTTGGGGGCTTTGGGGTTTCCTACCTCTAGGTTGTTGGCTCTGTTTTGGTGGTGCCTGCTGAAACAAGGGTTTGCTTGGCTTCTCTAGCTGCTCTGGACAAGCCTTGGCTGTTGGAGGTGTGGTACATGCTTGTGCTGCAAGGCTCTTGGAGTCCTTTTTTGTTTCTTGGGCTCTCTTTCAGAGCTTTTGGGTATGCATTGTGGGGTCTCTTTGCTGCTAAGGAAAGCATTTCTAGAGATGAAATTTTGGCTGTGCCTGTTGGAAGTAGAGCTTCATTTCTTTTGGGGCTCTCTTTCAGAGCGTTTGGGTACCCTTTGTGGTTGTCTTGGCTATCTTTCTCAAAGGGGGTTTTCATTTTTTCTTGGCTCTGGGTTCTCTCTTGGAGCTCTATGATTTTGGGCTTGACTTGGAAGTTGGGTGGTGTTTTAAGGTGGTGGAGTGGACTACCTACTTCTTCTTGTTTCCTTTCCCAGCAATATCTTTTTGCTGCTTTGGGGAGATGCTTGGTTGTTGAAGTTGTCCCTCTTGCTCTCCTAGTGTTTTGTGTTGGTTTGGTTGTGGTTTCTCTCTTGGAGCTCCTGCTTGCTCAGCCAAAGGATGTTGTGTCTCCCCAGTCTTTTGGAGCTTTGGATTTCTTCCATTTCCTATGCACTGTGTCTTCTTTTGAGGTGAAGACAACTCCTGTTTGTCAGGAGTCATTTCCTATTCAGTTGGAGGTGGGTGTGGTGGAAGTGGCTGGAAGTCCTCTTTTCTGGTTTCCTCTGGTGGTCTTCCTATTGAGGTGGAAGTTTCTCCTATCGAGGTGGAGCCCGAGGTTGCTGGAGGAGTGTGCTTTTGGTTTTTTGGGTTTTCACAACATCCTCTCCTATAGAGGGGAGCTCTTTCCTCTTGAGGTGGATTTGGAGTTGGTTTGTGGTGAGCTTGGGAGTTTCAAGGTCTATTTCTCCTTTCGTGTGCTAGTGCTTTTAATTAGGGGTTTGGGTTCAATGGTGTTTTTTATCATTAAACTTAATTTTCTTTTGTTAGGCTCTGTTGTGCTTATTATGAGCAAATGGTTGGCTGCAGCTTTGTTGCTTTGGTCCCTAACTGTTTTAGGTGGTTTTTACTGTCAACAAGTTTGGTTGTTGCAGCTTTGCTACAATGTTTCCTGACTGTTTCAAGTGGTAATTGCTATAGTTCCATGAGCGGATGGTTTGTTGATGCCTGGCAGTTGCATGCAGATTATGTGTGTACCTAAGGGTTATTGGTCCCAGTCAAAACTAGGTTGTTTAAGGGTTTTCTGGCCCTTGCTTGTTTGTAAGATGCAACGTGTGTAGTCATGATTTTCTTGTTGAGGCTGTTGTGGGGTTGTTGATGGTTTATGGTTTATTTTATTTGCATCTTGCTTATCTTGTATAGGGTTTCGACCCCTTCAAAACCCACTTTTACCTCTAATAAAAAACAAATAAAAATAAAAAATATTATTAAATAAATTAAATTTTAAAAAGTAAAATTATATTTTTTGAAAATATTAAAAATAAAAATAAACTATATTAAAATTGTTAAAAGTAAAATTCTATTTTTTTATATTAAAATCACAAGTAACACCAAACTTTAAAAGTGAAAAATAAAATGAAACTTATTTAGTCAATTCATAATTATTGATTTATTATTATTTTATATATATAAGTTTAAAAATAATAATACTTTGTTTTCTTGATTTAAAGATAAGACTAGATAAGAATGTAGTTTTTAGTTCCTGCCAAGGAACTATAGCGGACCCTGTTTGTTAACTAGTGATTAAATTTTTTGTTTGCAGCCAATCAAAATTCATAATTATTTTTTTCATACATTATATTTTAAATTTAATACATTATATTTTAATTTTGTTAAAGTTAAATGCACGATTTTTAACTTTTAAAATTTTGAAAATTATTTCTCTTCAACTTTATTGGCTAAAAAGTTTGGACTGATAAGGGCGGATTTAGGAATGCTAACTATAAACTTTTTTATCGCAGTTTTTTTAGGACATTTTCCCCCACAAAACTATGATAAAAAAAATATTTAACTAATTATTCAAAAATTTATTGGCTACAAAAACCACAACAATCTACAATAAACTAAAACAACTGAAATGAATATAACATTTTAATTTTACAACCAAAATGTTTGGTATGCTACAATGATTAAACATTATAATTTAATATTTTAAGCTTAATTAGGCCAAGGTTGAATGCTTGTACATAAAAATATAAGATTAAATCTTGGATGTGAAAATAATTCTCATAAAAATATAAGATTTTGAAAACAATTCTCACCATAAATATTTGTTAGTGGTAGTTTTTAGTTAATAAAGAGTAGAAAAATAAGCTTTATTGCATAAATTTCGGTTAGTTATATATTTTTTGAGTGCCGAAGTTAGTTAAATGTTTTCTTGGGCCTCATGCATATCAATATCAATATCAATACCAATACCAACTCAATTTATATATGATTTTAGGAGAGGTTTGATTTTAGGGAGAAAAACTGGAGGATTCTCCTCCTTCCACTGGAATTGCTGCCGATTCAAGATAAGAGACATCACATATCAAGCATAAGTATTTTCTTAGTTCTTGATAATTCATAGGACCATCTAAACTCTGAAAATTTCAAGTTTTATGTGAATTCTTTTCTTTTTGGAATGTAAATGGGGTAGAAGTTTCTTCATCTTATTTTATGAGGAGGAGGAATAATTGCTCTGTGAGTAGTTTCTATTTCATTCCTAATAATTGTCTTGTAATTTATATCTTAAAAGTTTATAAAATGTATTATAATATTCTTTTGATTTTACAAATTCTACTAGCTGTATTTTCCCTTCAATTGATAAAAAAATTCAAATCTTTAAATGCATTTTGTAGCACCACTTCCACAATATAATGATAATACCAATGTTAGAATGTGAGGATCGACAAGTTAAAGCCAACTACATGTTTATTGCTGGGAATATTTTTTTCCTTTTTCTTTTAAGATAATGGGGTCTCACTGAATATGTCCTTCTATGAATTCTCTGAACTTTATAAAATTTGAGTCAATCTTCATGAGATGCTAAAAACAACAAAGGGAAAGATTACTTATACAGATTAGGGCAAGAAGCAGACAATTTAAACATAACTGTTGGGGCACGCAAGGGCTTGATTGATGACCTCTTTGTTGGCAACTTCCTTGGAAAAGATGGTAATTCTCTTCATTACACATTTGAATGTGTATATATATTTTAATTTTTAATTTTTTTTTTGAAATACAATTTGGTATTATTGTAAATTCTCTTTTGGAAGTTGAGCTTACAAAAGTTGGACAATCTAAGAAACAAGTTTTAGAAAAATCTGTGTATGGTTCTTTTTTGCATGTAATTGCAGAGCATATAAAATTGGTATTGAGTGTATGGATAATAAGGTTTAGAAGTATTCTTTGCATTGAATTTAATGAGAAATTGATCTTTATCTCTTCTCTTAATTGATCTTTTGTAAAATATTTGTACATAATTTTTTACTTATTAGTTTTAAACAATATACTCCTTTTTTAAAATCTACAATTTTTCTTTCTTCAAGAAATTATACTAAAAAAAATATGGTAATTATTACTATTTTAAACTTTTTGTTATTTAATTAATTGGTTAATCCTCCTTATATGGTAATCTTAGAATTTTTCAAAAATATTATTTTATTTAATCAACAACTTCTCCCAATAAATATTATAATTATTGCTATCTTTTATTTTTCTCTACATTTGTAGAGATGCCATTTGGCTAAAGTATTTAGTAGATATATATCATTTTAATGGAAGAAAATTAATGATAAGATATTCCATAATTCATATGAGCATTTGAAAGAACATTACTGTTTTATAATTTTTAAAAATAAATTGTAGGGGTTTTTTAATTAAAGTTGTTGCTATAATTGGCTGGGCTTAAATGTCACACACTAAGCTTTGATGCTTAGTGTGGGGCCCTCCTATTTGCAACCCCGTTTTTCTTTGTTTTTCTTTTCTCGTTATGTTAACTGCCAAATGCACGACCATCTACCATGCATCATTCCATTAACCATTATATGATGGGTCCATAACAATTGTTAGTGTGTTGGTGTTTGTCAAACCTGGAGGACTGTCAAGAACTTTACCTCGTCCCCTAGAATATAAGTTAATGTTTTTAACTTATATTGTTTTACTTGTTCTTTATTAGGAAACTCTATTTTTAATTGTATAATGTAATATAATATATAATTTTATATTATTTTGCATATTATATAATGTTTTTTTTGTTATATGTGTTAAATTGAAACTAAAATTATCTAAATAAATATTTATTTTTACTAAGTATATTGCTTGTAATTAAAATTGTTTAAGTGGTTTTTACTAAGTGTATTTATAAAAAAATTATATGGTTTGTATTTTTTATGTAAAGTAAGTATTTATATTTTATAAAAATTATGACTTATTTTAATAAAATAAAATTTTTTAAATAATTTTGAGTAATTTGATTAGTTAATGTATTTTATTTTTTATTATTATCTTTATTAAATTGACAATTCATCTATAACCATCAAGTATTTAATCTTATTAATTATTAATTTGCATCTCATATTTTACAATATTTTTTTATAATATGATTGAACACAACACCTAGATAAATTATCTAGGCCATCAAACCCCACTTGTTAGTAAAAGACATTAAAAAAAAAATCTAATAGTTAGTTGTTTTATCCTTCTTTAATTGTATTCTTAAGTGAAGAAGAAATAATAATTATTTAAAGTAAATAAATAAAATAAAATTTAAATTGTGTTATTTAACTCTTAAGTGCATAAGAATCTTAGATTGAGATTTTATATTTTTATGGTTAATTATTAAAAAATAAGAAGAAATATTTGTTAGTCTTAGATTATGTTATTTAACTCTAAGTTTGAATAAGTTGGTAGTTAATTTATTTGACTTTTATTCTTACTTTATGTAAATTGAAAGAAAATTACATAAAATTCTTATGTAAAAAGTTTCAAAAAATATCATTAATCATGAATAGAGTGTTTGATCATAAAAGGTCAAAAAATTAGATATTCATCACATATATAAATGGACAAGTGGATTTATAGCCACCAAGTATTTAATCCTATTAGGTATTAAATTTCTAAGAATGCACTAAAAGTTGATACCTTATAATATATTTTTATAATAATATGAAGACTAAATGACATAATATAGAGGGGAAAAAATTCAAGCCTTAAACCCACACTAATATAAAGTGAAACTAATGTACTTAAAATTATTTAATAAAATTATTAATATTTATTTCAAAGTGTCTCAAAAAAATAATAATAAACATTTATATTCATAAACATGTGGTTATAAATCTAAATTTTAACCAAAAGACAAAGTATTAACAATATAATTGTTAATTGTCTCATCCTGTGTATTCCTATAGAAAAGATAGAGTACTATGGTAAAAGAAAGATATGAGGGAAAATTTTAGATTGAAATTTTAATTTTTTATGGTTAATTGCAACTTACAGAATTTTTTAATTTTATATTATCTCAAAGGCAAGTAGTGTTATTGTTATTTTATTTTATTAGTACAAATGATTTAATCCTATTTAATTTAAATATCTAATGTGGCTAAACACACCTCCTAGATGCACCACACTAAATATTTATTTAATCTACAATATTATAATATATATTTTTATATAATGTGTACAATACCTAATCTCAACACTTGAAACCTCACCTGGAATCCTTGCGAAATCCACTGTGTGTTAAATTTTCTAGATTTTTATGTTATTGGGATTTCCCATACATTCAAGCCTTCATTGGCATTTCCCATACATTCAAGAATTTTAATTGTTACTTACTTGGTTACTGTTAAAATAAGATTCAACAGCTCCCTTCGGGTTCCTTTTGTTGATATTCGTGTGCCGGCCTGTGCGTCTCCAAGTTGTTCGGCTTCCCGGTAGATTTTGATCTTCCCCCTTGCACATTTTTCACTTCGCAACTTGGGCTAGCGGCTTCCCTTTCGGGTCCTGAAGTGCTGCGCTGGGCGTCCATGTGTCTCGCCCATGGGGATTCTTATTTTGTTGCTTTATATTTTCTTCGGGTCACTATGCCTTCCACAACGGTCCAGCACTCCTAAGATTGTCAGAGGGGCCCACATCTCGATACGTGGCGGCGTATCGCAAGCTTTCCTTGCGGAGATAGAATATGTAGCTGTCGACTACGAAACATTTCTGCTGGCCTTCTCTATTTCACGGTGGGCCCTACCTTCAGCCACATGGCAGAATTTCGCAGCCTTTTCAATACAGCAAGGAGATAAAACGCAGCGGGCTCTAAAATGCTGCCAAGCGTCTTTCGGATCTAGTTCACACAGCTTCCTCCCCACCTCAGCATAGCATTTGACCCTTCGAACACGTGTCGCTTCTTCGCAATCTTTCAGCAGCTAAAGGAGGAGTTCTCATTCGGGCCGCGACGTGTTGCCGCATGCCTTTCACTGATCATCGAAGCAGGTTGTGGGCTGGCAAAGCGGGTTTGTGTTATCAGGCACTAGTCGTCATAGTTCTCTGAGGCGGTAGATGGCACTTGTCGCCTCGAGGCTTGGTTCGAACCGCTACCATCATTACAAAGGGCACGCCTGCAACCAATCAACTGGATGTTAGGTTCTAACTGATTGCTGTTATAATGGCATTGGGAATGTTCTGATTCGAGCATCATTGCAGGAGATTGGGAATCTTTTCTGTTACAGCTTCCAAAGCGGTGGGAATTTTTTCTCTCTAGCTAATATACTCTCTCTGTCAAGAAGACAAGGGTCCAAGATTTTAGAAAGAATACCGGTTTTTAGCAAGAGACACCAGACCTCTTTAGCATGTTTATTCACAAGAAACTTTCAGACTGTGCCTATTGTTCGGCCTTTCTATTTTCATGTTTTGTTTAAACTGTAAACTGTGCTCCTTATGGTCTTAAGCATTTCATTTGAAGGGACTTCTATGCATTGAATACAAACTTGCTTACCTAAACCATGTCTTAATGACTCTTCTTAGCAGTGAGAATGTATGCAATACTTTTATGTCAATTAAATGAATTGTTTATGCTATAGCTTTAAGTTTCTGATGTTTTGGAACATAGCAATAACATTCAGGCCCTCAAGTCTATGATTTATCGTGCCTATCAGAAAGCTTTGGCGCATCGCCTTAAATTTAAATTTGCTTTATTATATCTGCTTCCTTTTCCCTTTCCAAAAACCCATTATAGAAGAAGTTGGCTTCTTTAAAACCCGGAGGTCACTCAGTTCGATGCAAAAGGTCCCCCTTGAACTGAGTTTCCCATAAGTCACTGTTACCTCGTCAAATTTTGGCATCAATAGTTTTACCCTTTTTCTGGCACGCCCAGTGGGACCCAAACTAATGAAATTGTCTTAAAGAAGGGTGTATGAGCCATCGACCTGTAACTAGATCCCAGACTGAAAATAACCCAGGTTTACTAGTGCCTCCATTAGGGACAATACAAGCCGCAAATCAGTTAGCAACAGTTCCATTCCCACCACCCTTTCCTCTCACCATGTTGTCGGTCGCGAATAGAAATTATGTGGCATGGGATGCTGGAAGTCCCCTGGTAGCTCCGGTAGCACCTGCCGTCTGGGGCGCTATCCCGGTTTCGGCCCTGAAAGCTCTTCCTAAATTCTCCGGAGATAACACAAAAACTCCAGCAGAGCATTTGCAGGATGTAGCGGATGTATGTTTGGTACACGGTATCACAGCGCAGAATGTAGCCCTAAGGCTCCTTGCTGCGTCCTTTAAAGGCAAAGCTCTGGATTGGTACCGAACATTGACTCCTAACAGCATTCGCACTTGGGATGACCTCGGAGATCCATTCTATGAGAGGTTTTCAAATGACGGAGATCGTTCTTCGCTATATTATCAGCTATCCGTCATCAAATGAGCACCCCAGGAGGCTCTGACGGACTTCAATGCCCGATTTCACTCAAGTTGGCGGAGGATTCCTGTAACTATCCGCCCGACTCGGGAATTGGCGTTCATGTTTTATTTGAAGTCCATCAATCTTGACATTTCTATGATGATCAAGTCTTTGGGAGGAGCCACTTTACCAGATGCATATGCCACCGCTATCAAAGCAGAGAATCACTTGATAGACTGCGGGAAATTGCCTCCTCGACCTGTTATGCCGATATTTCTTGAGATATCGGACATAGCACAAGAGGTTGCGTCGACTAGTGCGCCAGTGACTCCCCAGTCAGTGTATTCATATACAACCGCTCCTGAAAATTTGGCCTCTACATCGGGTCCTCCAAAAGATGAGATGGGTGACCTCAAGGAGATGTTGCGGACTATGGCGAACGATATAACAACTCTCAAGCAGAACCAAGCAATTCCTCCACGACCTGCATATCAGAACTATAAAGGTGGGTGGCCTACCTATCATCAAAATCAATATCAGAATGCGCCTCGCACTAATTCACCAGCGGCGGCTATAAACCAAATCGTTCTGGTGCCTACACCGCTGGCAGGTGCGTCGCCAAGTTCTAGTAGAGAATTGACCGTGGGATAGAACAATCTTATTGATGACATCAGTCCATGGTGCTTCCCTTGCAATGATGCACATATGCCCCGAAATTGTCCACGTGGCAACTTACAACAAAGGATAGCAGAGCAACATAGTCAAGGTGTTGCTACAGAGAATGAAGAATACATATACGCCTCGGCAATGGAGAACGCGGTCCTTACCGCGCAAATACAGGAAATGTCCTTAGAGCAAGAGTTTGATATTGTTCCTGATCATGCGCTCTTCTCATGGATGGAAGACGAGGAAATGGTGTTTGCAAATGACTCGCCCACAGCCGAAACACCGCGGGTACAATCCGACTATAACACACACTCCAAGAGGAGATACACCAGTGAGCCCGTTGTCTCACTTTCGGACAACCCGCAATGCAAAGACGTTTCGGATCAAATTCCTGGCGCACCGACCGTCTCTTTGTCTTCTCAACCGCGAAAGGAAATCATTATAACAAAAGCAAAGGAGCAGAAATCTCTGAGCTCCTCACCTTTTAATGTGGTGGAGCAGTTGAAGAAATCACCCGCTAATGTGTCTTTATGGGACATTCTAGCTATCCCGGAACAAAAAACTATACTCCAAAAGGTGCTTCAGCAACAGATGGACCCAGCACTAACCGAGCCTTCAGCCAGTATTGAGGGGGTTTATCAAATGCCACGGGCTAAGGTTGTTACAGACAAAGCAAAGGAATCCCATACAGAAGGTGGAGGTAGGCCAAAACCTCAACCCTTCTTCTTGACCCTCATTGTAGGGGAAAAGCTATTACACAACGCTATGATTGATTCTGGCGCTAGTACAACAGTTATGCCAAAACTGATAGTCGAAGCCTTGGGACTCAGCTACGAACCTATGAAGAAAGGGGTGATGCAGCTAGATGGAAATAAGGTAGATACTGTGGGTGTCATCAAAGCACTTCCGCTAACTCTATTTGCCTATCCAAGTATCACGGTCCCACAAGATACAGTGATCATAGATGTTCCACCAATGTTTGGTCTTTGTCTTTCTCGAGAGTTTACTTTGAAGGTGGGCGGATATTTGTCTTTAGATTGGTCACATCTAATACTTAGGACCAAACATGGCGCAAAGATGAAGATAGAATCGAAGGCTCTGCATTCTGAACATGTGGCGAATGAGGCCCTGATTAACTTTGAAGCCGCACATACCTCCATCACTAAGCAGGACATGTACAATGTCGAACTGCTAGAAGAGGAGAAAGTGAGCGGAGTCTGAAGCGATAAGGAAGATGCTCTGTTGAGTGAACATATAAACAATGATCCTTTCGAAAATTATCATGCTACCGGATTAGGCACATATGTGATCTATGATGAAGACCAAGTTCTTCCAAAGGTCGTCAAAGAACCCGACAATGACCAAGCAAGTGAGCTGTGGACATTGTATTTTGACGGAGCAAGAAGCAAAGTTGGAGCTGGAGCAAGGGTATGTCTAATATCCCCACAGAATGAAAAGTTGTTGAGGTCTTTCCGATTCCAATTCGCCTGTTCAAATAACGAGGCTGAATATGAAGGGCTAGTCCAAGGCCTAAGCCTAGCAGAACGAATGGGTATCAAGCAATTGATTGTGTTCGGAGATTCTGAATTGGTAGTTAATCAGGTCCGAGGAATTTCTATAGCAAAGAATATCCGCATGAGATCCTATCGGCATCGAATCTGGGACCTTGTAGAAAGTTTTGAAGCCTTCAACATCCTGACCATTCCCCGAGCACAGAATGGCGATGCAGATCGCATGGCGGTAATCGGTGCTCAGTTTGATCCTGTCTCCGACTTGCTTCGGAACAAATATTCAGTGCGAGTGCTTGTTCGACCAGCAATACCCGACAATGACCAAAGTTGGCAAGTCTTTGAGAGCGATGAACACATCGCCTCGTTTATTCAACACTCAGGGGAATTTGCTGATCAACTCCAACCAAAGATCGCCGAGGCCTACGAAGGACAAATTATGCAGCTAAAGTCAAATAAGCTTCCGAAAGGATTGGTTACTCTCGAAAAAAAATTTGATTGTAGTGACGCCCGAAATGATAAACGGAAATTCGTGGCAGACAAAAGCGATTATGAAAATCTTCGGGTTTCCGACGGCAAAAATCTTAGAGTCGGAAAGGATGTCTCACAGCAAGAAAGAGAGAGACTTATCGGTTTCTGCGGAAAATATGGAGTTGTGGCCTGGTCTTACGATGATCTGGAAGGTTATGATCCTGGCATCATCCAACATACTATTGAGCTAACAGAAGGTGCGAAACCAGTCCGACAAAAGCAGCGGCCAGTCAACCCTAAAGTTGAAGCCTTGATGGCACAAGAGCTAACCAAGCTCATTGAGTCACGCATTGTCTTCCCAATCAAACATAGTACTTGGGTATCAAACCTGGTGCCAGTCTGAAAGAAGAATGGTGATATCCGCTTATGCGTGGATTTCTGAGACCTTAACAGAGCATCTCTAAAAGACCACTATCTGTTGCCTTCTATGGAATCAATCCTCCAAACTGTCGCAGGATCAGAAATGTTCTCTCTGCTGGATGGCTTCTCTAGCTATAACCAGATCCGAGTAAAAGAAGATCAGCACAAGACTACGTTCACCACCAAGTGGGGAACATTTGCATATGCTAAAATGCCTTTCGGTTTATCTAATGCAGGGACAACTTTCCAGAGAGCTATGGACGTCGCATTTAGCGAACTGATCAATAAGTTTATCCTAATCTATTTGGATGACCTTACTGTGTTTTCTAAATCTAAAGATGATCATTTTGATCATCTGGAGTTGGTTTTTCAAAAGTGCCAGGAGTTCAGGATTTCCCTAAATCCAAAGAAATGTGTATTCGGAGTACCTCAGGGTAAACTCTTAGGGCATGTTGTGTCTAAGGAAGGTATTTCTATTGACCCCGAACGAGTAAGGGCTATAAGGGAGCTTCCCCTTCCAGTAAATAAGAAAGGTGTCCAGTCTTTTCTAGGCAAAGTAAATTTCGTCAGCAAATTTATTTCCGATTTTGCGGGAATAATTAGGCCGATCACCCTAATGCTGAAAAAGGATCAAGCTTTCAAGTGGACAACAGAGGCTCGGGAGGCATTTGAAAAGGTCAAGGAAGCGATCTCCTCAGCCCCGGTGTTAATCAATCCAGATCAACACAAAGATTTTATAATGTATGCCTTCAGTAGTAAGTCCAGTATCGCTACTGTTCTGACTCAAAAGGATAGAGAAGGAAAGGGAGAGCATCCAGTTGCGTTCTATTCCCGAACCTTAAAGGATTATGAGGCGAATTATAACTTCGTTGAAAGACAGGCTTTCGTAATAGTAAAAGGACTTAAAAAGTTCCGCCATCTAATTTCCTGCAACAAAGTTCTGGTATATGTCGCACATTCTAGTGTGCGGGAATACATCATGGAGGGAGAGATCACAGAAAAAAGGGCTAATTGGATCACCAAGATCCTAGAGTATGACATCGAGGTCAGGCCTACCAAGACTGTCAAAGGTAGAGGACTGTGTGAGTATATGGCACGGGACGAGGAGATGCCTGCTAAAGAGGAATAGCCAGAGCTTGTCCTGATAAATGGATCGGGATCGGAGGATGATTGGCTGAAAGATAGAACAAACTTCATGCGAACCGGAAAGTATCCACCAGGCCTCTCATCCCAAAAAAGAAGGTATTACCGCCTTCAGAATTGCGGATACATGATGATAGAAGGAGTTCTTTTCAAAAGGAATTTTAATGGTGTGCTCCTACGATGCGTTACTTCGGGGGAGGCGCAGAGGATCCTCGATGCATTTCACAATAGCGACGAAGGCGGACATTTCTCCGCTAAAACTACCGCCATCAAGGTCCTACGGGCTGGATATTACTGGCCTACACTTTTCAATGATTCCTACTCTCTGGTAAAAACTTGTAAAAAATGTCAGTTCTTCTCCGACAGAAGGAAGAATTCAGCAATGCCCCTCAAACCTATTGTGGCGGATGAACCATTTGCACAATGGGGCCTGGACTTTATCGGAATGATCAACCCAGTTTCTAGTGCCGGACATAAATGGATTCTGACTACTACAGACTACTTCACAAGGTGGGCGGAGGCTATTCCCCTTAAGGAGGCGACGGAAGCAGAGATTGTGGACTTCCTCGAGGCTCTGGTGACAAGGTTCGGCCCTCCGAAGACAATCATTTCGGAAAATGCTAGAGCATTTGTAGGCACAAAGGTATGTCACTTTGCATTAAAAAATGGCATATTCCTTAAAACATCATCAAACTATTATCCATAGGGAAATGGCCTAGCCGAGTCGATAAACAAAAGTTTAGTCCGACTCCTCAAAAAGGTTGGCTCAGAACACCAGAGGGAATGGCATAAAAATCTCCGAAAAGCACTCTGGGCTAACTGCATAACTCCTAAACAAGTCCTCAAGACTTCGCCCTATGAGCTAGTATATGGGAAAGAAGCGCTGTTACCTATCTCTATGGAGATCCCGGCGATACAGTTATTGAAATCTCTTGAGATAGAACTAAATGATGCTATGGAGGTTCGGCTTGCCGAACTACTAGAAGTACAAGAAAAAAGGGAGAATTCCCTAATAGCGATGGCAAACCGTCAACAGGTGGTCAAACGGTGGTTTGACAAAAAGGCTTCTGACCAAGGCCTAAAAAGTGGAGACTTAGTGCTGAAATATGACAGCAGGGCCGCAAAGCTAGGTCAGCACGGTAAGTTTGATAGCCTATGGGAGGGACCCTTCAAAATCATTCGGTGCATGCAACACAACGCTTTTGAGCTAGAAAACATGGAACAGGAGCCATTAGGAATCCCCGTTAATGGGATTCATCTGAAGTTATTCCATTAGGCAAAATTCTCTACCCTGTACAGTTGTAAATAACGCTTTTGTTTCCTTTCCTGTTTTTGGCCTATTCTTTTGCTAGTCAGTTGTCTTATTATGCATTTGCTCATCGTCATTAGCGGGTAAAACACCAGAATTTCTTAAGTACAAAATATACTCATAAACAAAGAAAAAGCACGAAAGATTTGCAAACCCAGAAAAATTAAACACAAAAGCAAAGGGAGCATAGTTTTCTTTTAAAAAGAGAGACGTATATATTTTTATATATATGTTCTTGGGTTACAAAATGGCATGAATGCCGATTTTTCAAAATGTACAAGTATTAGAACATACTATATATACAGCGGCCTTTTATCAGGCTTATCTAAAGCAAGTATGTTATATCAGCAGGCAGGAAGGCAAGGGGTTTATCTATCCACATGAATGGTTGGCAGCAACCGACGCATTCACCGCAGCGTTCGCCTCTTCTTCGTCCACAGGCTCCTCAATAGCACTGGCAGCATCATTCAACAAGGCCGTAGTCGGTGGTGGATACACCAGGTCCCTAAAGTCGGTATACCATTCTACGTCGTAGAAGGGTATCATGTTGTAGCTCCTGAACAGGAAGTGTAGGGCTTGGGTAACCCTTTGCTGATGCTGGCCATGGGTCTGCAGGCAGAATCCGCTAAGAAATGGTAGCCAAGCCACAACAGCTTCTTCTTCAATATAGCAACGTAGGTCGCTGGATGATGGCAGACCTATCCTATACGCGGCATGTGTGACAACCTCGCCAAGCCCGTTCAGGTACTTCTTCGGGAAGATCTCCTTGACCAGCTTCAAGATAAGAGGCCGGGGGACGCAAATGTCCAGCATGGACGCTACAAAGTGCGAACACATATCAGTGTTCACCCTATGCTTGTCTTCATATTCAACACAGTCCTTGCCTAGGACCCACTTTATCGCTACCAGAGCAAGAGAGTGCTTGTTCTTCGTCATTCTTTTGAGCCTTCTGGTAGAGATCTCGCCTACAAACGTCATCTGTGATTTGAATGAGGTAAGACGAATTGGGGTATCCATTTCCCCTGACACTATCCCTAAGACTACTGAAATAACGCCGAGTCGGCTCACCACCTAACCTATGAAAAGACTTGCAAAGCAATCTGCTACTGACCTATCACTCCAAAAAGCTAAGTATGTTTGCTTGCTTTCCACTGGGCTATTTATAGAAAAATTGATAAGACATATGCCAATCTGCCTGTAAGAAACGTGATGTATACTGGCTGCAATCACAAAGGCTGAGTCTGCGTTTGCTCATGTTTTGGGCTGATACATGCACGATAGCACGGCTCTAGGCATGCTTAATTAAATGGAGTTAATTAAGTAAGCATTAAAAAGGTGGCACTTGTTGGTGAAGGGACGTATGGCCGTATGCAATTGTGTCATATCTCAAACGCATCCCGGAACCCAAGGCGATCCTCGTATCTTTTCAGGCCGTGATCGTTTGCTTGGCGTAATCATTCCGGCCAGATATTAAATGCCGGTACATGCTAACGCAAGGTGAGAAAGCCAGTTGCAGGCTCATTTTCCAAGGAGATCAGGGCGTATCACACGAGCTTTTGAAAGCAATGATGAAATCCGGCCGCCTCGGAGTAGCAATCAGTTCGTCTTGCACGAAGTTGCCAGGTTAACGGTACATGCCGAATTAAATGCAAAAGGCCTGCTTTCGCCTACCACCTTTGGAAAGTTGCTATTATTGCATGAAAACGCTTGGTTTTTCAAAGTCTTTTCACAAAAGCTAAGGAGGGTGCAAAGTGTTTTCTGTCTGTATATCCAGCGCAGTGTATTCACAAGCCAAGAAGCTTACAAGTTCTGCAACGAAAGAAAGATGTCAGAATCTTCAGCTCAGCCGATACAAGAAGAGATCAACCAGGACCTATTTATGGCTATTCGTTCCTCGGACGAGGTATACGTGTTTGACGATGTAGCATATGCAACTCCAGGTATACCCGCGAAGACAAGAAGAGCAAACACAGAGGAGCTAGAGAGACCGAAAGAGTGGAATAACCCGAAAAAGGTTATGGAAAAGTGGGCTAATATCTACGACCCAAAGCTTGCCAAGAACCCTAAATCTCTCAGAGAGGCAGCTTGTGCAAGGTTATCAGCGTCAAAGGCAGACCAAGCCACGGCAAACAGAGTCTGGCTTAGCGGTCTTCCACAATACATGGTCCCACTGGTGCACTATTGCCCGGAGGTGGTCGACGCGGCTGTTCAACGCTACAACCCAGATACCCACTGCATTGAAGGTCGCAATTTAAGGGTTCAGATCAGCCCAGAGGCCATCTGGCATATGTTATGTATCCCTGATCCCAAAAGGAGAAAAGAGAATATCGAGCATTTCCGCCCAAGCAAAAGGGAAAAAATATGGAAAAAGATGAAGACCAGCTCCGAGTTCTTGCTAGAAGAAACTAATAAGAAGGGTGTTGCCTCCGCTAAGGCACCGAGTATCCCATTATCGCGTGGTTCATTCCGCGATGACCTCCAGGACCCCATCTCCATGCTGGCATTTGTTTGCGGCCGAGACTCCGATGAAAAGATTGAGGCTTTTCAGCTAGGCCCTGCGATGCAGTTTCGCAAACAGCGTGAACATTTCTGGTATGATTTCGCTCAGTTCATGGTTGAAGAAATGATACAGCAAATAGAGAATTATCAGGCAGAGAAGAAATTTTGATTTCTTTCCTACCTGGTCCACATGTTCCTGCACCAGAATCCGGATTTCTTTGCCCGGTTTGTCCCTCTATCAATTTTTGATGAGCAGAACAAAAGAAAGCCGGTGTCTACATGGACACCCTACCTTTCCGCAACATATGACTATTATGCCTTCGCGGACTATTTCATAGCCCCGGTCCTGAATGATTTGATCGGAGAAGGTGATATTGTCCGGCTTAACACTGAGCAGACTGGATTTCTGCAAAGCTACAACCCCGCTTGTGACTGGTTCTTGGGCAAGGATTTCACAATCCTTCGAATGCGGGGCTTTATTGGTAAGCCTTTCCTGCTCCCGGCCTGCGTCACCGATAGAGTGCTCGCGCTGGAGGTTTTCCGGCAGGTGTGCATCGTTGATTTCATGTTCTGTAGCCGCGATAGTGTCAAAAAGAAGGGATTCTTCACTTGCCCGAAGAGTTTCAAATCAATAACGCTTGTTAAAAAGTAATCGCACGAGTTGCTAGAGCACAAACTGGCACAGCTAGGGTTGGTACTAGTAAACGATAAGTGGGATTACAACCCTTTCAATGATCTACCCGAGCCACACATGAATGTTACACATGTTCCCCGACCATACTGGGAGAAGCGGCGTAATTGCCGGACTGATAAAGATGAAAATTTTGTTGAGTTAGCACAAGTCCCTACGCCGGATACCAGGGGCCCATGGCACAAGTTCTACTTTCCAGTGGCTGTGGCCAGGGACAACCTTCTGATGGAGCGCACCATGTATAACAAATTGAAAGTGGACGAGGAATGGGGCGACGAAAAAATAAGAGCTTTTTGGAGGTACCGCCAGGAAACAACACAGTTGAAGGCTCCTTATAATCAAGTGAAGGAGGATCAGGAATTTGAAAGATGGTGGGATGAGGGCCATCCCAACCCGATCTCTAGTGCTAACAGAAGCGAAGCAGAGGGATCTGAGGAGCAGGAGGAAGAAACGGCAGTATCAACGCAGGGAGGCGATGCCTCCGAGCACGCCGCCTATGTGGGCACTAATGTGCGCTTTAACATATCAAAGGGCTCGCTTACACGCACATGGGCCGCTAAACCAGTCAGACTAACACCTCAGAAAAAGGGTCCGACTGCCGAAGCTAGTGAGCGTCCGCCCACAAAAAGGCAACGTACAAAAAAATTTATCGGGTCGGTTTCACATGAACCCGTCGGAGGAGAAGCACCCGATACTAGTCAAATGCCGGAGTTTACTGACGAGTCCCGAACGATCCCGGAGCCACCGCCGACCAGTCAGCAGGTACTTTTCGTTCCTTCCTCTCTTACATCTCATTCTTTCGCATCCGCCCGTGCTCTGTCCACAACTCCTGCCATTAGTCCGAGCCCTCCACCCTCTGCTTCTGGTCCAGCCTTTTCCGTTGGATTTGCCCAGTATTCACAAGCCCAACCATTTATAATTACTCCTCCGAGCATGATTACGCCTACTGCTGCCGCCCAGACTTTCCTCACCTCGCTTTCAGAAAATATTCCTCCTATTGGCCCCCACTCTTTTTCCGAGATGCTTACAGATCCCTTCCCATCGCAACAAGCTGATACACAGGCAGCAACTCCGTTCCCTCGGCCAATGGGCCTTACAACTGAACCTCCAATTCAGCCGCTGCAAATGTTTAGCCCTGCTGAGAATCCTCAGGCCAGGCTATGGAATGTGCCACATTTTTCCCCGCAAACGGTTACCCTCCAGAAAAAGCAAATGCGTGCACCTATAAAAGTCACCTATCCCTATGCCCTGCCTTCTGGTGTCCCTTTCGCAGGTGGGCTGGTTTCATCACCAGCTGAGTTCATAACACAGATAGATTGTGGAAAGGAGGCGCGCGCAAATAGAATGAGGCGACGTAAAGCGAAGGATGACAATGCCCCCGTCGAGCCGAGAGTACAGGCTTCGTATGACGAGGCCCGCCAAGAGTTGAAATTTGCAACTATGTACCCAAGGATAAGCAAGCCCCAGGGAGAAATGCAACCTGAGGACTACGAGATTTATGCTGTCGGACTTGACATGAAGGTAGCCCGACCACAAGATAAAGTCAAAATCATGGAGGAGACACAATGGGTGGTCACTTCGGACTTCCTAAAGACTGGTCGCCAGTTAAAGAAGAAGGATGAACAGCTCAAGGCAGCCAAGGACAGGGTGAGCTTTCTAGAGGCAAAGGAAAAATCCTTAGAGGCAGATATCGCCCGAATGACAAAAAGGGCGCTAACAGCAGAAAATGAGAGAAACAGGCTTCAGAGCGAAGTAGCGAAGACCCAAGCAGCCGACCCTGTCTTATTAAAAGAATTACAAAACCAAAACCAAGCATCGCAACAGAGCCTACGGTCGATGGAAGGGGAGCTTGAACGTTTCCGCCTCGAGTACAGTCAAAAGATGGCAGAGAAAGGTGAGGAGGTGGAGCGCCTACAAGAATAGTATCAGCAAAAGGTACAAGAGAAAGAGGCCGAATTCAAAGGTCTGAAGACTAAACTGGAAGAAGAGCTCCGGGAAACAAGGACCAAGCTAGAAGGTGAGCTCCGAGAGACAAAAGCTTCGTTAGAAGAGCAATCGGCTAACCACTCTCGAGCTGAACAAACTTGGAATAAAGAAATGAACAGCTATGCAGAGCAGTTGGCGGCCGAGAAAAAGAAGAAGGCTGAATTGGCTGAGGCCCTGATTTCAAGGGAAGCGGAAATTTCTTCGCTAAAAACCTCTGTGTTACCTGCCCCTGCCCAGCCCAATATCATTCCACTGATCAGGCAATTGTACATTTCTCACTGGGAGAAAATCAAAACTTTCTGCCTAAATCTGCAGCCTATCCTCTGGTTCATCGACAAGGCATTAAGACTCAATCAGGAAGCCCACGATGCAATGGAGCAATTCCCTCGTTTCATCCTAGAAAAGGTTCCTGAGGCAAGGGACTTGCTAAATAAGCTATACTCTGTCTCAGACGAGATCCTTGCCGGGGCGGGTATTGAAGATCGGGACACCGCTGCTCAAACGGCAAATAAATTCATTCATTGCCACTCCGCTTTCCAGCGTACTAAGGCAGCGGCGGCTTTTCTAAACAAGGCGCTAGACGGTATTCGGGGAAGTTTCTCTGACTTGGGAAAATTGGGATTGCCATCTCCGTTCCTTGAGGATGGCACTATTGCCACGGCTGCACAGATTACAGAGGTTATTCAACAGAAAGAGAACGATCCGGAGGCGTTCAAAGATTTCGGCAGCCCCCCAACGGCAGCAGATATCGAGGCGGTCATTCATCCACTCTCCCAGTTACTTTTCCATATCCAAGCAGGCACCGGCTTACCAGAGGTGCTGCCTCACAAGGAAGCTATTAACCTCCGCGGGGCACAAGAGAATTTGCGCAGCATGGCAAAGCCATCCGAAAGTGAATGGTCGCCTTTGCAGGCTGCACTTTCCAAACTCTAATGATTCTGTTTGCCCTATAGATGAAGGCTCTGGTCTGTAGAACCAGAGAGTTTTTGGGTTCTTCGTTCCTTATCCGAAACGCCCCTGATAGTCGCCAAAAGCTGTTAAAATAAGATTCAACAGCTCCCTTCGGGTTCCTTTTGTTGATATTCGTGTGCCGGCCTGTGCGTCTCCAAGTTGTTCGGCTTCCCGGCAGATTTTGATCTTCCCCCTTGCGCATTTTTCACTTCACAACTTGGGCTAGCAGCTTCCCTTTCGGGTCCTGAAGTGCTGCGCTGGGCGTCCACGTGTCTCGCCCACGGGGATTCTTATTTTGTTGCTTTATATTTTCTTCGGGTCGCTATGCCTTCCACAACGGTCCAGCACTCCTAAGATTGTCAGAGGGGCCCACATCTCGATACGTGGCGGCGTATCGCAAGCTTTCCTTGCGGGGATAAAATATGCAGCTGCCGACTGCGAAACATTTCTGCTGGCCTTCTCTATTTCACGGCGGGCCCTACCTTCAGCCACATGGCAGAATTTCGCAGCCTTTTCAATACAGCAAGGAGATAAAACGCAGCGGGCTCCGAAACGCTGCCAAGCGTCTTTCGGATCTAGTTCACACAGCTTCCTCCCCACCTCAGCATAGCATTTGACCCTTCGAACACGTGTCGCTTCTTCGCAATCTTTCGGCAGCTAAAGGAGGAGTTCTCATTCGGGCCGCGACGTGCTGCCGCATGCCTTTCACTGATCATCGAAGCAGGCTGTGGGCTGGCAAAGCGGGTTTGTGTTATCAGGCGCTGGTCGTCATAGTTCTCTGAGGCGGTAGATGGCACTTGTCGCCTCGAGGCTTGGTTCGAACCGCTACCATCATTACAAAGGGCACGCCTGCAACCAATCAACTGGATGCTAGGTTCTAACTGATTGCTGTTATAACGGCATTGGGAATGTTCTGATTCGGGCATCATTGCAGGAGATTGGGAATCTTTTCTGTTACAGCTTCCAAAGCGGTGGGAATTTTTTCTCTCCAGCTATATATACTCTCTCTGTCAAGAAGACAATGGTCCAAGATTTTAGAAAGAATACTGGTTTTTAGCAAGAGACACCAGGCCTCTTTTGCATGTTTATTCACAAGAAACTTTCAGACTGTGCCTATTGTTCGGCCTTTCTGTTTTCATGTTTTGTTTAAACTGTAAACTGTGCTCCTTATGGTCTTAAGCATTTCATTTGAAGGGACTTCTATGCATTGAATACAAACTTGCTTACCTAAACCATGTCTTAATAACTCTTCTTAGCAGTGAGAATGTATGCGATACTTTTATGTCAATTAAATGAATTGTTTATGCTATAGCTTTAAGTTTCTGATGTTTTGGAACATAGCAATAACATTCAGGCCCTCAAGTCTATGATTTATCGTGCCTATCAGAAAGCTTTGGCGCATTGCCTTAGATTTAAATTTGCTTTATTATATCTGCTTCCTTTTCCATTTCCAAAAACCCATTATAGAAGAAGTCGGCTTCTTTAAAACCCGAAGGTCACTCAGTTCGGCGCAAAGGGTCCCCCTTGAACTGAGTTTCCCATAAGGCACTGTTACCTCGTCAAATTTTGGCGTCAACAGTTACATCTTTCCATCCACCTCAAATACTTGAAACCCCACCAAATCTTTCATCAAAATTAATCTAAGTATTTTGGAGTGTTGGAGTTCTTAATCCCTTATGAATAATTTGCAAATAATATTATGAGTAATTAAATACATCAAATTTATAAGGTTGATGATAGCTTA
>VDFB02270651.1:419322113-419395073 GCA_007258455.2 Sequoia sempervirens
ATCCATCAATGATCATAAGATAATGCCAAAGATTACAACCATTACATTTATAATATGAAGATACATCGATCAGGGATTACCTCAATACAATAGTGCTTCCCAACATAAATGGGAATAGTACAATGACATGGAATAATACAACGAAAATGTATGAATACAAACATCAAGACTGGCTCCAACTTTGGTACAACTCTACACATCTCGATCTTTGGTTGGGGATCCAATGTGGTGCATAACACGTTACACCGGACGATGTGGACCCTAAGGTCCACCCACCATGCTAGGAGATGACAAGAAGGACCCACAACATAAAACAGTCAAGTACACAATGGCTAACAAAACTCCATACAAAAGCAACAACCAATACAAGAAACATTCACTTTCAGAGGTACATAAACAATAAGAGGGGAACAACAAACATACAAGGTTGCTAAAGGGTGGAGTGTCATCACATAAGCTCGACATGGGTTACCCAATGCAGATCTTCATAGGTTACCGACCCCCTACCTGGTTAAACCCTAGCAACCTCAACTGATCCCCGGCCCCCATTCTCACTCATGCAGGATCAACATACCTTTCAAGAGGACAAGGCAATCGATCTTTGCCATTCCAAGCCTTCTCACTCATCTCAAGCTTAAGTGAGCACTTGAGCCATGAGTGAGGCTAACTTATCTGGATTAAAGTGAGATACTACGCAAACCCCCTAATTAATTATTAGGTTATCACTAATTAAGGAAACTCTCAATGAGTTACACGTACACCACTTTGTGCACCAGCCCCCACTGAGAGCCACTCCCCCTACTAACCACAAAAGACTCATAGTCACCAACTAGGTAAGCCAACTTGCACAAAGTAGCAAAACCATATAAATATGTACATAAAATGAGGCATGCACCACCTCACACAAGATCTCCATTATAAAACCATTTCCACAGTGCAAGGTTCAAACCCACATAAACACAATCCAAGTATAAAGATCAACCATTATCAAAATGAAAAGATCATGAAACCATCCACTTTCAAGTGAAACACTATAAAAATCATGTAAATACTCAAGGTTTGATATGGGTTACCCAATGCGGATCCTCCTAGGTTGTTGGCCCCCATCTCGAGTTACCCAGTTACCCTCACCGGATCCCCAACCCCCATACCAACTCTTACAAGTAAAGACCACACTCCCCCCTCTAACCTCTGGAAGACTAACAACTCTTAACACAATGGTTTTCCCCAAGTCGGCAATAATGATACGATCTCAAAATCAAAACCAACCACAATAATCAATATCAACCTTAAATTTTAAATCAACTCAACATCAAAATTCAACCACAATAATCCATCATAAAAACAACCAACTGGGCATCCAAGGGAGACCTCAATTTTCTCCTCACAAGATACCCAACCACAATAACTCAATCAAACTTATAATTTGGCAATAAACAACTCACACAAAATCAACATCACGACAACAAACAATCAACCGATTCACAATCTCAATTTGAAAATCAACCCACTCAAACAATCAAATCAATCATGATAACAATAACAAGTATTCTAAATGACTATGCATAAAGAGAACTTACAAATCAACTAATCTTCCATATATCAAACGCTCCTTTCTTAACATTTTACTCATACCCCTAATTTACTTTCTTCATAGCATAATCAACTTAAATAGAACCAAATGAAGGTAGGAAATTATAATTATATTAATATGATCAAGAGGTAAGTTCAAAATGATTTGAAATGAAAATAAATCCATATATCTATTAACTTAATAAGAATAGCTATAATTGAAAATTACTCTAATGATAAAGAATAACCTTCCTAACAAGAATCATGAGTTTCATGAAAACCATTTCCTCCTTTAACAAGTCCTCCAAATTGTTTACTTATATTGTGAATCAAACCTACCAAAATATATCCCTATATATATATATACACACATATACATATGCATACATATGTGTGTGTGTATACATATATATAAATATATACCCACATATCGATGTATATTATATATATACATATGTAAATATATGTATAAATTATGAATATAAAACTCTTTTCATTTAATTTAATTTACCAATTATCAATTAATTGTGAAATAGAAATATTCTCTTTCTAATATCAAACTTTATATGTCAAATAAATAAATATATATATATATATATATATTTATCAATTTACACTCACCGCTACCAATAAACAAGTCTATCGAAATTCTAATTAATAAGCATAACACCCAAATATAGAGCAAAGAGTATAAGTATTGGATACCAAAGAAAGATAAGTTACTTCAAATTATACGTCGAAGGTGAATGAATTTCAGGTATCAGATATTACAAAGAGCTTCTCTATGGAAGGGCATATAATAAATTATAGTATTAACAGTGATAAACAACCTACAACAGTGACCACAACCAATAATCAGCAAAGAAAATCGAAATAGACCTTATGCACATGCTAACCGAATTCCAAACTCATAGAATAATGATCAAACACCAAAAATAATAAATAGCTATCGAATTTCAAAAGAAAGAAGAGTCATCAAAGGAAAATTGAATTCTTTAGGATTGATAATAAAAGGCAGAGGGTAGTTTAGTTATCGAACAAAATGAAATCAAATACTCCACCCAGCATCAAGGCTGCCAGGTAGTGACTCAAGGGAGCGAGGGATATGGCGCGCAGAGGTAGAAGGTACTATGCCTGAACAACCCTATCATTGCATCACATTTCCTCTCCAAGATTGTT
This sequence comes from Sequoia sempervirens, assembly GCA_007258455.2. Classification (NCBI taxonomy): domain Eukaryota; kingdom Viridiplantae; phylum Streptophyta; class Pinopsida; order Cupressales; family Cupressaceae; genus Sequoia; species Sequoia sempervirens. Next base: position 419,324,865 of record VDFB02270651.1, read on the forward strand.
GCAAGAGAAATCGTTGAGGGAGAAAAGAACCATTTCCTTCATTAAAACAGCGACTATGTTCTTGTTGATAACATTGTTGATGCTAAATGAAACAATTTGGAAAGTAAGTTTACACTATACTGATGCACACTAAAATATGATATCCAAGAATAATGAAGGGACATTCATTTAATCATGTGCTGAAAGGAATACAAATTTTTGATAGAATTCCACAAAGAGATGCTATCTCATGGAGCATGGTGATTGCACGACTGCACAAGATGGTTGCAATGGTAGAAATTTAGAATCTAAGGGAAGGCACTAATACAAAATTCAACCTCTCCTCTAAATTCCCTTTCACTCTCTATGCTAAACGAACCGAGGGATATACATGCAATCTGCGAAAGCTTAAACAAACGTACCCCATATGAGTTTACTCAACATAACCTCAAGCCTTTATGATTGACAATTTGAAGCTTCACACATCTTATCTTATTCTATACTTCTAGTGATCATTAATCATTGCAATCGTAGGTTAGGAGTACTCAAACCATAGGCTCATGTGTATCCCAAGGGACAACAAAGAAGCCTGAGAAATCTTATATGCCGAAGACATGCAATTTGACCCTCGAACCAAATCGAGGATGCTAACAAAAGAACTCATAAACGGAACCTTATGGAGTCATTGGATTTCAAATGCAACTTGGATAGACAACTTCTTCATTTGAAAGCACAAATAATAATGTCAAGATCTTCTAGACTCAAGAGAACTTGTTGGGAAGCAAAGAAAACTAGTTTTGAAATTATCAAAAGAGAGAGCACATAGAAAAGTGACTCCATGAAATACAGGTTTAAATAAATTTGTTTGAGGATAACTCAGACATCCAATCGCCCTAGTCAAAATCCAGGGCCATGCAAGGTAAATCGATAGCCAAAGAAAGTATTATTTGGGAAATGAAAGGCTGAGGTAATAAATTCAAAATCTATAAATATGCCTACCGAAATCTCAAACTTTTCAATACAATCATTTACAGCAACCAAGGGAAGGATCATTTGCACTAAACAAAGAAAACAATAAGAACATAGCAACGAAGCTTACTTGTTCTCCTTTCCTTTGAAGTGGAGAATGAGGGCTGAAGACAAGTTCCTTCACAGCAATCACCAACTTCCCCAAGCTTGTTCAACCTTCTGAGGATTTGTTTTCTCAGAAGCCCAAAAACAATTATCCACACGTAAAACTTAATTCTAGATAAAAATTGCAGACAAAAGTTTATTTTGAAATACACCAAAAATCAACCACACCCAAATACCAAAAGCTTCATCCTTTTAATCTCGAAAACAGGTAAGCTTTTGAAACCAAAAATCAAGTAAGAATCTCATATTTAAACAAGTTTCCAATTCAAAATCGGTTTGAAGCCTTGCATGGCTCATATCTGTCTTTTCTATCTTTTTCTATCTTTTACTTGATTTTAACATCAGTTCAAAATCTTATCACATTGATTTATTTAAAATCACATTGTTTTACCATATTTAAATAATTATCTTCACATGATAATAAATTATCAATTACTATTAAATACAATTTAAATACAATAATTTTTACAAGGAAATTTAATTTATTTATATAATAATAAATTATTTACTTTATCTTTCATAAAATTAATTAATTTAATTATTATTAAATTAATTTTCCAAATTCATTTAAGTTACCTTGTAGGCAATTTTTAATTTAATTAACTAATTAAACAAGGCCATTACGTTCACCATGTAATTCAATAACACAATAAACAATGAAATCACAAATAAACACTTACTCAAATGCCTAGAAAGGCCAATACGAAGGGGCACTACATCCTCCCCCCAAGCTTCGACTTACTCCTAGAAGTCATAAACTAAAGTACAACATACGCAGTCGTAAGCAACATCACCACAAACAACCACGTGACGACACAATCAAATCAATTAATGTGTAAAACCAAATAAAACCACTGACAAGGATAACAAACTAAACAGACAGGTACTCATCCTCATTGAGGATGATCGCATGGTTGGGGACCTTCTTGTCAACTCCATTTTCCACATCATACCCATTAGGTTTTATAAGGCACGCTCGGACCTGATAATGCTGGTGGAGACAATGTCGAGTACCTGCAACCTGCATCAAACAAGATGTCAAGCATATACATATATATCAAATACAAACACACTATGAGAGGAAGTCACAGTGTAAAACCCTTTCCTGCAACCCAGAGGACGATGCAACACTGTGGAAGCCCAACAAATTTTATCTTAAAAAGTATAACAAGACGAGTAAAGTATCCTACTCTAACCACATACATCCTCTAGGCCACGCAACGCGTCTACATGTAAACCCATTACTTATAAAATTTAAACCAACCATAGCATATGAATATTAAACTCAAGATACAACATACAACAAAGCATTAAACCATTGCAACCAATTTAAATACTCTTATTTATTTAATTACCATTTATTTTTAATAATAAAAATTACTCAACAACATAACTAAATTAAATTTATTTATTTATTTATTCTAAAGCCTTTACAACAATAATTCAATTAATTAAATATTTAAATCAACCCACATTTAATCTACAAAATTAAACTTGCACCATAATAAAATACCCAAAACAACAATGATAAGGCTAAGACCAAAACTCAAACTGACGACACACTGTACTAGGGTAAAGGTATGACTAGATAACCCATTACTATCTCCCAATATTAATGTTGAGTAGTGGACATGCTCAGACCTGTGAAACCAGGTGAAGCTAATGTCATGTACCTGCAATTCTGCAAACAAGCAAATGTCATACATGTATACAAATAGTAATTTCATACACTCCATGAAGAGAGAATTGTGGAAATCACAGGGCACTCGCAAGTGAGTGATGCAATATCGTTTTGTTCACCAATACAATGTCACATCAACTGATGAGATAATATATCAATTAAACTACAATAAGCATATATACCAATGTCATCACAACTAAGCATCTATGCAAACATAAAGAATAATAACATAATCACCATGTAAATAATGTGCCATCACATCAATATTGTCTATCATCGCTCCACTATCAGCGATAGAATAACAATCACATAAAATAAGGTCTATCAAATAATCAAAACTGTCAGAGAAAACATAGAAAATCGGAGGGGTGTTACACACAGCGTAACATGGTGCTCACGAATGAGCGATTCTACACCGTCCCTCTCACCAAGACTTCAAACCATAACTACATCATCAAGTAGCACTAATTACATCATAATCATCATCATATAGAAATCACTAATCAATGCATAACAAGCATAGTATTGAGTCCACATAATAAACATAACCAATTCAATTCAAACACAACAACAAATTCCATAAATCACCATAACATGAGCATCAATAAAGAAAGTCGTGATCATCAAAGTCAACTATACTATTAACCAATCAAAACAAAATGGTGAAAGAACCTCCAACATAGTCTCAAGGTACACAACACATCATAAAAAGTATCAGCGTAGAGAAAACAACATGAGAGGCAACACAAAGGTCCATAATGCATCCCTGGTAGGAAGAATATTGGTGCATTGCGCACTACACCAAGGGTCCTATCCTTTCCACCAGCTTTCTGCACCATTGGACTAACTCCACCTAGGGACAAAATCAGGTTGCTAAGTGAGAGTGACACAAAAAGGAAAGATGTAATCTCAAGAGTACGAGCAACTAGGTCAACATAATGGGCTCTAGTGCCCAGTGTATGAACCTAGCTCTGATACCATGTTGTAACACCCCGCCATACAAACCCCAAAGGACACTAAAACATCTAACATTTATGATACAATTTTTTTTCAAAGTAAACTGATATGAGTGATCAATTAGCATACACTAGTAATGATACCATACACACACACACACACACACACATATATATCAACTAACTAGTCCCTTGGGGTTACATGACTACATTACATTATATCCTTCACACTTACGAATTTAATTATAAGTATTTCCATAGATACAACGCCACTAAAGATCATATATTATGAACCAATAACACATAATAATAAAAGGATCAATATACATTGTAGTTACGATAAGAATCCATCAATGACCATAAGATAATGCCAAACATTACCATTATTTTGGTAATTTTTCAAGCAGAACCAAACAATCCTCTAAGAAGTAGCCAACTCCTATGATGAAGAACTGCTAGGTTAGTGGCCAACACAACAAGCATAGGACTTTAAGGTACATGGTCCTTCACTTCAGGCTATGTGAAACCTAGGAGGGTGATCCCAATTGCATTATTAGATACTATACTCAATTAGTAACACATTTATACACAGATTGATTCCTACTTACTACAAACAAAGTTCATTTCACTGAAGATTTGGTGTATTTTCAAGTGAGTGACTAGTTATTTGCTAGGAATTGGGGATAATCCCACTTATACTATCCTTGGAAAAAAAAATTAATTGAATATTGTCTTATCTTAAGTCTAGGGCCAAGAACACTATCTGTTCATTCTACGCAAGATTTTCTAACAAAATGAACAGGGTCTCATCAATTGGAATAACAGAGTCAAGTACATGAGGATCGGTAATTTACAAATTACTCACCTAAGGAAGAAACAGACTATCTTTGTATTGCTTTGCGTTTATGAAAACTCACTATGCAAGAAACATTTACTTCTTAGAAATCCTAAGCCATTCCCTACAAATTTTATAACCCTATTCAAGCATTTTAATTAATTCCTTGAATTAAAGTTGAAAACAAAGTAATACATTCAAATGAAATATATGAAGACAAATGATAACACCATTAGTATTTATCATTCATAACATATAAGAAACATACATGGGAGAGTATCTCCTTCTAGATTAATATTTGCTCTGATATAAATAATTTCTATAAAACTTATTTAAGATCACTACATACATGATATCGCATCCAAGACAAATTACTGGTCTATTTCTAGTATTCTATTCTAAGTTCCTTTTCATGAACTTAGTTTTTTACTTAGAACCCTATTTTGACTTCAAAATTCAACCCTTGTAATAAGCCTTGAAATCCCTTTTATAGAATAAGGGAGCAACAAGCATCAAGATTGATTACATTTACATTTCATTTCATTTGCACCAAAATTCGAGATATTCTTAGTTTGTTACATGCAATCATTTGAGGAAAATGGAAGAGTAAAAGACCACATTCCATATTCCCTGAATGAAGACACACCAACTCCTCGAAAGGCAGAGTTTGTTGTACCCGTGTTGAATCCTCATCCTTGTTGACCAAAGAAGATTCTCCAATAGCAGCTCTAGCACAAACTTGTATATTGTATGGAACCAACATACGTGCCGCCAAGGTTAACTACTTTGGCACTTCTACATACCAACCCAAAAACATTCCACCTCGGCGCATGAAACAAGAAATCACATGAGTGTTAAATAGGACAATCCTAACATAAAGGGAATGGTTTCATCAAAAACAAAAATAGGGTGCAATCATCACTCTGAGTCATCGACCTCAGAGGATACTCGCCCATGTTTTTCCCGTGGTGGGATGGGAGAAACTATCACCACCTCCTTGGCAGAATTTGTCGATAGTACCAGGGAGAGGGGATAATAATCACCCTCTAGATCAGTGTCACCCTCGCTATTTGAAGGGTTATTAGAAACCTCACATGGAGAATTACACTCCTTCGGATAGGCCTTACAGTGCTCACTCCCTCTCCTTGCCTTCTTTTTATATTTCACCATCCTCTTCTCTTTGTGTTTGACTAATTATTTTGAAACTATCTACTCTCATGGATGGTAATTTTCCTTGGTACTATACTCCTTAAATTTCCCAAATCTTATTCTTCCTTTTGGCGTATCAGGAGCTCCATATATTCCACTTTCATTCTCAAGATCTTCCTTAGACTCAAATAAACTCAGCTTCTCAGACTCCCTAATCATCATGGCAGACCTACTTGCCTAGAATGTCTACACACTTCTCAGGAGAACTTAATTCCCACACACTTCTTTATCAGCCTTCAATGCTCATTCATTGCAAAATGAATTATGACAAAGAAGATCAACAAGCAATTTGAATCATGCAAAATTAATGACTTGAAAACTCCTCACGCAAGTGAGTTGATAACTTAACAACTCGGTATTCAATTTAAGTCATTGATGTTAAAACATTTAAAACTTCATCCATGGTGATTTGAGCCTTATTTTTTATGTCCTTAGCAACTTTCTCATAGAAAAAAATGATGCCAACTCAAGTGTTGTGATCTATCAATTAGCATGTATCGCCAACCTAATTTGTGCTTTCATTAATATTGGCGAGGTACATAAGACCAGTATTTTCTTAGAGGGAAACTTTCTCTATACACTTCATCGCTTCATCGTCAATCCTCGCCAAATTTTGATGAAATTATTTATGTGGTGATCTTCAGTCCATTGGATCATTCTGCTTTAAAACTTTATCAACGGTTCCTCAGTCCTCTCGCTGCTTTCCTTTTTTATTTATGATAAATCTTCAGGATTTTTCCACGTTGCCCATTCCATGTAGTAACCATCGCTTGTCGCTGAATTGCTTTATCATTTCCCCACTCTATCAATGATGTATACATCCTTGCGATGATCTTTAGCCCTTGGTTTTCTAGCCTGACCTTTGGTCACATTCATCCCTCTGTCATGCATCGCTAATTCAAACCTTGCACCAAGGCTTCTATCTACGACGAGAGATGTTGTGATAGCACCAAATTTGGACACGTACAACCTGCATAAAACAAATGGCACAAAAAACATCGCTCATAGGATCATATCACATTTAGCGAAAGAAAAACCTTATATAGGACACCCATCACTTATTGCTAATTTAGAACTCAAGTTCTAAAATAAATCCACGATGACCAATGAGTGGTATAACATAAGGCCTTTTTTCATCACTAATTCTCATCATATATTTTGCAAGAAATTAGCGATGAGAATATTTACAACATTTATAAGGTCCATTGTGTATCACTGATGTGAGACTTTACATTCAAAACATATCCGTGATCAAGCGATATACAAGAAATCACATCACGTCGGTCATCATTGTTCCAAGCTTATCTTTTTATGGCCATCCGCGATGAGCGATAAGAACATAAAGCCAGAAGCATCGCTCATCGCTATTATAAATTTGAAAGCTCAAAAGCTATTAGCGATGAATGACATTAAAGGAAAACATCATTCCATCGCTCGTCGCTAATTGAACGTGAGAACCCATGAATGAATCAGCGATGAGTGATACAACTAGGAGGCCCATCGAGATTTAAGTGAAACTTTGAAGCACGTGTTCACTAGTCATTCTTAATGAAGGGGACTCCCTAGGATAGTAATTGACTCAAAAATTTCTAAGTCACAAAATGCAAAGGATGTAAAGGCCAAAAGATCCTTACTCAATTTTATAAAATAGAAAGGTTTGGACTTAGGCTTGAAGGACCAGTGACCAGGTGACAATGAATGACCAAAGATGCATTAAAATAACTGGCAACGGGTAATAGGGAGTCAATGGCCAAATAGAACCCTATAATCCTTTGTAGATAGCAACCCTTAAACTCTCAAGATAACAACCTACATCCAAATGCAATAAGGGTTTAAGATGGAACAAAAAAATTTGAGGGTTCCATCAGTTGCTCTGACTGGCGATGTATGCCTCTTGCAGGCATGGTGAGATTCCAAAATTTTCAGTTGAAGTAGACCAGGCACAAGAACAAAACCAAAGAAACAACATATGTATAAGATTTACACAGTTCAAAAAAACCTGAAAATGGGGCCTAATCTCCACCTGATCAAAATGTGAAGATTCCCCAAAGATGCAAATTGTAGTACACACCTTTCAACTTAAGCGGGCTTTATCTCCTGATTGGTGGCACTAGGCCACAAAAACCCTGGGTAGGTTTCTACCTCTATTGAAAACTAGCCTCCTAAAAGAACTGATGTCTTTACATCCACATATGTCCTTGTTGTACCTCTGTAGTAAGAGAAATTTCAATCCTTCCAGAACAAATGTTAGGCCTTTTCTAAACAAATGAGATTTTGCTTGATCATAATTATTGTTATTAACATCTCTCACAACCCTTTTGATTATAGCATTGCTAGTGTAATCATGTCATTTGGTGTTATGGAGTTAGGCATAAACTGCAAATTTTCATCATCACATGACACATATGTGTTATGTTCATCATATGAAACATGTTCATACTGAAAATAATATTCCTTGTTATTCATCTCATTGTCATGCTTCATCAAAATGCCCCCTAGCTGAACTAGGAACTGAAAGTGTTCATACTCTTCTAAGCAGTTGACCTCAAGGTACTCATCCTTTTCTGTAACATCTATATTAAATGTAAAATAGTCATAGGTAATGTCTTTGAGAAGCTCATCAAGGTATTTCTCTATTTTCTCAGGGCCACACTCTAACTCTATTTCAAATGCATCATCAGAATCCTCAACAAAGAGTGGATTTTCTTTGCACTAGTAAGGATCATCATTTCTATCAACTGATGAAGATGGAGGCTCCTCAAATAAGGGGTTTTCCCTTACATTCATTTTTGACATAAGATCCTCAACTTTCTCAACATGGAGGTCTAATTCCTTCAAGTCATTACTGCATCCAAAATCATTGTAGTCACTAGAGGAACAGATAGATTCCTTTTCAAATGCACTTACATCATTATCAACACATTTCTCATTTGCAAAAAATGATTTCATCTCTACTTCATGAGAGCAATCACAATCAACAAAAAATTTCCATACCCTATGCCATCATTATTACTACAGCAAGAAGACTCGTCAATTTTGCAATTATGTTCAAAATTATCAGATTGAATGCTCAGTCTTATCTCATCCATAGGAGCATAAGTAATAGATTTTTCAACATTATTTAAACTACACCTTTCATTTGCTTCAAATATGTTTTCATCCTTTGCTATGTTCTCTTCCTCTTTATATGACATCTCACTACTCGACTCATATAAAGAAGCCAAGTTATTATCATTGTAAGTTGAAAACATGATGGTTTCTTGATGATGTGTTTGGGGCTTTATGGGATTGGTATTACAAAATGTTGTGCAAGCTGAAACAATAGGGGTGTAAATGTTCTTACATTCATTTTTGACTTCTGGTTTACACCCTTCATCAACATTTGGTGTTCTATGGCAGTAAACACTTGTATTCAAATGACTCCTTTGCATTCCATATTTCAAGTTGTTTTCAATATTCATGGCTATCCCATTGGCCTAATGTAAGGTTTTAGGATCTTTATCTCTCAGAAAATAGCTCATATTATTATTAAAAGCTCCCAAATATACAACCAAACATACTGCATCACTTAGTTCCAAAACATCAGGAATGTCCCTTAATGTTTCAGCAAATCTTCGGTTAAATGTTGGGACTAGCTCATCATCCTCTTTCTCAATGTTCATAAATTTATTGAGCAAATAGCCAACACTGATCCTTTCACCAAACTATTATGCGAACACTTCTTTGAACTCATTCCAAGAATAGACAGAGCATACTGGTAAATCAGAGAGCCAATCTCTTGCATCTCCTTTTAGAGACTGAACAAACAACCTCATGATAACATCCTCATGATCTATCTCATAATCATCCATTAAATTATTGGATTGTTGCAAATGCTTACTTGTTGATTCCACTTTGTACCCCTAAAATTTGGTAAGTATTCCCTAATGTTAGATGGAATAACATTAGGGTAACCACAAATGCCATTAAAATTTGTGGCCATGTACCTTTATTGTTGAAAATTCTTTTATTACACGATAGGGGCTGCACACTAGGATGTATAGGTTGATGATACATTTTCTTTAACCTTTATAGGCCCTTTTTGAAATAACTTTGTAGTTACACAAGGAAACTCAGACTTCTTTTACAATATGATCTTAATCCCTTACAATACAAATTCTTATCTTCAACTTGCTCAAGATCTCCTAAATGAATTTCTTCAAGAACATTGCATACATAGCTCTATAAATAAATATGCCATTTAGTAATACAGGAATATGCAAGCCTGTCACTACTATTACCTTTCTTAGTGCTTATTTTCACTCAATAGGGAATTAATTTTTTCAAGTCTTACAAATATGGTTTTCATATACAGATTTATCTTTCTTGAAAACCAAAAATTGAAGAATACCTAGATATGTTGCAACAAAGATCTTCTTCCTAATTGGAAACATGTGCAATATCTGAAACGTTCTTCACATATTCATTAGGTTCATTAATAGAGTCACCACCTATTTTTATAGAGGACTGAACTTCAAGCAGTATGAAGCTCCTTCAAAGATGAATATCATTATGGGTTTTCTCCCACAACAGAGTCACACATATATCTTTTGAAACTTGTTCAACATAAACATTTCCAGGTCTGAAAATTCCTTAGCATCTGAATCAGATATTTATATTTCACCAATTTCTTGACTCTAATAGTCTACAACTAGAGATTGAAAGTCTCCCCAGCGGAGTCACCATTTCTATTGGTAATTTTTCCAACAGAACCAAACAATCCTCTAAGAAGTAGCCAACTCCTATGATGAAGAACTGCTAGGTTAGTGGCCAACACAATGAGCATAGGACTTTAAGGTCCATGCTCCTTCACTTCAGGCTATGTGAAAACATATTTATACATAGATTCATTCCTACTTACTAAAAACAAAGTTCATTTCACTGAAGATTTGGTGTATTTTCAAGTGAGTGACTAGTTATTTGCTAGGAATTGGGGATAATCCCACTTATACTATCCTTGGAAAAAAAAATTAATTGAATATTGTCTTATCTTAAGTCTAGGGCCAAGAACACTATCTGTTCATTCTACGCAATATTTTCTGACAAAATGACCAGGGTCTCATCAATTGGAGCAATGGAGTCAAGTACATGAGGATCAGTAATTTACAAATTACTCACCTAAGGAAGAAACAGACTATCTTTGTATTGCTTTGCATTTATGAAAACTCACTATGCAAGAAACATTTACTTCTTAGAAATCCTAAGCCATTCCCTACAAAGTTTATAACCCTATTCAAGCATTTTAATTAATTCCTTGAATTAAAGCTGAAAATAGAGTAATACATTCAAATGAAATATTTGAAGAAAAATGATAACACTATTAGTATTTATCATTCATAACTTATAAGAAACATACATAGGAGAGTATCTACTTCCAGATTAATGTTTTCTCTGATATAAATAATTTCTATAAAACTTATTTAAGATCACTACATACATGATATCACATCCAAGACAAATTACTGGTCTATTTCCAGTATTCTATTCTAAGTGCCTTTTCATGAACCTAGTTTTTTACTTAGAACCCTATTTTGACTTCAAAATTCGACCCCTGTCATAAGCCTTGAAATCCCTTTTATAGAATAAGGAGCAACAAGCATCAGGATTGATTACATTTACATTTCATTTCATTTGTACCAGAATTCGAGATATTCTTAGTTTGTTACATGCAATCATTTGAGGAAAATGGAAGAGTAAAAGACCACATTCCATATTCCCTGAATGAAGAAACACCAGCTCCTCGAAAGGCAGGGTTTGTTGTAACCATGTTGAATCCTCATCCTTGTTGACCAAAGAAGATTCTCCAATAGCAACTCTAGTACAAACTTGTATATTGTCTGGAAACAACATACGCGCTGCCAAGGTTAACTAGTCTAGCACTTCTCCTACATACAAGCCCAAAAATATTCCACCTTAGCACATGAAACAAGAAATCACATGAGTGCTAAATAGGAAAATTCTAACAAAAAGGGCATGGTTTCATCAAAAACAAAAACAAGGTGCAATCATCACTCTGAGTCATCGACCTCAGAGGATACTCACCCATGTTTTGCTCATGGTGGGACTGGAGAAACTGTCACCACCTCCTTGTCAAAATTTGTCGATAGTACCAGGGAGAGGGGATAATAATCATCCTCTGGATCAGTGTCACCCTCACTGTCTGAAGGGTTATTAGAAACCTCACATGGAGAATTGTACTCCTTCAGATAGGCCTTATAGTGCTCACTCTCTCTCCTTACCTTATCTTTATATTTTACCATCCTCTTCTCTCTGTGTTTGACTAATTCTTTTGAAACTATCTGCTCTCGTGGATGGTAAACTCAACTTCTCAGACTCCCTAATCATCATGGAAAACCTACTTGCCTAGAATGTCTACACACTTCTCAGGAGAATTTAATTCCCACACACTTCTTTATCACCCTTCGACCCTCATTCATTGCAAAATGAATTATGACAAAGAAGATCAACAAGCAATTTGTATTAAATAGGCAATTTGAAGTATGCAAAATTAATGACTTGAAAACTCCTCACGCGAGCGAGTTGATAACTTAACAGCTTGGTATTGAATTTAAGTCATTGATGTTAAAACATTTAAAACTTCATCCATGGTGATTTGAGCCTTGTTTTTTATGTCCTTAGCAACTTTCTCATAGAAAACAACGATGCTAGCTCAAGTGTTGTGATCTATCAATCAGCATGTATCGGCAACCTAATTTGTGCTTTCATTAATATCAACAAGGTACAAAAGACCAATTTTTTCTTAGAGGGAAACTTTCTCTATACACTTCATTGCTTCATCGCTGATCCTCACCAAATTTTGATGAAATTATTTATGTGGTGATCTTCAGTCCATTGGATTATCCTACTTTAAAACTTTATCAATGGTTCCTCAGTCCTCTTGTTGCTTTCCTTTTTGCTTTATGCTAAATCTTTAGGATTTTTCCACATTGCCCATTCCATGTAGTAACCATCACTTGTCGTTGATTTGCTTTATCATTGCCCCACTCTATCAATGATGTAGACATCCTTGCGATGATCTTTAGCCCCTAGTTTTGCAGCGTGACCTTTGGTCACATTCATCCCTCCATCGCGCATCACTAATTCAAACCTTGCATTGAGGCTTCTATCTGCGATGGGATATGTTGTGATAACACCAGATTTGGACACGTACAACCTACATAAAATAAATGGCACAAAAGACATCACTCATAGGATCATATCACATTTAGTGAAAGGAAAACCTTTTATAGGACACCCATCACTTATCGCTAATTCAGAACTCAAGTTCTGAAATAAATCCAAGATGAGCGATGAGCAGTATAACATAAGGCCTTTGTTCAGCGCTAATTCTCCTCATATATTTTGTATGCAATTAGTGATGAGAAGATTTACAAAATTTATAAGGTCCATTTTGTATCGTTGATGTGAGACTTTACATTCAAACCATATCCGCGATCAAGCGATATACAAGAAATCACATCATGTCGCTCATCATTGTTCCAAGCTTATATTTTTATGGCCATCTGCAATAAGCGATAAGAACATAAAGCCAAAAGCATCGCTCATCGCTATTATAAATTTGAAAGCTCAAAAGCTATTAGTGATGAGCGACATTGAAGGAAAACATCATTCCATCACTTGTTGCTAATTGAAGGTGAGAACCCATGAATGAATCAAAGATGAGCGATACAACTAGGAGGGCCATCGAGATTTAAGTGAAACTTTTAAGCACGTGTTCATTAGTCGTTCTTAATGAATGGGACTCCCTAGGATAATACTTGACTCAAAAATTTCTAAGTCACAAAATGCAAAGGATGTAAAGGCCAAAAGATCCTTACTCAATTTTATAAAATAGAAAGGTCTAAACTTAGGCTTGAAGGACCGATTACCAGGTGACAATGAATGACCAAAGATGCATTAAAATAACTGGCAACAGGTAATAGAGAGTCAATGGCCAAATAGAACCCCATAAGCCTTTGTAGATAGCAACCCTTAAACTCTCAAGATAACAACCTACGTCCAAATGCAATAAGGGTTTAAGATGGAACGAAAAATTTTGAGGGTTCCATCACATTACATTTATAATATGAAGATATATTGATTAGGGATTACAGATCATAAAATGGAATATATGAATACAAGAAATATGATCAAGATCATTCTAACTTGGTATATTCAGATTTAAATATATATATCTGACCTATTGGAGATATAAGGAAATATCACAATATAAAATATACACAATGGCTAATAAAACTCCATACAAAAGCAACAACAAATACAAGAAACATCCATTTCCAGAGGTACATAAACAACAAGAGGGGAACAACAAACATACAAGGTTGCTAAAGGGTGGAGTGTCATCACATAAGCTTGAAATGGGTTACCCAATGTAGATCTTCATAGGTTACCAGCCCCCTACCTGGTTAAACCCTGGCAACCTCAACCGATCCCCAACACCCATTCTCACTCATGCGAGATCAACATACCTTTCAAGAGGGCAAGGAAGTTAATCTTTTTCATTCCAAGCCTTCCCACTCATCTCAAGCCTAAGTGAGCACTGAGCCAAGGAGCGAGGCTAACTTTATCCGGATTAAAGAGATACCACCAAGTAAATAAGATCTTGGCCACTGTTCCTTTTGTTGATATTCGTGTGTCGGCCTGTGTGTCTCCAAGTTGTTCGGCTTCCCGACAGATTTTGATCTTCCCCCTTGCGCATTTTTCACTTCGCAACTTGGGCTAGCGGCTTCCCTTTCGGGTCCTGAAGTGCTGCGCTGGGCATCCACGTGTCTCACCCACGGGGATTCTTATTTTGTTGCTTTATATTTTCTTCGGGTCGCTATGCCTTCCACAACGGTCCAGCACTCCTAAGATTATCAGAGGGGCCCACATCTCGATACGTGGCGGCATATCGCAAGCTTTCCTTGCGGGGATAAAATATGTAGCTGCCGACTGCGAAACATTTCTGCTGGCCTTCTCTATTTCACGGCGGGCCCTACCTTCAGCCACATGGCAGAATTTCGCAGCCTTTTCAATACAGCAAGGAGATAAAACGCAGCGGGCTCCGAAACGCTACCAAGCGTCTTTCGGATCTAGTTCACACAGCTTCCTCCCCACCTTAGCATAGCATTTGACCCTTCGAACACGTGTCGCTTCTTCGCAATCTTTCGGCAGCTAAAGGAGGAGTTCTCATTCGGGTCGCGACGTGCTGCCGCGTGCCTTTCACTGATCATCGAAGCAGGCTGTGGGCTGGCAAAGCGGGTTTGTGTTATCAGGCATTGGTCGTCATAGTTCTCTGAGGCGGTAGATGGCACTTGTCACCTCGAGGCTTGGTTCAAACCGCTACCATCATTACAAAGGGCACGCCTGCAACCAATCAACTGGATGTTAGGTTCTAACTGATTGCTGTTATAATGGCATTGGGAATGTTCTGATTCGAGCATCATTGCAGGAGATTGGGAATCTTTTCTGTTACAGCTTCCAAAGCGGTGGGAATTTTTTCTCTCTAGCTAATATACTCTCTCTGTCAAGAAGACAAGGGTCCAAGATTTTAGAAAGAATACCGGTTTTTAGCAAGAGACACCAGACCTCTTTAGCATGTTTATTCACAAGAAACTTTCAGACTGTGCCTATTGTTCGGCCTTTCTATTTTCATGTTTTGTTTAAACTGTAAACTGTGCTCCTTATGGTCTTAAGCATTTCATTTGAAGGGACTTCTATGCATTGAATACAAACTTGCTTACCTAAACCATGTCTTAATGACTCTTCTTAGCAGTGAGAATGTATGCGATACTTTTATGTCAATTAAATGAATTGTTTATGCTATAGCTTTAAGTTTCTGATGTTTTGGAACATAGCAATAACATTCAGGCCCTCAAGTCTATGATTTATCGTGCCTATCAGAAAGCTTTGGCGCATCGCCTTAGATTTAAATTTGCTTTATTATATCTGCTTCCTTTTCCCTTTCCAAAAACCCATTATAGAAGAAGTTGGCTTCTTTAAAACCCGGAGGTCACTCAGTTCGGCGCAAAGGGTCCCCCTTGAACTGAGTTTCCCATAAGGCACTGTTACCTCGTCAAATTTTGGCGTCAACAGTTTTACCCTTTTTCTGGCACGCCCGGTGGGACCCAAACTAATGAAATTGTCTTAAAGAAGGGTGTATGAGCCATCGGCCTGTAACTAGATCCCAGACTGAAAATAACCCAGGTTTACTAGTGCCTCCATTAGGGACAGTACAAGCCGCAAATCAGTTAGCAATAGTTCCATTCCCACCACCCTTTCCTCTCACCATGTTGCTGGTCACGAACAAAAATTATGTGGCATGGGATGCTGGAAGTCCCCTGGTAGCTCTGGTAGCGCTTGCCGTCTGGGGCGCTATCCCGGTTTCGGCCCTGAAAGCTCTTCCTAAATTCTCCGGAGATAACACAAAAACTCCAGCAGAGCATTTGCAGGATGTAGCGGATGTATGTCTGGTACACGGTATCACAGCGCAGAATGTAGCCCTAAGGCTCCTTGCTGCGTCCTTCAAAGGCAAAGCTCTGGATTGGTACCGAACATTGACTCCTAACAGCATTCGCACTTGGGATGACCTCGGAGATCCATTCTATGAGAGGTTTTCAAATGACGGAGATCGTTCTTCGCTATATTATCAGCTATCCGTCATCAAACGAGCACCCCAGGAGGCTCTGACGGACTTCAATGCCCGATTTCACTCAAGTTGGCGGAGGATTCCTGTAACTATCCGCCCGACTCTGGAATTGGCGTTCATGTTTTATCTGAAGTCCATCAATCCCGACATTTCTATGATGATCAAGTCTTTGGGAGGAGCCACTTTACCAGATGCATATGCCACCGCTATCAAAGCAGAGAATCACTTGATAGACT
Organism: Sequoia sempervirens; assembly: GCA_007258455.2. NCBI lineage: Eukaryota > Viridiplantae > Streptophyta > Pinopsida > Cupressales > Cupressaceae > Sequoia > Sequoia sempervirens. The sequence continues at coordinate 419,341,582 of VDFB02270651.1, forward strand.
GCGGGAAATTGCCTCCTCGACCTGTTATGCCGATATTTCTTGAGATATCGGACGGAGCACAAGAGGTTGCGTCGACTAGTGCGCCAGCGACTCCCCAGTCAGCGTATTCATATACACCGCTCCTGAAAATTTGGCCTCTACATCGGGTCCTCCAAAAGATGAGATGGGTGACCTCAAGGAGATGTTGCGGACTATGGCGAACGATATAACAACTCTCAAGCGGAACCAAGCAATTCCTCCACGACCTGCATATCAGAACTATCAAGGTGGGTGGCCTACCTATCATCAAAATCAATATCAGAATGCGCCTCGCACTAATTCACCAGCGGCGGCTATAAACCAAATCGTTCTGGTGCCTACACCGCTGGCAGGTGCGTCGCCAAGTTCTAGTAGAGAATTGACCGCGGGACAGAACAATCTTATTGATGACATCAATCCATGGTGCTTCCCTTGCAATGATGCACATATGCCCCGAAATTGTCCGCGTGGCAACTTACAACAAAGGATAGCAGAGCAACGTAGTCAAGGTGTTGCGACAGAGAATGGAGAATACATATACGCCTCGGCAATGGAGAACGCGGTCCTTACCGCGCAAATACAGGGAATGTCCTTAGAGCAAGAGTCCGATATTGTTCCTGATCATGCGCTCTTCTCATGGATGGAAGACGAGGAAATGGTGTTTGCAAATGACTCGCCCACAGCCGAAACGCCGCGGGTACAGTCCAACTATAACACACGCTCCAAGAGGAGATACACCGGTGAGCCCGTTGTCTCACTTTCGGACAACCCGCAATGCAAAGACGTTTCGGATCAAATTCCTGGCGCACCGACCGTCTCTTTGTCTTCTCAACCGCGGAAGGAAATCATTATAACAAAAGCAAAGGAGCAGAAATCTCTGAGCTCCTCACCTTTTAATGTGGTGGAGCAGTTGAAGAAATCACCCGCTAATGTGTCTTTATGGGACATTCTAGCTATCCCGGAACAGAAAACTATACTCCAAAAGGCGCTTCAGCAACAGATGGACCCAGCACTAACCGAGCCTTCAGCCAGTACCGAGGCGGTTTATCAAATGCCACGGGCTAAGGTTGTTACAGACAAAGCAAAGGAATCCCATACGGAAGGCGGAGGTAGGCCAAAACCTCAACCCTTCTTCTTGACCCTCATTGTAGGGGAAAAGCTATTACACAACGCTATGATTGATTCTGGCGCTAGTACAACAGTTATGCCAAAACTGATAGCCGAAGCCTTGGGACTCAGCTACGAACCTATGAAGAAAGGGGTGATGCAGCTAGATGGAAATAAGGTAGATACTGTGGGTGTCATCAAAGCACTTCCGCTAACTCTATTTGCCTGTCCAAGTATCACGGTCCCGCAAGATACAGTGATCATAGATGTTCCACCAATGTTTGGTCTTTGTCTTTCTCGAGAGTTTACTTTGAAGGTGGGCGGATATTTGTCTTTAGATTGGTCACATCTAATACTTAGGACCAAACATGGCGCAAAGATGAAGATAGAATCGGAGGCTCTGCATTCCGAACATGTGGCGAATGAGGCCCTGATTAACTTTGAAGCCGCACATACCTCCATCACTAAGCAGGACATGTACAATGTCGAACTGCTAGAAGAGGAGAAAGTGAGCGGAGACCGAAGCGATAAGGAAGACGCTCTGTTGAGTGAACATATAAACAATGATCCTTTCGGAAATTATCATGCTACCGGATTAGGCACATATGTGATCTATGATGAAGACCAAGTTCTTCCAAAGGTCGTCAAAGAACCCGACAATGACCAAGCAAGTGAGCTGTGGACATTGTATTTTGACGGAGCAAGAAGCAAAGTTGGAGCTGGAGCAGGGGTATGTCTAATATCCCCACAGAATGAAAAGTTGTTGAGGTCTTTCCGATTCCAATTCGCCTGTTCAAATAACGAGGCTGAATATGAAGGGCTAGTCCAAGGCCTAAGCCTAGCGGAACGAATGGGTATCAAGCAATTGATTGTGTTCGGAGATTCTGAACTGGTAGTTAATCAGGTCCGAGGAATTTCTGCAGCAAAGAATATCCGCATGAGATCCTATCGGCATCGAATCTGGGACCTTGTAGAAAGTTTTGAAGCCTTCAACATCCTGACCATTCCCCGAGCACAGAATGGCGATGCAGATCGCATGGCGGTAATCGGTGCTCAGTTTGATCCTGTCTCCGACTTGCTTCGGAACAAATATTCAGTGCGAGTGCTTGTTCGACCAGCAATACCCGACAATGACCAAAGTTGGCAAGTCTTTGAGAGCGATGAACACATCGCCTCGTTTATTCAACACTCAGGGGAATTTGCTGATCAACTCCAACCAAAGATCGCCGAGGCCTACGAAGGACAAATTATGCAGCTAAAGTCAAATAAGCTTCCGAAAGGATTGGTTACTCTCGAAAAAAAATTTGATTGTAGTGACGCCCGAAATGATAAACGGAAATTCGTGGCAGACAAAAGCGATTATGAAAATCTTCGGGTTTCCGACGGCAAAAATCTTAGAGTCGGAAAGGATGTCTCACAGCAAGAAAGAGAGAGACTTATCGGTTTCTGCGGAAAATATGGAGTTGTGGCCTGGTCTTACGATGATCTGGAAGGTTATGATCCTGGCATCATCCAACATACTATTGAGCTAACAGAAGGTGCGAAACCAGTCCGACAAAAGCAGCGGCCAGTCAACCCTAAAGTTGAAGCCTTGATGGCACAAGAGCTAACCAAGCTCATTGAGTCACGCATTGTCTTCCCAATCAAACATAGTACTTGGGTATCAAACCTGGTGCCAGTCTGAAAGAAGAATGGTGATATCCGCTTATGCGTGGATTTCTGAGACCTGAACAGAGCATCTCTAAAAGACCACTATCTGTTGCCTTCTATGGAATCAATCCTCCAAACTGTCGCAGGATCAGAAATGTTCTCTCTGCTGGATGGCTTCTCTGGCTATAACCAGATCCGAGTAAAAGAAGATCAGCACAAGACTACGTTCACCACCAAGTGGGGAACATTTGCATATGCTAAAATGCCTTTCGGTTTATCTAATGCAGGGGACAACTTTCCAGAGAGCTATGGACGTCGCATTTAGCGAACTGATCAATAAGTTTATCCTAATCTATTTGGATGACCTTACTGTGTTTTCTAAATCTAAAGATGATCATTTTGATCATCTGGAGTTGGTTTTTCAAAAGTGCCAGGAGTTCGGGATTTCCCTAAATCCAAAGAAATGTGTATTCGGAGTACCTCAGGGTAAACTCTTAGGGCATGTTGTGTCTAAGGAAGGTATTTCTATTGACCCCGAACGAGTAAGGGCTATAAGGGAGCTTCCCCTTCCAGTAAATAAGAAAGGTGTCCAGTCTTTTCTGGGCAAAGTAAATTTCGTCAGCAAATTTATTTCCGATTTTGCGGGAATAATTAGGCCGATCACCCTAATGCTGAAAAAGGATCAAGCTTTCAAGTGGACAACAGAGGCTCGGGGGGCATTTGAAAAGGTCAAGGAAGCGATCTCCTCAGCCCCGGTGTTAATCAATCCAGATCAACACAAAGATTTTATAATGTATGCCTTCAGTAGTAAGTCCAGTATCGCTACTGTTCTGACTCAAAAGGATAGAGAAGGAAAGGGAGAGCATCCAGTTGCGTTCTATTCCCGAACCTTAAAGGATTATGAGGCGAATTATAACTTCGTTGAAAGACAGGCTTTCGCAATAGTAAAGGGACTTAAAAAGTTCCGCCATCTAATTTCCTGCAACAAAGTTCTGGTATATGTCGCACATTCTAGTGTGCGGGAATACATCATGGAGGGAGAGATCACAGAAAAAAGGGCTAATTGGATCACCAAGATCCTAGAGTATGACATCGAGGTCAGGCCTACCAAGACTGTCAAAGGCAGAGGACTGTGTGAGTATATGGCACGGGACGAGGAGATGCCTGCTAAAGAGGAACAGCCAGAGCTTGTCCTGATAAATGGATCGGGATCGGAGGATGATTGGCTGAAAGATAGAACGAACTTCATGCGAACCGGAAAGTATCCGCCAGGCCTCTCATCCCAAAAAAGAAGGTATTACCGCCTTCAGAATTGCGGATACATGCTGATAGAAGGAGTTCTTTTCAAAAGGAATTTTAATGGTGTGCTCCTACGATGCGTTACTTCGGGGGAGGCGCAGAGGATCCTCGACGCATTTCACAATAGCGACGAAGGCGGACATTTCTCCGCTAAAACTACCGCCATCAAGGTCCTACGGGCTGGATATTACTGGCCTACACTTTTCAATGATTCCTACTCTCTGGTAAAAACTTGTAAAAAATGTCAGTTCTTCTCCGACAGAAGGAAGAATTCAGCAATGCCCCTCAAACCTATTGTGGCGGATGAACCATTTGCACAATGGGGCCTGGACTTTATCGGAATGATCAACCCAGTTTCTAGTGCCGGACATAAATGGATTCTGACTACTACAGACTACTTCACAAGGTGGGCGGAGGCTATTCCCCTTAAGGAGGCGACGGAAGCAGAGATTGTGGACTTCCTCGAGGCTCTGGTGACAAGGTTCGGCCCTCCGAAGACAATCATTTCGGAAAATGCTAGAGCATTTGTAGGCACAAAGGTATGTCACTTTGCATTAAAAAATGGCATATTCCTTAAAACATCATCAAACTATTATCCATAGGGAAATGGCCTAGCCGAGTCGATAAACAAAAGTTTAGTCCGACTCCTCAAAAAGGTTGGCTCAGAACACCAGAGGGAATGGCATAAAAATCTCCGAAAAGCACTCTGGGCTAACTGCATAACTCCTAAACAAGTCCTCAAGACTTCGCCCTATGAGCTAGTATATGGGAAAGAAGCGCTGTTACCTATCTCTATGGAGATCCCGGCGATACAGTTATTGAAATCTCTTGAGATAGAACTAAATGATGCTATGGAGGTTCGGCTTGCCGAACTACTAGAAGTACAAGAAAAAAGGGAGAATTCCCTAATAGCGATGGCAAACCGTCAACAGGTGGTCAAACGGTGGTTTGACAAAAAGGCTTCTGACCAAGGCCTAAAAAGTGGAGACTTAGTGCTGAAATATGACAGCAGGGCCGCAAAGCTAGGTCAGCACGGTAAGTTTGATAGCCTATGGGAGGGACCCTTCAAAATCATTCGGTGCATGCAACACAACGCTTTTGAGCTAGAAAACATGGAACAGGAGCCATTAGGAATCCCCGTTAATGGGATTCATCTGAAGTTATTCCATTAGGCAAAATTCTCTACCCTGTACAGTTGTAAATAACGCTTTTGTTTCCTTTCCTGTTTTTGGCCTATTCTTTTGCTAGTCAGTTGTCTTATTATGCATTTGCTCATCGTCATTAGCGGGTAAAACACCAGAATTTCTTAAGTACAAAATATACTCATAAACAAAGAAAAAGCACGAAAGATTTGCAAACCCAGAAAAATTAAACACAAAAGCAAAGGGAGCATAGTTTTCTTTTAAAAAGAGAGACGTATATATTTTTATATATATGTTCTTGGGTTACAAAATGGCATGAATGCCGATTTTTCAAAATGTACAAGTATTAGAACATACTATATATACAGCGGCCTTTTATCAGGCTTATCTAAAGCAAGTATGTTATATCAGCAGGCAGGAAGGCAAGGGGTTTATCTATCCACATGAATGGTTGGCAGCAACCGACGCATTCACCGCAGCGTTCGCCTCTTCTTCGTCCACAGGCTCCTCAATAGCACTGGCAGCATCATTCAACAAGGCCGTAGTCGGTGGTGGATACACCAGGTCCCTAAAGTCGGTATACCATTCTACGTCGTAGAAGGGTATCATGTTGTAGCTCCTGAACAGGAAGTGTAGGGCTTGGGTAACCCTTTGCTGATGCTGGCCATGGGTCTGCAGGCAGAATCCGCTAAGAAATGGTAGCCAAGCCACAACAGCTTCTTCTTCAATATAGCAACGTAGGTCGCTGGATGATGGCAGACCTATCCTATACGCGGCATGTGTGACAACCTCGCCAAGCCCGTTCAGGTACTTCTTCGGGAAGATCTCCTTGACCAGCTTCAAGATAAGAGGCCGGGGGACGCAAATGTCCAGCATGGACGCTACAAAGTGCGAACACATATCAGTGTTCACCCTATGCTTGTCTTCATATTCAACACAGTCCTTGCCTAGGACCCACTTTATCGCTACCAGAGCAAGAGAGTGCTTGTTCTTCGTCATTCTTTTGAGCCTTCTGGTAGAGATCTCGCCTACAAACGTCATCTGTGATTTGAATGAGGTAAGACGAATTGGGGTATCCATTTCCCCTGACACTATCCCTAAGACTACTGAAATAACGCCGAGTCGGCTCACCACCTAACCTATGAAAAGACTTGCAAAGCAATCTGCTACTGACCTATCACTCCAAAAAGCTAAGTATGTTTGCTTGCTTTCCACTGGGCTATTTATAGAAAAATTGATAAGACATATGCCAATCTGCCTGTAAGAAACGTGATGTATACTGGCTGCAATCACAAAGGCTGAGTCTGCGTTTGCTCATGTTTTGGGCTGATACATGCACGATAGCACGGCTCTAGGCATGCTTAATTAAATGGAGTTAATTAAGTAAGCATTAAAAAGGTGGCACTTGTTGGTGAAGGGACGTATGGCCATATGCAATTGTGTCATATCTCAAACGCATCCCGGAACCCAAGGCGATCCTCGTATCTTTTCAGGCCGTGATCGTTTGCTTGGCGTAATCATTCCGGCAAGATATTAAATGTCAGTACATGCTAACGCAAGGTGAGAAAGCCAGTTGCAGGCTCATTTTCCAAGGAGATCAGGGCGTATCACACGAGCTTTTGAAAGCAATGATGAAATCCGGCCACCTCGGAGTAGCAATCAGTTCATCTTGCACAAAGTTGCCAGGTTAACGGTACATGCCGAATTAAATGCAAAAGGCCTGCTTTCGCCTACCACCTTTAGAAAGTTGCTATTATTGCATGAAAACGCTTGGTTTTTCAAAGTCTTTTCACAAAAGCTAAGGAGGGTGCAAAGTGTTTTCTGTCTGTATATCCAGCGCAGTGTATTCACAAGCCAAGAAGCTTACAAGTTCTGCAACGAAAGAAAGATGTCAGAATCTTCAGCTCAGCCGATACAAGAAGAGATCAACCAGGACCTATTTATGGCTATTCGTTCCTCGGACGAGGTATACGTGTTTGACGATGTAGCATATGCAACTCCAGGTATACCCGCGAAGACAAGAAGAGCAAACACAGAGGAGCTAGAGAGACCGAAAGAGTGGAATAACCCAAAAAAGGTTATGGAAAAGTGGGCTAATATCTATGACCCAAAGCTTGCCAAGAACCCTAAATCTCTCATAGAGGCAACTTGTGCAAGGTTATCAGCGTCAAAGGTAGACCAAGCCACGGAAAATAGAGTCTGGCTTAGCGGTCTTCCACAATACATGGTCCCACTGGTGCACTATTGCCCGGAGGTGGTCGACGCGGCTATTCAACGCTACAACCCAAATACCCACTGCATTGAAGGTCGCAATTTAAGGGTTCAGATCAGCCCAGAGGCCATCTGGCATATGTTATGTATCCCTGATCCCAAAAGGAGAAAAGAGAATATCGAGCATTTCTGCCCAAGCAAAAGGGAAAAAATATGGAAAAAGATGAAGACCAGCTCCGAGTTCTTGCTAGAAGAAACTAATAAGAAGGGTATTGCCTCCGCTAAGGCACCGAGTATCCCATTATCGCGTGGTTCATTCCGCGATGACCTCCAGGACCCCATCTCCATGCTGGCATTTGTTTGCGGCCGAGACTCCGATGAAAAGATTGAGGCTTTTCAGCTAGGCCCTGCGATGCAGTTTCGCAAACAGCGTGAACATTTCTGGTATGATTTTGCTCAGTTCATGGTTGAAGAAATGATACAGCAAATAGAGAATTATCAGGCGGAGAAGAAATTTTGATTTCTTTCCTACCTGGACAACATGTTCCTGCACCAGAATCCGGATTTCTTTGCCCGGTTTGTCCCTCTATCAATTTTTGATGAGCAGAACAAAAGAAAGCCGGTGTCGACATGGACACCCTACCTTTCCGCAACATATGACTATTATGCCTTCACGGACTATTTCATAGCCCCGGTCCTGAATGATTTGATCGGAGAAGGTGATATTGTTCGGCTTAACACTGAGCAGACTGGATTTCTGCAAAGCTACAACCCCGCTTGTGATTGGTTCTTGGGCAATGATTTCACAATCCTTCGAATGCGGAGCTTTATTGGTAAGCCTTTCCTGCTCCCGGCCTGCGTCACCGATAGAGTGCTCGCGCTGGAGGTTTTCCGACAGGTGTGCATCGTTGATTTCATGTTCTGTAGCCGTGATAGTGTCAAAAAGAAGGGATTCTTCACTTGCCCGAAGAGTTTCAAATCAATAACGCTTGTTAAAAAGCAATCGCACGAGTTGCTAGAGCATAAACTGGCACAGCTAGGGTTGGTACTAGTCAACGATAAGTGGGATTACAACCCTTTCAATGATCTACCCGAGCCACACATGAATGTTACACATGTTCCCCGACCATACTGGGAGAAGCGGCGTAATTGCCAGACTGATAAAGATGAAAATTTTATTGAGTTAGCACAAGTCCCTACGCCGGATACCAGGGGCCCATGGCACAAGTTCTACTTTCCAGTGGCTGTGGCCAGGGACAACCTTCTGATGGAGCGCACCATGTATAACAAATTGAAAGTGGACGAGGAATGGGGCGATGAAAAAATAAGAGTTTTCTGGAGGTACCGCCAGGAAACAGCACAGTTGAAGGCTCCTTATAATCAAGTGAAGGAGGATCAGGAATTTGAAAGATGGTGGGATGAGGGCCATCCCAACCCGATCTCTAGTGCTAACAGAAGCGAAGCAGAGGGATCTGAGGGGCAAGAGGAAGAAACGGCAGTATCAATGCAGGGAGGCGATGCCTCCGAGCACGCCGCCTATGTGGGCACTAATGTGTGCTTTAACATATCAAATGGCTCGCTTACACGCACATGGGCCGCTAAACTAGTCAGACTAACACCTCAGCAAAAGGGTCCGACTGCCGAAGCTAGTGAGCGTCCGCCCGCGAAAAGGCGACGTACTGAAAATGTTATCGGGTCGGTTTCACATGAACCCGTCGGAGGAGAAACACCCGATACTAGTCAAATGCCGGAGTTTACTGGTGAGTCCCGAACGATCCCGGAGCCACCGCCGACCAGTCAGCAGGTACTTTTCGTTCCTTCCTCTCTTACATCTCATTCTTTCGCATCCGCCCCTGCTCTGTCCGCAACTCCTGCCATTAGTCCGAGCCCTCCACCCTCTGCTTCTGGTCCAGCCTTTTCTGTTGGATTTGCCTAGTATTCACAAGCCCAACCATTTATAATTACTCCTCCGAGCATGCTTACGCCTGCTGCTGCCGCCCAGACTTTCCTCACCTCGCTTTCAAAAAATATTCCTCCTATTGGCCCCCACTCTTTTTTCGAGATGCTTACAGATCCCTTCCCATCGCAACAGGCCGATACACAGGTAGCAACTCCGTTCCCTCGGCTAATGGGCCTTACAACTGAACCTCCAATTCAGCCGCTGCAAATGTTTAGCCCTGCTGAGAATCCTCAGGCCAGGCTGTGGAATGTGCCACACTGTTCCCCGCAAACGGTTACCCTCCAGAAAAAGCAAATGCGTGCACCTATGAAAGTCACCTATCCCTATGCCCTGCCTTCTGGTGTCCCTTTCGCAAGTGGGCTGGTTTCATCACCAGCTGAGTTCATAGCACAGATAGATTGTGGAAAGGAGGCGTGCGCAAATAGAATGAGGCGACTTAAAGCGAAGGATGACAATGCCCCCGCCAAGCCGAGAGTACAGGCTTCGTATGACGAGGCCCTCCAAGAGTTGAAATTTGTAACTATGTACCCAAGGATAAGCAAGCCCCAGGGAGAAATGCAACCCGAGGACTACGAGATTTATACTGTCGGACTTGACATGAAGGTAGGCCGGCCACAAGATAAAGTCAAAATCATGGAGGAGACACAACGGGTGGTCACTTCGGACTTCCTAAAGATTGGTCGCCAGTTAAAGAAGAAGGATGAACAGCTCAAGACAACCAAGGATAGGGTGAGCTTTCTAGAGGCAAAGGAAAAATCCTTAGAGGCGGATATTGCCTGAATGACAAAAAGGGTGCTAACAGCAGAAAATGAGAGAAATAGGCTTCAGAGCGAAGTTGCGAAGACCCAAGCAGCCGACCCTGTCTTATTAAAAGAATTACAAAACCAAAACCAAGCATCGCAATAGAGCCTACGGTCGATGGAAGGGGAGCTTGAACATTTCTGCTTCGAGTACAGTCAAAAGATGGCAGAGAAAGGTGAGGAGGTGGAGCACCTACAAGAACAGTATCAGTAAAAGGCACAGGAGAAAGAGGCCGAATTCAAAGGTCTGAAGACTAAACTGGAAGAAGAGCTCCGGGAAACAAGGACCAAGCTAGAAGGTGAGCTCCGAGAGACAAAAGCTCCGTTAGAAGAGCAATCGTCTAACCACTCCCGAGCTGAACAAACTTGGAATAAAGAAATGAACAGCTATGCAGAGCAGTTGGCGGCCGAGAAAAAGAAGAAAGCTGAATTGGCTGAGGCCCTGATTTCAAGGGAAGCAGAAATTTCTTCGCTAAAAACCTCTGTGTTACCTGCCCCTGCCCAGCCCGATATCATTCCACTGATCAGGCAATTGTACATTTCTCACTGGGAGAAAATCAAAACTTTCTGCCTAAATCTGCAGCCTATCCTCTGGTTCATCGACAAGGCATTAAGACTCAATCAGGAAGCCCACGACGCAATGGAGCAGTTCCCTTGTTTCATCATGGAAAAGGTTCTTGAGGCAAGGGACTTGCTAAATAAGCTATACTCTGTCTCGGACGAGATCCTTGCCGGGGCAGGTATCGAAGATCGGGACACCGCTGCTCAAACGGCAAATAAATTCATTCATTGCCACTCCGCTTTCCAGCGTACTAAGGCAGCGGCGGCTTTTCTAAACAAGGCGCTAGACGGTATTCAGGGAAGTTTCTCTGACTTGGGAAAATTGGGATTGCCATCTTCGTTCCTTGAGGATGGCACTATTGCCACGGCTGCACAGATTACAGAGGTTATTCAACAGAAAGAGAACGATCCGGAGGCGTTCAAAGATTTCGGCAGCCCCCCAATGGCAGCAGATATCGAGGCGATCATTCATCCACTCTCCCAGTTACTTTTCTATATCCAAGCAGACGCCGGCTTACCAAAGGTGTTGCCTCACAAGGAAGCTATTGACCTCCGCGGGGCACAAGAGAATTTGCGCAGCATGGCAAAGCCATCTGAAAGTGAATGGTCACCTTTGCAGGCTGCACTTTCCAAACTCTAATGATTCTGTTTGCCCTATAGATGAAGGCTCTGGTCTGTAGAACCAGAGAGTTTTTGGGTTCTTCGTTCCTTATCCGAAACGCCCCTGATAGTCGCCAAAAGCTGTTAAAATAAGATTCAACAGCTCCCTTCGGGTTCCTTTTGTTGATATTCGTGTGTCGGCCTGTGCGTCTCCAAGTTGTTCGGCTTCCCGGCAGATTTTGATCTTCCCCCTTGCGCATTTTTCACTTCGCAACTTGGGCTAGCGGCTTCCCTTTCAGGTCCTAAAGTGTTGCGCTGGGCGTCCACGTGTCTCACCCACGGGGATTCTTATTTTTGTTGCTTTATATTTTCTTCGGGTCGCTATGCCTTCCACAACGGTCCAGCACTCCTAAGATTGTCAGAGGGGCCCACATCTCGATACGTGGCGGCGTATCGCAAGCTTTCCTTGCGGGGATAGAATATGTAGTTGCCGACTACGAAACATTTCTGCTGGCCTTCTCTATTTCACGGCGGGCCCTACCTTCAGCCACATGGCAGAATTTCGCAGCCTTTTCAATACAGCAAGGAGATAAAATGCAGCAGGCTCTGAAACGCTGCCAAGCGTCTTTCAGATCTAGTTCACACAGCTTCCTCCCCACCTCAGCATAGCATTTGACCCTTCGAACACGTGTCGCTTCTTCGCAATCTTTCAGTAGCTAAAGGAGGAGTTCTCATTCGGGCCGCGACGTGCTGTCGCGTGCCTTTCATTGATCATCGAAGCAGGTTGTGGGCTGGCAAAGCGGACTTGTGTTATCAGGGGCTGGTTGTCATAGTTCTCTGAGGCGGTAGATGGCACTTGTCGCCTCGAGGCTTGGTTCGAACCGCTACCATCATTACAAAGGGCATGCCTGCAACCAATCAACTGGATGCTAGGTTCTAACTAATTGCTGTTATAACGGCATTGGGAATGTTCTGATTCGGGCATCATTGCAGGAGATTGGGAATCTTTTCTATTACAGCTTCCAAAGCGGTGGGAATTTTTTCTCTCCAGCTATATATACTCTCTCGGTCAAGAAGACAAGGGTCCAAGATTTTAGAAAGAATACTGGTTTTTAGCAAGAGACACCAGGCCTCTTTTGCATGTTTATTCACAAGAAACTTTCAGACTGTGCGTATTGTTCGGCCTTTCTGTTTTCATGTTTTGTTTAAACTGTAAACTATGCTCCTTATGGTCTTAAGCATTTCATTTGAAGGGACTTCTATGCATTGAATACAAACTTGCTTACCTAAACCATGTCTTAATAACTCTTCTTAGCAGTGAGAATGTATGCGATACTTTTATGTCAATTAAATGAATTGTTTATGCTATAGCTTTAAGTTTCTGATGTTTTGGAACATAGCAATAACATTCAGGCCCTCAAGTCTATGATTTATCGTGCCTATCAGAAAGCTTTGGCGCATCGCCTTAGATTTAAATTTGCTTTATTATATCTGCTTCCTTTTCCCTTTCCAAAAACCCATTATAGAAGAAGCCAGCTTCTTTAAAACCTGGAGGTCACTCAGTTCGGCGCAAAGGGTCCCCCTTGAACTGAGTTTCCCATAAGGCACTGTTACCTCGTCAAATTTTGGCGTCAACAGTTACATCTTTCCATCCACCTCAAATACTTGAAACCCCACCAAATCTTTCATCAAAATTAATCTAAGTATTTTGGAGTGTTGGAGTTCTTAATCCCTTATGAATAATTTGCAAATAATATTATGAGTAATTAAATACATCAAATTTATAAGGTTGATGATAGCTTAATCCTCAATAAAAGAAGATGAAAATAATTTTTTTTATAATATTATGATAATATTATATTTTTATATTATATTATTATATTATATAATGTTTATATATTTTATTATGATTTATATTATATTATTATATTATTATCTTATAATATATCATATCATATATTATAATATTATAAATAATATAATTTAATATAATTATCTATAATACTATAGTTTTAGTATAATAAATAATACTTATATATATAATATATATAATACAAACATAATTTAATATATTATATATTTAAACTATTATATTATAATATTTATATATTATATAATAATATATATAATATATTATAATATTTATATATTATATAATAATATATATAATATATTATAATATAACATATAACCCTATAGGAAAATAAGATTGCAATTTCATTTAAGCCCAGAACTATAGTCTAGTTCCCGCCACAAATCCATTGTTAATAAACTAAAGTATGAATGTGGAGTGAGTGCAAAGCTATATCCTTTAGAACTAAAATATACTTCAAAGATTCTTTTTTTTTTTTGTCATATTCTTGTGATTTCAGGTCAGCTAGAGCTAGGGCAATAGAAATATTGGTAAAAGACTTGAAATTATTTTCTTCATTCAATGAAGAACTATTTGCTATAATGGTTGAAATTGAGCTTCACATAAAGAAGTTCCTTCAAATGAACAATGATTACATTTTCCTTGTCTGACAAATTTTCTTATAATTAAAATGTGTTTATTCGATGATTAGTTTGTTGTTTTGTGGTATGGAGCAAGGAGTTTAAGTTGAAGAAAATACTATTTGTTTCATGTTGTAGTGGAATTCACGTTTCTAACAAGAACTGTGCAACCACACATATAATTTATTTATACACCTTTTATTACTTAACAATATATAGTTTAATTGAAATGTGTTTAATCACCTGCTTCATATGCACTTTCATTGATTAATTGATTATTTATTTGTTCTTTCAACATTGTTGCTAAAATTTATCAAATAGAACATATTAAAACATAACTATTCTATAACTTTTTGGCAGGAACTTCGCTGCCTGCAATATTATATTTTATTTTTATTTTTAAAAAGCAAGTTTTCACTTCATATAAAGAACAACTTTAGTGTAATATGTAATTAAATAACAATTAATTCCTTTTTCAAATTAAATAACAAATAATTGTTATTAATTAAACACTAAGATTCAAAAATGAAAATTAATTGTCTTGAATTCTATATTAATTTAATTAACCAATGTAGATAACATTTAAAACTAGCAATTTTAGTTATCTAAATATTAAATCCAATTGTGAAAACATAAATTAGATTTTGTGTAGGAAGGAAGAAAATCAAGGAGTTTGGAAATCTTAAGGTAATATAAAAACTTGTAATAATGATTTAAATAATTAATTAGAGAATATTATAAATATGAAAAGATTTATAGAGGATATTTTAACAAAATAAAAGAACTTAATATAGTATTAATTTTATTCAAAAAATTTAAATAAATTAAGTAAACATGGTTATTTAAATTTCTTTCACACCATATATTTATTTCTCATTTATCTAATTTAAACATATTATTATATTCTATGAAGAAAGGTAAGGTAAGACTCAAAATACTCTATTTTTTTAACTTTTGTCTTAATAATTATTTAAAAGCAATTATTTATTAAAATGTCTAATGCAAATTTTTTTGAGGGAAATAAACAATTAAATAAATAAATAAAATAATCAAGATATTTGTTTTATTGCTTAGAGGAGGTTTAGAGACTTCTACTTTAGTCATTGTTTAACTTTCATTAAGGAAAGAAAAATCAAGTTATAAAAGCAAGTTTCTTGATTATCTTTAAAATCTTGTGTAGTTTTTTGAAAACTTCCAATAAAACTTATTTACTAACTTCTAATCAAAATGAGTTTTGATCAATGCTAATGCAAAACTAAAAACTTCAAGAATATTATTAATTATTTAAAAAATAAATATTAAACTACTCATTTAAAAAGATATATTTAAATCAGTACTTATTTGATTGCCAAATATTATTAATTGTTTAAAATTACTCCCATTTCTTTAAAATAAATGTGTGTGGCAATTAAGATTAATACTATTTGTTTTACAAATAAATCCATAACAATTATTGAATATAAATATAATCCAAAATAAATGCTAATTAAAATAATTCTTAAAAAATAATTGTTTGTAAGATTAAAATGAAAATCTAAATTTTCAAATGAAATAATTATTTATTAAATAATTTAATCACAATAATAAAATAGATTAAATTTTTAAAATTTTATTTTATAATTTAAATTTTATTTAAATCACATTTTAATTTTTCAATATTGAAATTTATTTTATTTTGAAAATATTTAATATATATTAAAACAAATTATATATTATTTTAATTTATATATAAATTTAATAACATATATATTTAAAATTTTAAATATTTATATATATTTGATTAAATATTATATTATATATAATATATAATTTATTTTATTTAAATGTAAATTTAAGGCTTTGCTAGGGTTTTCTTGTGTCTCAATCATTCTTGGCCCCTCTTATGTCATATTGTGCACTTTGCGTAGGATTTTTCTCTTTTCTTATGTGTACGACCGCATTTAATATGATTTTTTTGTTTTAATATGCATTCAACTGGCTCTAACCCAACAGTTTTTACTGGGGTTCGTGGTTCAACAGCTCTACTCAATGGCTCCACCTTTGAACAAACAACCCCAAAAATTTGTTCTGAAAGTGTTTCACGAGGTAAGTCTTTTGACTCCCCAGCTGATGTGGTTTTACCTTTTCCTAATTTTGATTCTGCTTGTCAATGGCTTGAGCAACATACTCTTGTTGGGTACTTTGTTGGGAGGACTCCCCCTAAAAGTGTGCTTAAAGAATGGGTCCACAACGCCTAGGTCGCTCATAGGGTCCGTCTTGATATGGTTCAAAATTTAACCGAGGGTTTTTTCCTTTTCCATTTTGTGGAGGTCAGTCATGTTCAGGCAATCCTAAACCATGGTCCGTGGTATGTCAAGTCTTCTCTATTGGTTTTCCAGTCGTGGATCTGGGACTTCACTGTCTCGAATGACACCAAGTTGCAGGTCCCAGTCTGGATTGAGTTTCCAGGGTTGCCTTTGTCATGTGTATCTTTTTGAGTCATATTGTGTCCTCTCGAGGGAAGGTCATTTGTATTGAGCTAGATAGGTTTTTCCAGGCCCGACCCTAGAAATGGGTCTGTGTTGAAGTAGAAGTTTCACAAGATTTGAAAGACTCCATTGACATTCAAATTGGAGCTCTTCGGCATACCAAGAAGGTCACTTATTTTAATCTACTAAACATGTGTTATAGATGTCAGTCCGTAGACCACAAGATCAATGACTTCCCTTTGGAAGTGCCTCATACTCCTCCACCATGAGAATCTGAAAATCCCTTTCAGGCGAATAATTTTGCTACCAAACTTGATGAGAAATGGACCATAGTTACAAATCGTAAACACAAGGCCAATGGCTCTGGGACGGTTTCCCAAGTCCCGGAGATAGCTAAAGATGTTTCAAACCCTTTGGCGAAGGGGAAAGAGGCCCCGGTTGGGGCTGACAATATTCCAACGTGGCCCAGGCTGAAGGCTACGCCTCAGCTTACTGTCGTTATGATAGCACAACTGAATTTTTATCCTCCTATGACGGGAGCTCAACAATGGTCTCACAGTCCTTCTCCGCCATTAGAAGAACGAGAATATGTGTAGGAGAATATGTGTAGGAGAAATGACAATTTTCTTCTCCACCATTAGAAGAACAAGTTTTCACTGCTTAGGAATATACGCCAAAGCGGCAGCAAGCCCTTCAGGATTGTCTTGTTGTAGTGCCAAATAGGCTATCTTCAGCCCAGAAAGCTTTTTGTGAACAATTGCTCACAATCGAAGACTTGAAGGAAGCCATTCATTCCATGGTTGATGACAAGGCCCCGGGGATTTATGGTTTCCCATGTGAATTTTATAAGGCCCTTTGGGACTATATTGGGCACGACTTGCATAAAGTCTATCTCAAGGCTTTTCATTCCAAAACTTTGGGTAATATAATTAATAAAGGAAATATTAAATTCATACCTCTGGAGATCCCAAGGATATCTGCAACTAGCGGCCTATCACACTCCTCAATGTCTCTTACAAAATCATTGCTAAAGCTTTGGCTCTGAAGATTCGCCATCTTTTGCCTTAGATTATGAGCCAGGAGCAAACTGGTTTCATTAAATCCAAATTTATTCTAGACAACATTATTTCTGTGTGGGAAGGTATGGAGTGGGCTAGGCGTTCGGACCAGAAAGCCATTTTTCTCAAAATTGATTTTGCTAAAGCCTATGACTGCATTGAGTGGAATTTCATTCTTGCCATGTTGAAAGCCTTGGAGTTTGTTCCTAACTTCATTTAGGCCATCCAAATGCTTTTCTTAAACGCCTCTACTTGTATTACCATGAATGGCTGCTAGTCTTCTATTTTTGTTCTTTTCCGCTTTATTCAGAAAGGATGTCTGCTTGCTCCTTCTCTTTATGTGCTTGTTGCCAAAGGATTTAACTATTTACTGGCCAATGCAATTTCTCAGCTCAGTGTGTTAGAGGCATTGCCCTGCCTAACTCCCAAGCTCAACTTGTTAATGGTCATTTTGCTAATGAATCTTTCCTCACCCTTCTAGAGGAAGAGAATAATATTAAGGCGACTCTTAAATGTCTTCACATTTTTTGTCTTGCATTTGTTTTTTCCATTCAATGACATAAAACTTTATGTTACAAGCAATCTATTTTGTCCACTCCTCATTGGTTTTAGTAGTACTGTTGGAAACAGATTGGGCTAGGGGAAATCTTTCAATTTATGGGCATTCCCTTCGCCTTCTAGGCTTCTCCAATTGAGTTGTGGCAAGCTGTGCTCTCCAGGATTGAGCAAAAGCTGGCCTATTGGATTAACAAGCCTCTTTCTCTAGCAGGAAATTTCAAGCTTTTTCTAAGATTTTGGTTGCTACGCATGTTTATTACTTCTCTTTTTGGGCTCCTTCTAAGGTAGCCTATGCCAAGCTCGAAAAGCTTCTTCTAGACTTTCTTTGTGCCTCTGTGGAGTCTCATAGAGGGTTTCACCGTGTTTTCTGGGAGTTCTATTGCTTACCTAGAGACTCAGAGGTCTTGGGCTACTCTCCACTCAAAGACAAGGGATTGCCTTGTGTGTGAAATGGATAATTAGAGCCCTTACTGGAGATGAAGCCTGAAAAATTCTCCTCAGGCATGGCATCCAGTCTAGCTTCCCTGTTCACAAACCCACCTGGAAGGGGATTGGATTTCAAACCCTTCTAGTTATGAAGGAACCAATCCAAATTGTGGGAACTTTTCGTGGCTAAGAGCATTTGGAGAGCCTGGGAAGCAGTTAAGCCTTGGGTCCACTAGGCTAGCTCTGGCTTCTGGGATGGGCTTTTTCTCAACCAACAAAACATTTGGTGGTCCCCCTTTTTTCCAGTAATGGTCAATCATTGGCCAAATCACCTTGGCTTAAGGCACTAAGGTTCCACAAGAAATGCATTCTAACTTTGCAGCATGTGTTCCACAGACCCACAATGTGCATTATGCCATGGGAAGATTTTTGAGCTTGCTACAGTCTCCATAGCTAGGACCCTGATACTTATGATGGTCTGGTGAATGCTATTCCTGCATATATGCTTCATAAAGTGGGAATTCGTGGGTCCAAGCCATGGTGGAAGGACTAGAAGTGGTACCCAGACACCCCTTTCAGGAATTACAAGCCTAGGCTTGGCTATATGTGTCTTTCACCGCATTTTCCTATGATTGAAATTCTGAACTAGAGGTGGCTTCTTCAATCCTCCACTCATGTTTGGCGAAAAAGATTCTCTGCCACTTGGTCTGCAAGTATTGAGCCAAAACTTGCCCACTTTGCTTGGTGTATTCTTTTCCAAGGCTTGCCTATGGGGTCTTGGCTTGTTCACTTGGGGGTCTAGGACCCTCGGTGCCCTTTTTGTGGGCAAGCTGATTCTTTTAAGCATCTCTTCTAGTTTTGCACTAGAGCTCAACAGTATTGGAATTGGATTCATGACTTCTTTCGGCCTTTCAAACCAGAGCCCTTCTCTTAGCATATGGTCCTGCTGGGAGATTCACCCAGACTTCTTGCTAAGTATACCTATCTTTGGCACACTTTTAGGGTGGAAATCCTCTTCACTATTTGGGAAGATAGAAATGCCTGCATATTTGCTCACACTCAAATGGATAAAAATGTTTCTTTGTATTCTAAAGCTATTATTTTCTCTAACGTGCTTTTGAAGATACAAGTTCAAGCTAACAAAGTTGCATTTGAGGTGGCTCGCCTTTAGGTGCTTCTGGATCATTGGGGTAATGTCTCGTGTACTGTGGCTCGAGTGCCCGCTTCACCCACCTCTCGCGGTCGATCGCCCTCTCAGGGCCGGTAGTAGGGTGGCTCTGCTCACCCTCGCCCTTAGCCTCCTCTTCAACGTGGTTCCCACTCTCCTTGGTGGTCTCATTCTCCTCCTTTGCGGGTTGGTCAGGGGTGGCCCTCTGGAGGAGTAGTAGAGAGCAGTGGTGGCGGCTCTGGTTGGCCAGACTCTGGTAAATGTTTTTCGCGTCTGGCACTTGCAATCTCGCCCCAACACGAGGAAGATAAAGAGAAGGAAAAAGAAGTTGACGATGGTTGGGGTCCTGCTCCTAACATCACTCCAGACCCCACTGATGTATAGGGGAAGAAAATGGATGACAGAGACCCTCCTGGCTATGCTGGTACTGCTTTGGTTGCTTAATGGCCTTTTTCATTTTTGTTTGTAATCATGGACTTATGGGCTAGGCCCATGTGACTGTTGGTATTTTTTGGTTTCTGGGCATGGCCCATATGACTCTCAAGGTGTGCCTTCTTACCAGTCACTTTTTTTTTTGTGAATATGTATTTCTATCTTTATTATTAATATAGATATATGTTTATTCATCAAAAAAATGTAAATTTAAAATAAATAAATAAATAAAAGAACCTTAAGCTTTTTTAAGGAAGGCTTCAACTTCCATAAGGAGAGTCGTAGCTCCCTTTAGGAGGCCATACCTGCTTTACATAGGTTGCAACTTGTGTAAACAAGTTGCGGCCTTGTAGGATTTTTTAATTTTTAAATAGTAATTTTTAATTAATATAATTTTGAAATAAATGTTTGACATATTAATATTATGTTTTAAATTTCAATACATAAATAATTGTTATTTCATAAAAAATTATCATAAATTTTACAAAATATATTTCAATCATTATGAATTTTTTTAAGAAAAATAATTGAATAAGAATAAATTTTATTTATTTTTATAAAAAAAAAAAATCACATTTATTTTCTAAATATTTCATCATAAAAATGACTTGAAGAGAAAGATTAAAGTAGATTCTTTAAGAAGATTTTAATTTGAGGAATTTATTTTAAAGGGAAAACCAAATTTAAAATAAGTAAAGATAGATTGAAAGTAATTAGAGAGGAGAATTATAGTAGAAGAAATAGAAACAAATCATTTACAAATTTAGAATCCTCCTATGAAATCTAGCAAGAAAGCTTGCTCAAGAAACCCCCTTTCCTCAATCTAGTTGATGCCTTTTCTTTCTTTCTTCCATGCTTCTCTTCTTTCCAGCATAAAAATTCCTTCCCCAAAAACAAAAAAACTATCGTATACATGTTCATTCTTCATTTTATAAAAGTTAGAGGGGAATAAAATAAAATAAAATTGATATCCTTCGTTAATAGATTCTTTCCCAAATTATCCTCTACTGAAAACATGTCATAGGAATAAAATAAAATAAAATTGATATCCTTCATTAATAGATTCTTTCCCAAATTATCCTCTACTGAAAACATGTCATAGAATTATCCAATTATAAAACATTCAATATGTAACTCCGATTGTCATAAAAATCTAATTTTAGTTTTATTCCCTCTATTTTACCGTTACACTCAAAATTAATTTTATTCTTGGACATCATAAAGTATGCCTTGAATAGCAATATTCTTGTAACTCCCATTCTTTCCAAATAAATAATATATAACTCCCCACTCTTGCATAAAATGCCAAATCTCATATCCACCCAAATATGCTCCAATAAATTAAAAATTACACCATGAATTATATATTCTTTTATCTTTAGTATTTTAAATAAATAACAAACATTACACATATTGTAATACTTTGTCATTATTCATTGTTTTGGAAATTAATTTATTACTTTTTAGTTTAGTTTTAGAGATTATTTTATTAAATAATTAATATATCACTTGGATATTTTATTAAATAATTAATGTATCACTTTGGATTATAATCAAATTAAAAGAGTTTTCAAATGTTCTAAAAAAGAGGGTTGTGACAATTAATAGTAATATTACATAAGAATAAATGTGTTTCTTAAGAATCTAATTTATTGCATCATTTAATTATGATTTATAGAAGAAAATAAGAATCTTAAGTTTTTGTAAAATATATTTAAATGGTCATCTAGCTAGTGATTTGTTTTGTCACTATAGCTTGTAAATTATTTTAAGTATTCATTTTAGTTGAATGCAAACATGTTATAAATGAAAGTCAACTATTTTAAGGTGAATAGTATTAAAAAATTTTGAACTTTCTAATAAAGATTTGTTTAAGACAAATTCAAGATCAGATCTTAATTGAATGTAAACATATTAGAAAATTAAATCAATATATTTTAGCCATTTAAAAAGAAAAATTTAAGAAGGGTCTAATATAAACTCAAATTTAATTAAGAAAAACCAAATTAAACTAAACTACAAATTATAATTCACATTTATGATTTGGATATGTTTCATTTCCTTTAAAACCTCTCTATAATAATAAAACGATAATAAAATAATATATATCGACCTATTTTATATAGATTATATTGAAGATATATATACTTGATTTAATTTAAGCAATTTATAAGATAAAGTCCTATTAACACAATAGCATTCATACCATACCGGCCTACAAGTTCTTAATACTTCATGAAATTGTTGGGTCTATTTATATAAGCATGTTTTGCCTCCAAATTCATAATATTGTGGTTTTTGTTAGGGAAGGAAGTTCAGATTTACTTGTAAAAGTCCTTAAAGAATGACAGAGATGAATATGAAGATTGAGATAGAGGTGGCATATGGATGGGATCCGTTGCAAGATGGAATTTCAAAGGTTAAGCAATTCGTGGAAGGGAAGGTCTAATTTAGAATTGAGGAGTATATGATGATTTATAATGAAATCTACAAAAAGTACTATACAGAGGGAGAAAGAAGATGATGTTGGGATGTGAAGCCCAACAGTCACATGGTCATTCGTATTCTCCCATCTCTTCATATCGAAGAGTTGTGTATAAATATATGTGTGCAGATCATGTACTTGATATCTGATAACTGTTAATACAAGTTTTCTCGTGGATGTAGCCAATTTTGGTGAACCATGTAAATATTGTGTTTGTTGTATTTTGTCTCTGATTTCTTTCTTCTATTTTATATTTTCTCTGCTTGTTTAAAATTTACAATTGGTATCAAATCTTGGCAATGTTGAGCAGAGATGGAAGAAGATGATGAAGTCAATTCAGTCATTGAAGAATTTCTTAGCAATTTAGAAAGTGATGTTGTGCAAGTGAAAGCCAAAACCAAACGCCGTGTACATTGGTGGGATGGCTGGAAAAATAAGGAGGATACAGCTGAAGAGGAGAAGGGTGTTGGGTTTGGAGTTGAATCTGAACCAAAAGAATTTCTAGAAGATCTCAAAATTGAGCTTAGAACACTTCTTGAATGCACAGGTGATGCACAACACAGGAAAGTTATCATGGAGGAGTTGCAAAAGAGGGCAGAAGAAGATAAGAGTGGCAATTCTGTAAAGGACCTAGTATTGCTCATTTATGAAATGGTTTTTCTCACTTTTGGCTTCCGCCTCGATGATCAAAATACCTTTTCTTCCAAAATTCATAGGATGTTGAAGTTGGGTCTCAACATTTATGAGGAAAAAGATGTGCGGGCGGAGATCCCGATTCGAACCCCGGATGAGGAGGTTGGTGAAGATGTTGTCATGGTGGAGGCCATCCAGCTGGTTGTGAAAGAGAAGTGCAAGGCTAAAGAATTTGTCATTGTAGTAATCACAAAGGCGAAGGAAGAGCCAAAGGTGACAGCTGTGGAAGAGCTATTTGAAGATGTGGAGGAATGGCAGTGGGAGAGTGCATTGGAGGAGCATCTTCCAAAGGAGTCAGAAAGAATTAAGCAATTCAAAAGACGACTTTTTGCTTTGCAAGAAACGATAGGAAGAGATAAGTTGTCGCATGAAACGATAGATAAGTCGTTGCAAGAAATGACTGCAAGAGTCTAAGGGAGGCGTTTGGGTGATTTTTTTGAGGCGGATGAAGCCCATTCTGCAAAAGTCGTGTCTTCCATTCTTAGGTAGAAGCATCCAGGATCCTTTTCTATGGTTCAATGTGCTGTGAAAAGACAGGTTACAAAGATCACAGACGGTAATAGAGAGAGGGAGACATCCTCATCTTGTTGGGATGTGAAGCCCAACGGTCACATGACCGTTTGTATTCTCCTATCTCTTTGTATTCGAAGAGCTTTGTATAAATACGTGGCAGACCATGTATTGTGTAGTTGATTGGTGTTTAATTAATACAGTAATTCCCTGCTTGAGAGTGGACGTAGGCTTTTGCCGAACCACTATAAATTCGTGTCTCGTATTTTGTTCATTATTTTCTGTTTTATTCTTTTTCTGCTCATTTTAATATTTACAATTGGTATCAGAGCTATGGAGAAATGTTGAGTTGTTGGTTTGAACCAAGGAGCAGAGATGGAATTCGAAGAAGCCTCTCGGTACTTCCCATATATTTTAATGGGTATAACTAATTTTGTATTTGATAATGATGAGGCTGATTTTGTCATTGAAGAATTTCTTGGAAGTTTGGATTTGAAGCAATCGCTGGTTGAAAGAGAGAGTGAATTTGTTATGGAAGATTTTATAGGCCTGTTGGAATCTGGTAATAATCACAGAAGAGGAATTGATGGGACTCCTGAGTACTGGTTTGAAGATAGGGAGCCTCAGGTAGAAGATTGGGCAACACGAAAAAAGAAAGTTTCGTTTGCTGAGACTGTTGATATTTTTTATTATGAGGAGGAGTATGACAATTTGAAGAAGAGCAATAAACGTAGAAGAAGACAACGATCCAAAAGAAGAAAGAGAGCAAGAGACGAAGAAGGGGCAGAAGAACCAGACGAGGGAAGATCTGAAAATGCTCTGAGGATTGTTTTGGAGGAGAGTGAATCCCCATGTGATGGGGAAGTATCATGGGCTCCAAAAGAAAATCCCATGCCCAAGTCGATTGCGAATAAGTTGGAAATGGCATTGCAAAGCTTGAGCCCGTTGAGCCTATTGGTGTAGAGAAGGACTTGGTTGAGAGGGAAGATGAACCCAAGGACCTGCTTGTGGGCGACGTCATCGAAAAATTTCTTAACCTTTTGGAATCTGATGAAATGTCTGTACAAGAGAGTACAGTCTCTTACAGGCAGCAGCGTAATACATTGGAGGTGTTCGTCGACGGGCAGTCTCTTTCTGAGCAGAGTCAGAGGGGAGAATACCTGACATTAGAAGAGGAGAGCCGGAGCAGCGGAGGAGGGTCTCAGAGTAGCAAGAAAGAGAAGGCGCAAGCGCTGCAGATAGTACAGTCGTCGGCTGGGGATGGAGGCGCAGGGACAAGGACTGTGGAGGTCACAAGGAAGCCCCGGGGACGACCTCCTGGCTCGAAGAACAAGCCCAAGCCTCTGCTCCTGGAGGTCGTCGAGGGCTGCAATGTGGCCTAGAGCATTGCCCACTTTACTCGTAGGAGACAGATCGGGGTCTGCGTTATGAGCGGCAAAGGAATCGTCTCCTATGTTATGCTGCACCAGACAACCAATCTTGGAGCGGCGGCTACTTTTCATGGCAGGTATCAGATTCTGTCTTTGTCGGGAACGTTTTTGCCGGCCCCGGCTTCCTCTGGGGGGCTGACCATAAGTCTGCCCGGGATGCAAGGGCAAGTTGTGGGAGGTAGCATCATGGGGCCTCTCACTGCGGCGGAGGCTGTTATCATCATAGCGGCTTCCTACATCAACTCGTCTTACCACTGGCTGCCTCTTGAAGATGAGGAAAATGATTCTCGTCGCAAGGATTGCAGGGAAGTGAGACTTAAGCAGGAGATTGAGAAATACAGGGCTTCCAATCCTAAGATTACAAAGCAATTTGCGGATATGAAGAGGAAATTGTATACTCTGTTCAGTGAAGAGTGGGATAATATACCGAAAATTGGGGATTATTCGTTGAGGAATAAAAAGACAAAGTTTGAGAGCTTTGTTCCTGTGTCGGATACCTTGCTGGAGAAGGCACGGCAGGAGCAGAAGAATGTCACTTGTGAAAGTATTGGAGGGTTGGAAAATGTCAAGAGAAAGACATTGCTTGCAACAACCATTGCTAATGAATGCCAGGCCAATTTCATCAGTGTGAAGAGCCCTGAATTGTTAACAATGTGGTTTGGAGAGAGTAAGGCTAATGTGAGAAATTTTTGATAAAGCCAGAGGGTCAACTCCTTGTGTCCTGTTTTTTGGTGAGCATGATTCTATTGCTAAGCAGCGTGGAAGTAGTGTTGGGGATGCAAGTGGTGCTGCAGACAAAGTCCTTAATCAGTCGTTGACAAAGATGGATGGTTTGACAGCCACGAAAATTGTCTTCTTTTTGGGTGCTACAGACAGGCTTGAGATCATCGATCCTGCATTGTTAACTGTGAATGATGATGCTTTTTGGGAAGAAGTGACTCCTGTACAATTTGGAGGTGAGTTTGCCCCTGAAAAAGTTGTAGGAAGAGATGTCTTTGCTTCTGATCAGATTTGGAGGCGATTAATCTGGAGTGTCCGTGAACAATATTTGGCGAAGTTAAAAACTTTCAGCCTGGTTGCGATGTGAAGACAAGATGGAAATGCAGAGGATGACACAGTGCATGGCTGTGCCGATTGGACTTCATGGGGGAGATTGTTGGGATGTGAAGCCCAACGGTCACATGACCGTTTGTATTCTCCTATCTCTTCGTATTCGAAGAGCTTTGTATAAATACGTGGCAGACCATGTATTGTGTAGTTGATTGGTGTTTAATTAATACAGTGATTCCTTGCTTGAGAGTGGACTAGGCTTTTGCCGAACCACTATAAATTTGTGTCTCGTATTTTGTTCATTATTTTATGTTTTATTCTTTTTCTGCTCATTTTAATATTTACACATCTGAGAAGGACAACGTAGAAAATTCCAAGCGCTCCTATGAGGGCAGAGACGACAAAGAAAGAGACCTTGACAGTCGCCCTCTCAAATGGTGTGAAAGAGAAGATGGGGTGGAAGGAAAGAGAAGCGAATGCGTGGATTTGTTTCGTTGGAGGAACCTCTTAATCTCGATCCCCTGGAGGCCTTACCGCCGGTCAAATTCTCTGACGATATTTCAAGTTTTGTCTACTTAAACCCACAGGGCGGTGGCATTACTATCAATTAGCCGCTGGCTGAGGTTTTGAATAATATGGAGGATGGTTGTTTAGAGTGATATGTAGATTTGTTTGAGACAGAGATCCCCCCTGTCGCCGTGGTGCCCATCGTTATTGTGGAAACCGAAGAGCCAAAGCCGGCCAAGGTTAGGAAGAATAAGGAGCGGGTTATGGAATGGAGGCAGGAAGATTCAAGTGACTTTTTTATTGCTAGAGCGTCAGAGAAATGGGCTACCGTGAGGGACTATGAAATGGACGTTTGGGAGAACCCCAAGAAGAAATCTAATTGTTTCTGGTCAGGGTTTTCAAATTTAGATGAGAGGAGGCCAGTTCCTGCTTTGTTTAGACCGCTCCTGGAATCTTTTTCAAAGCTGGAAGAATTCTCTCAATTTGCCTACACTTTCCCCAACAGGTCAGAGATATGTAATGAAAAGTGCAGGTCTGCATTGGGATATGTCAAGTGTGAGCATATGTGTGGGGGTCCTCTTGGATTGAGATTCAATAAGAGCCCATAGATTTATATGTTGCAGAGACAGGGGCCATGGTGTCCCGACTTTTGGGAATTCTTATAGAAATGAAATTAGTTTTTGAAACCGACGCGTCTACTACCGGGAAAGTTAAAACCACATAAATGGTTGCTCTAAACGTCTTTGATATGAGACCTGGCATAGTTGCGAGAGAATTTAAAGGAAGTGCTGATGATTTTGCAACTGGTGGAACTGGAGGAGTTGCTGGAGTGTCTTGGCTCGTATTCAGATGGGCAAGTGGTAGAGATGATAAATATTTTTCTAGGATTGTGTTAAGCTTTGTTTTATCTAACTTGGCTTGGAGAAGATTGATTCGAAGTGTTCCCGAACAATATTTGGCGAAGTTAAAAACTTCAAGCTTAACCGCGATGTGAAGATAAGATTGGAAATGCAGGGATGACACAGTGCATGGTTGTGCCGGTTGAACTTCACAGGAGAGATTGTTGGGATGTGAAGCCCAACGGTCAAATGACCATTCGTATTCTCCCATCTCTTCGTATCGAAGAGTTGTGTATAAATATATGTGTGCAGATCATGTACTTGATATCTGATAACTGTGAATACAATTTTTTCCTGCTTTCCTATGGATGTAGCCAGTTTTGGTGAACCATGTAAATATTGTGTTTGTTGTATTTTGTCTCCGATTTCTTTCTTCCGTTTTATATTTTCATTGCTTGTTTAAAATTTACAGATGAGTTTCTTTTGGTAGAAGTTGTAAATCAATGGGAACATTACAAATGGATGGTTAGCATTCTATTGAAAATTGTGTTTTTTATTTTGACCCAACCGTTTATTAGGGTCAAACCAGAACCCAACACAACTACTCAGATATGCTTCCTTAAAATGGTCTACAATGAAGTTTTGCGTAGTAATGTGCAAGCTGCTATGATGGTTCAAATTAATAAAATAAGGGAGGGTGAGAGAATTCTTGATGGGACTGTATTGAAGAGTGTTGTCAATATGCTCTGGGATTTTGGGATGGACTATTATAAAGATTTAGGGTTGGCCATTTTTTAAAATACCACCATATACTATTCCAAAAAGGCTGCTTCATGGATATGTGAGTATTCTTGTCAGGACTACTTGTTGAAAGTTGTTAAGTGTTTAAGGATAGAGAAAGAAACAATTTCAATGCATTGTCTGCATCAGAGTAGTCAAGCTAGGTTTGTAGAAATCGTAGAAAATGAACTTCTTTGCAAGCATGAATGTCAACTTTTGAAGGAAGATTCAGATTGCCATCCATTGTTGAGAAATGACAAGATGGATGATCTTTCAGAGATGTTTAAGTTGTTTTCTGGGATAGATAAAGGAATTCAACTCATGGCCAAAATATTTAGACATGTTACCAAGCATGGTGCACCATTGGTTAAACATGGAGGACAAATGGTGGTAGAGGCAATAAAGGTAGATAACAAAAATGAAATGATTGCAAGTAAAAACGATCGGTTTTTGAGAAGTGTTTTCCAGTTGCATGAGAACTACTTACAATGTGTGGAGGAGAATTTTATGAACCACTTCCTTTTCAAAAATGCACTCATGATGGCCTTCCATAGTTTTTGCAATCAACAAGTTGCAGGAAGCAGTATTTGGGAATTGTTGGTCACATTTTGTGACAATATTTTGACAAATAGATACATGAAATATGTAGATGTTGAAGATGCCCTTGAGAAGGTTGCAAATATTTTTACCTGTGCCTATGACAAAGACATGGTTGCAGAGTTTTATAGGGAAAAATCTTGAAGACAGGCTTTTGTCCCATACAAGTTCAAATCTTGATTATGAAGATAGCATGTTAGTCAAGTTGAAGTTTACATGTGGATGACAATTTACATCTAGAATTGAGGGCATGCTTACTGATTGGACATTGGCAATGAAAACCCAATCAGATTTTGAGGAATACCTCAGTCAAAATCCTCTTCATCCTCGTTCTAGAATAGAATTCTCTATGACAATTTTGGCATTTGGATTTTGGCCAAGCTATAAGTCACCTGATTCACTTGTTCTTCCTCCTCAAATGGTGAAACATTTAGAGTCATTCAAAGATTTCTATATCAGAGAAAGAATGAATAGAAGACTAACATGGAAATATTCTCTGGGAACATGCATTCTTATTGGAAGATTTGACCAAGGTGAAATTCAAATAGTTGGAACCCCATGTCATGCAAGTGCACTATTGTTGTGCAATGAAATAGAGAGGCTAAGTTCTTCAGATATCAAATCCCAGTTGGGTTTGGCGGTTGAGGATGCAATTGCATTGTTGAAATCCCTTGCATGTTCAAAATACAAAATCCTAGTTAAATTCCCAGATACACAATCTATGACTCAAACGGATTGTTTTGAATTCAATGCAAAATTTTCTAGGGAAAAGAGGAAGATTTGACTTCCGACACCCATAGCCGATGTAAAAGAAAACGTTGGGAGGATGTGCTTCAACATAGACATCAGTTGGTTGATTCTTCAATCATAAGAATTATGAAGAAAGGAAAGGTATTAGTGTTAATATTAAAACGAGCAAAGAAACATAATAGAAAATAGAAAAATTAAAGAACAAGACACAAGACAAAATTTTTATAGTGGTTCGACAATTGCCTACATCCACTCTTAAAGCAAGGGAATCTCTTTATTAATTCTGAATCAATTACATATTCAACCAATAGCTTATTTATAAAATGGTCTCAAATCCAATAATTGGAAAAATCCATCAAAAAGGAAAACTTAAAATTTTGTGAATACATGCAAAAAGAAGTCAGTTGCAAAAGACATCCTTTTCGAATATGTGAGAGAAACTTACTAATTTGGGCTTCACCGAACCCAACAATCTCCCACTTGAAGACCAAATAGTTGCTCAAAGATATCCCCCACTGCAGGCATTTACATCAAAACTAGACCCAAGTGAGAAGATTTTAATTTTACCAGACCCTATTCCCGCACACTCCAAATGAGTCTTCTCCAAATTCTATTGGACTCAATAAAATCTAATACCCGAACACCTTCTCTTAGGGTGGGGTCCCATGAGGGGGCTGCAGGGTCTATTTTTAAGGAACAGGAGGTCTCATGGATTGATAAAAAATTTGCTACAGGATTATTTGGAATCTTTTCCTGAAGAATAGCAACTCCTACCTTTTAGGACTGCAGATTTGAGGGGTGAAAATGGGGTGGGGCTGGAGATTGCTCCTACAGTTTAGCAATTTTATTTGCCATTTGTAAATCATCTCAACTTTTAAGCTTCCTTAAATTCTGAAACTTAAATTTTAAGCTGAACTCCATAGTAAATAAGTTGATGAGACCACCAGCTTCCTTAAAATCTGGGGCTTAATATTTTAAGCTGAATTGCTCTACTAAGTTCATGGGGTCACCACCTTTAAAAATTTCCTAAAATTTCTCAGCAGCACCCATTGAAAGTTTTCAGGAAACCCCCCTCCATGGGACCCCACCCTTACTACTTCTCCAAGGCTTAAAATCTCATTGTCATCAATAAAATCGATGAAATCAACACCTACAACCTCAAAGATCTTCCCCTCAATGGAATGCCCATTTTTCTTGATCCTACAGACCAGACTTGGAGCGTCTACCTCTCCACTTTCTTTGAAATGCTTCCTGACCAACTCGCTCAGCCTATTGAAATAGGTCGTGGCCAAATCCTCCATGGTCGTTTGCAGCCCGGTGAAAACCTTAGAGTCAATATTTCTGACGACAAATTTGTACCCCCGGGGCGCACACCGCCCCAGTAACCAACAAAGGCGTACCATCCTTGCAACCTGAACCACATCCAAAGGAATGTTGTCATCGATGAACTAATAATCATGCGCATCAGCTTCTTCTCTGCTTTCCTGAGCTATAGCTGCTCCAGCGGAATCTTGAATAACTCCCATGTCTTTTTCGACCTTGGCCTGCATATCTCGTAGGGCAGTGACTTCTTCCATCTTCGTAAGCCTCTTCTTTGTCTCCTCCAACTCCTTAGTAGCAACATCAGTGTCTTCATCGGCCTTGGCCATGTCCACGTCGTGGGGAAGAATATGGTTATCCATGTCTTTGTCCATGTTGTCGTCCACCTCTTCAGGATTATCGAATGTGTTGAACCAAACCCTCATTTTGTTGCACTGATCTCTTATTTCGTCACCGTCGCCGATGCTTTTCTCGGAGCAAACCTCAACAGCATCATCATCCTCCTGGGACTCAAATAATGGATTATTATAAACCATTTCTGCCTCTGACTTGAATAATGGATTATCATAAACCATTTTTGCCTCTGGATTCTTAGCCTCCTCCTTGGGTTCATCTTCACTCTCTTGGTTCCAGACTGCATCCTCCTCTCCTTGGGAGGCATCCTCCTCATCTTGGAAGGAAAACTCCACAGCCTCTTCAGCCGAATCCTTCTCATTTTTCCAGCCATCCCACCAATGTATGTGGCATTTCATTTCAGCTTTCACTTGTACGACATCACTCACTCTAGTGTTAGTATCTGAATCATAGCTCAGGCTTCCAGCAAGGTCTCATCCTCTAGAAGAGCATTCATCACAACTGAATAAGCAACAATAGACTTTCACAGAATCTTTTGCATGCACAACATTACTCTCTGCTAAATCTAAATTGTCAAGAAATTCTTCAATAATAAAATCAGCCTCATCATTTAATTCATTCAAAAACACCTGATGAATAACTCCCACTTCATTTCGCACTTCATCTTGTCTCTTCACAATATAAAAGAGTCCATCTCTAGGATCTAACACCCAATCGTCTTCCATCTTTGCTCAATACTTCTCCATAGCTCATAAAATTCTTCACCAATTTTCAGCACTGAACTTCAGGCTCTAATACCAATTGTTAATATTAAAACGAGCAAAGAAACAAAATAGAAAACATAAAAATTAAAGAACAAGACACGAGACACAAATTTTATAGTGGTTTGGCAATTGCTTGCATCCACTCTCAAAGCAGGGAAATCTCTTTATTAATTCTGAATCAATTACATATTCAATTAGCAGCTTATTTATAAAACAGTCTCAACTCCAATAATTGGAAAAATCCATCAAAAAGAACAACTTTAATTTCTTGAATACGTGCAAAAAGAAGTCAGTTGCAAAAGGCATCCTATTCGAATATGTGAGAGAAACTTACTAATTTGGGCTTCATCGAACCCAACATTTAGCTCATAGGGAATTAGCAATACAATGCATTGAGCACATTAAAGACATGTTCAAGCCAGATATGAAGGAAATTAAAAGGAGAATCGAAAATCTCATAGACAGGGAAATTCTTAGAGAGAGATAAAGGAAATCCTGACATATACAATTATGTTCCTTGACATTGATTTAGAGAAGAGGCCAATTAAATATTTTTGGATTTGATACTTCACAACTTTTTTTAGCACTGAACTTTTCCCAATTACTGCGTTAATTTTCTTTGTTGAAATCATTTGTTAGAGGCTCCCTATCAGCAATCAAATCCCAACATTAAAGATGAATTCTGAAGTAAGATCTTGGGAAAGATTTGATTTGATTACATATTTACTCATCGAAGGTTCCACACATTTTCTGGGTGCCATAAAATATAATATTTAATTGGATGTTCTCTGTCCTCCTTATATGCAGAGTTCTCTATATATTGTTTAGTCTACATTTTTGTATGCACTCTAGTAAGAGTCCAGCTCTAAAGAGCTGTAAAGGAGTTGTAAGAAACTGTGAGTAACAGTAAAATGTAATGTAATGGTAGTATGTTGATGTCTTTGAAGGAGCAGAAGCTCAAGCAACAGTTTGATGAAGCTGTTTGTAATGGTGAATGCAAAAACGAGGTTTATGTCATATTTTATCTAATTAATATAAATGGTCATGTTTTTGTTTCTGTTGTTTGTTTCGTTTTGTTCTCCCCCTTTCAAATCCATCATTCTCTAGCTATTGTTAACTGAACTGTATTTCTTATGTATGGTAGATAGTGAGTAACCTCACTGTTTGTCTCCTCCATGTTTTTTTCTTAACATTGCATTTGAACATGATCTTCATTTTTTCTCAAAGGGTGAAAAGATATAATATGGATGATAGATTTACTTTGTCTCTGCTTATATCATAGTGTGAGTGTGATGCAGGAGCACTGCATGAACGCGTAATCAGCATCACACAAAAACAATTGTTACTTGAAATTTGTGAGGGTTGTTCATAATTCCTTTATAGAGACATTAAAGGATGTATTTGCCTCATATTGGTGAAATTCTATAACCAGATTCTCAACAATTTGGAAGAATTTAAATTTCTCTGTTCTCGGCTGGTGATTTACGGAAAAATTATTTTTTGGAGTTCTATAGCACTTGAGATCAAATGCTTTGTAGGACGTCTTAGGAATGTTGAGATGCTCATTCTTCTACATTTTTGTGAAATTTCGAGCTTCTAGAAAAATGTTCGACCGAGGTCAGTTTTCAGCCTTGGTAACCGTCTCAGTGGCACAATTGAAGTTTTCCAGCTCTATAAGGTGTAATTTTGATTGAAATTTATTAGTTTGATGTCTTTCCAATAGCGAGAGTCTTTGATTTGAAAGATTTAACCAATTAAAGACCAAATAAAAAAACCATGCTTTTGGGAAGAGAATAATGATGTATGAGAAAACCAACAGACCAAGAACCTATGGTTCACGTGGGAGAGGGAAGAACAGAAAAATAAATTAATTAATTAATTAAATTAAATAAAAAGCAGCAACTGCGTGATCACAGTGGAAGATATAGGGATTGAGTAGCTGGAGAAAAAGAGAGTTGCAGGCAAATAATAATAGAAGTGCAGATTTAATAAAAAGCCAGAGAAGGGGCGTGGACAGTAAGAGTGGGGCTGCACAGAGGAAAGAGAGGAGTCTTGGCACAACATAGAGAAAAAGTGGCGTCAGGAAGAGTAGATTAAAGGAGGCTAGAATACTTAATGAAAATTTGCTGAATATAGATGTTAAGTTGTCCATAGGAGAGTAGAAATTTGATCAGCAATTAATATTGCAATAGATTAATATTGCAGGCACAGACGAGACAAGAAATTTGAACAGCAATTAATATTGCAAGCTGTATTAATTGTGTAAGGAACATAGAGTCCAGCATGATGCATATGAGCTAGAAGACACAAAGAGTGAGAGAAGATTGTGGAAGAGTAAGTGAATAGTGCATAAGGAAGATAGAAATCACGAACAGAGAATTTGTACATTGAACTTTAACGGTCTAGAAAATTGTAAACTGTATTTTCTTTTTAAGATGGAAAGCAATTAAAATAATTGTATTGTGCCTTTAATGGTTCTCAATCTGAGTTAAAAGTTTTAAAATTTGAGGCAGAGTATTTGCCTGTGATATTTGTGTTTTTTTGGGGTATGTTTGCTGAGAGTGAGGTTTGAGTTGTTTGTCTGCATCAGAGTGCAACATATGTAAATCTGTATTTATCAACCAAGATTAAGCACATTTGCATAGTACCAACAACATTTTTCGTTTAACTATAAATAAAACTGCATGGAGTTGTGAGAGTCTATTAGAGCTCTGCATATCTTTAATCGAGCAAGTTTGGTTGCAGGGGTCTATTTTGTTTTAATAAGAACAGCTGCAAATGTGAGGGAGAAAATATAACAGTGTTACTAAAAGAGAGTTGTAGAATTTTGGATTTGAAAAGCATAATTTGTTAAGATAATAGTCGTCAAGATCAATATTTTTTCGTTTTGTTGATTTTCAAATATTGTTACTGTTAGCTTATTTTAGTCCTGGGATTTAAATAAGTCTCAAGCGTTGTAAGGGGGAAGCCTTTTGTTAAAGCTAGGTGTTAAAGAAAAAATGAGAAAAGTAAAATTGAGGCGAGGTAAAATTGAAGAGTTTTGTGAAAAGTCTTTGGCGCCAATGTGGAAAAGAGAGTTTTCAGGTTTGCCTTTGTGAAGACTTACGTAGCAGAAGTTTAGGGTTTTAACTTTGCTGTTTGAAGAAGTCCAAAGGTCTTTCAAAGGCATGACATGAGAATAGCAGTTGGTTGCCTTACTTTTTGCCCATGTTGCAAGAGAAACAGAAGGATATGTCACGCGGCTAAGGAGTTTGAAGAGGTCTAAAATTCATCTACTTGCTGTCCACGTTGCAATAGAGGTGGAAAGCCCTGGTGTAATGCATGAAAAATGGAAGGTTTCTAGGTGCTACAATAGATTATTTCTACGTATTGGACATCTTCAGAAGTAAAAATCCATGTGGCTTCATTCTACACTTTGCCAGGTATGTTCTTGTGTGGTGATATGGAAGGAGTTTGTTGGTATGCGTAGGTGTAGGGTTCCATTTTGAAAAAATACATCCTCATTCAATATATTGAAAGCCTAGGTTTGTTTTAAGACTTAAAACATTACATATGATCCCACTCTATTATTCACTTCTGGTATGTTTAAGGAATGATATCAATCCCCACTATACCGTTCATGCACAGTAAGGATTTTCCCATCATAATACAGTCTTAAGGGGAATGGGAGTGAATATAGATAGGGCAGTATATTGGACCACGAACCTGCTAGCTGAGCCTTCCAATTACACAGTCATCCTTATAGAATGTAGGCAAGTTTACACTTGTGGCAGCAGTTCACATGAAAGAAACAATTAAAACACTGTTAGTGATAGGGTAATGAATTGGCAGATCTGAGGTAGTCCAGTGAGTTAGAAAGGCAAAGAAGCACAGAAGAGCCCTAGTTGTGGTTTTAGATGGATATTCAACAAAGAATTGGTGCTATGGAACCTTTCTATTAGTATATGAGCTTTGCAAACTGCGGAGAAAAGAAGCAGGGTTTTTAGAGAGTATCACAGTCTTTTGCATAATGAACAGCAACTTTCTCATGAAAGGACATTCACCCACAGTCTTGGTGACAGTGATATGGCAGATCTTAAAGTGATAGAGGCATATCCAAACATATAGGAGTTTCTGAGAACAGTTACAAAACTGTGAGACAGTGTTCTCATGAATGAACAGGTATCAAATGGCAGAAAGTAACCTTAATAGTCTTCAAGTCAAGGATAACCCCAGATGAACAACAAATGAGGGCAGTTTATGGTCAACAAGCATGAGAAGACAGTTATATGACTGTCATAGTTTAAGAGGAAAATGCACAAATGTTAGTAATATTGTGACTTATGATGGGCTATTGTAAAGTGGAAAACATACAGTGAAGTTTTCAAGGTGAGTTTTGACAAGAGACTTCTGTGACAGATAAGCAATAGCTTAAGCTCCATATTATTATGGCATTAGAAGACATGCTTTGGGTCCAAGAGAGCCATAACAGAGATAAAAGCTTTTAGGCATCAAAGTGGCCTAGGTGACAGTACTCTTGAGACAAAAGGCTAATTAGAGGTGAATGACAGTATTCTTGGGGTATTATGACTGCCATGAAAATGAAGAAATGAGAACTGTCATCAAAGTTAAAGCAAAGACCAGTAAGTTGGAATTGGCTAGTTTCATGGGAGGGCAGTCATTTCATTGATAGTGAAGTAGGGTTGTCAATACATTATGAAGATATCGAAGTGACAGTCCTAATGAGGATAGCCGAAAGCTTTCAAAGGGACAGTCATCATAAGTGTAAAATGGAATAAATGGGACAGACTAATAAAGATTGGAAGCATAGTGAGCTGTCATGTAATGGATCAAATCCTATCATCTTGAAACCTGGAGTTGCATTCAATGAAGACTAAAAAGGTTTTGCATATGAGGTTTATATTGTTTGTAGAAAGGACCGGTCCTATTAATGGTAAAGATAAGTTGTTTATTGTTTCACTGAGAAGAACAACATCAGACCATGGAGCACTAGATAGGCCACACATCTGCAGATACTTCACAGAGATATGAGGGAAGGAAAAGAGCGTAAGGAGTTAGGTTTTGATAAAAGTCAAATAATGTGGAAACATGTTAAAGATGCAAAACAGTTGCAGGCCACAGTAGTAGGTGGAAGTATAATACAGCCACCATAGTACCATTGTCATGATCAAATCCTCAAAAGATAACAGCAAGAGGAGTTTCAATGAAGGGACGGTCTTAGAAGATCCCAAGGGGCAGTCTTAGGAAGTGTCAAGGGCACAGTTTGAACTAAAGATCAAAAGGAGGCAGTATATAGTCATAACAATGATCGGTCCACCTATTCACAATAATGAAGATTATCTAGTGTCCTTTAACAATGAATATGGCAATTAACAGAGGACACTGGCAGATTTATTGAGGCAACTGTTTGAGTTATGCAGACTTCAAACTTGTTGAGTCGACAATGACCAAAGGCAGGAGCAACATAAGTATGACCAATGGTACAAGTGAAAGATTTGAAAGGTCTGACAAGACATAGTATCATAAGAACTGTAATGACAGCAGGAAGAGGTTAAATATCATAACCAGTAACAGTAATGAGATGTCTACGAGGATTGAAGCTTGTAGTCATTAAAGGGGCAGTATGAGTAAGATGTGATCAAAGATAAGACAGACTTAAGAAGGATGTGCAGTGTTAAAAGAAGATAATTAGTCCTTGTATGTTAATAGGTTTCCATCAAAGGCTAAGGACGTTGATCAGAGGACCAGGCACTGTTGTTTGTGGTTACTTAGGTTATATATTCATGTTTTCATCTATAGCCACTTCAAACATGGTTGCTACCTCCCTGGCTCAAAAGGATGGAGTTGCAATGCAATAATAGCTCTCTAGGTTGTTATTTGTAGCATTAGCATGTGGGATCAGGATGATTCTCTTTTACAAAAGATTTTTGGTACATTGGAATTTCATATTCTGTTGGCTCCAAGAATGTCAGTCTAGTTTCCTGCAGCAGGCACATATGTTCAGATTCAAGGCCTAGCTTGGCCAGCAGTATCGTAGGCATGGTTGCTCAAAGTGCAAGCCTTGGCATGAGAGACTCTTGGGGTTTTTTGAAGGTGTTGGTTGTTACCAGTTTGGTAAATGAAGTGGGTGACATCAAGAAAACACAAGGAGCAGCAGCCTACAAGTTACACATGCATATGAGGACAATGCCAAAAGAGAAAGTATAGGGCAGTGATCTTCCAAACTGTGATAAGATTATGAGGACAGCCACACAGTCATGTGTGAGAAATGCAGGCCTAAGAAAGCACAGCGACAGTGGTAGTCATGGGAGCATGGTATGGAAGCAGTTGGAATGATGAGAAGAGATAAGGGATAGAGGAAAACCATCAGTTTTTATGCCGAGAGGCGTCTACAATGGCATCCATCAAAAATTAAAAATCTGTGTAAGGAAAAACTCTTCAGCTAGAAATTGGCATTCAAATGACATGCCATTTTACTGTTTTGCAAATAAAATAATTTGTTTCCAAACGATTACTCATAGATTTTAGAAAATCAACTAATATTGAATTGCAAATAACTAATAAAAAAGCGTTGCAATGAACAGTTTAGTGAGGTCGCGGTATTTTAGCAGCAACCCTGACAAATGATTTTCCAGTTGGCTTGCTTTCAAGTCTATGTGATGTTTCCTGTTTTTAATCAGTTTTAATTAGAGTTTAAGAAAGTTTGAGCAGTTTTAGTACATGTAAAAAACAGCCTATCATTAGGGGAGAGGACCCACTACCTGAGCATGTTTCAATAGTTGTGATAGTAGTTGTTTATATAATGCCCAATGTTTTTATCAATATTAGACGAATAGTTGTGACTTTAAAGTTGTTAGTGTTGATGATGACTATCCATAATTAAACAAAATGTATTCCTTTGATGTAAAAGCCAACCAATCATGTGATTCCACATCAGTGCTCAATAAAACATGCTGTGAATTCACAAGTATTGGTCTCACTTTTTTTTTGGGCTTTTGGACACCTTGACAAAAAGCATGCTAATGTGACATCATATTTGATGATGTGGCCCTGAAACCTTAGTTATAAGCAAGGGACTTGCCAAGTAAGCTGCTGTAAAAAATTGGGAGTGATTTGAAATTTCCACATAAGATAATTAGAAGCGCGAAGTTAGGGTGCACAACTACGGGGTCCTCTCCCCTAGTTAGTTTTTTCCAATAGGCTTTATTTTTATATGTTTTTGTATTGAGCGTTGTTAATTGCCAGTTTTAAAACAATAAAAACAAGTTCCGCAGCAGTCTGAAATCTCTGTATTATTATTGACGACTGCAGATTGTAGGTCCCCTGAATATCAGCTTTGTCTGACAGCATTTTTGCTGAGAGTCATTCTTTAGTAAGGACGTCGAGATTTATTCCTTGCTCTTCCTGACAGACATTTCATTCCTTGCCGTTTTGTTCTTCCTGCCAGGTATTTCATTTCCTCATTTGCCTTTGCATATATTCGTATCCCAAAAATGCTGACCGCAATTACCGTTTGCTAGGTGGCAGCTGCTAGCATTTACTGTTTGCTGGGCGAATGTATTTGAAAGGGGGACGCAAGTAATGTATTTGTATCTTAATTTTGAGTGTCGTTATTCCTCGCTGCTGTTGAGTTGATTTTTGCGTGTGGAGCTGCAGGGTCGGTTGCCTTTCACTTGCCTCCGATCCTTGTCTGCGTCAGACTGTGTAGGGCATTAGGGTTTTTCTAAAATTGACCTTATCTGCTTCATCTTCATATATTTTACAATTTTTTTCAACACAGATTTCAGCTTCATCTTGTTTTCTTAATTGGTGGTGGCGGTTTGTTTTTGCCTAGTCTTGTTGATTGTTGGGGGCAGGGATGGACTTCAATAGTGGCATGAAAGTTTGAAGTATTCTCCAATGCGGAAGGTTATAGAGGTGTATGGTTTGAGGGGACAGTGGTGTCCTACAAGGGAGGGGGTATTCATAAAGTGCAACATGAAAAATTTGAGAATGAGAAAAAGAACTTGTTGTTCCTATAGCACACATGCCCCATTCGGAACAGGGACCCTCTCTTTTCGCCTTCGTCGGGTCGCTTTTTGTTTTCCCCTCATTATGCGTGCCCCTAATTTTGAGCTCGAGGTGGTCAGGAGTCTTAAAGTTGTCATTCTTTAGTTGACCAAATTTCACCAACCTGAAATTTTCTAAGTCATTGGCTCTTGCGGAGGTTCTCATGTGGACTCCCCTTTGCATTTTGCTCTAGCGTCCTTCAGCTCCTACGAGTTCGCCCTTGTGGGATTCCCTTTGCGCATTGCTGTCATCTTCTCGCCGTCCAAACTTCGGCCGACTCGGGACGTCCACCCGCATGGCAGGTCCCATGATTTTTTTGGCCATTATCCCTCAACCGTTCATTGACGGTGATGCCTAAAGGTCTCTCTGCAATGCGGGCTCTGCTTTTTCCATCGCTGGCCCGTTGAACTTCGTGCCCAGCTACCTCCCCGGCCGCCAACCTCGCCCGACCTGTCATTTTCACCTTTTTCTAGTTGGAATTTGTCAAAGCAAACGGCGACCAAACCTCCTCGCATTGCCTATTGATAGATCAAGATTCGGCCTTCATCAAATTTCTTCGCGCTTTTCAGGTCAGTTTGTCGCCAACATTTTAAAGCATGTCTTTTGTGAATAAGGTTCTTCTAAATTAATTGAAAATCTCAAGGGTAGCCCTTAATTTCGTCCAACAGCCATTTAAATTGTTAGCCCTGCACCCTAAATCATTCAAAACCCAGTTAAAACATTCAAACGACACCATTTTGAGCGATGCAAAACTTCACCTCAATGTTATCGTTCTTCACAGAGCCTTGACTCCCTTGTGGCCCGCATTCCCCTCGTCGCCCTCCTGGTTGAAACTTAAGTGTCAAATGTTTAACGGAAAACCCAAGTCTCTAAGCTTATGCGGGTCCGCTAATGTGGTCCACCGTGTGTGGACGACCCCCATCTCACAGCCGTTCCTAAACTGCCTTTCGTTGCCCGAATCCTGCGTTGCGGGCCCCGCCAGAACTGTTTTCATTGAATGTCGAAAGTGACTAAGTATTGGTGTTTCCTTGCAAGCCATCTTTTGTGGGCCGCCGCTTGCGGACCACCACCTCATGAATGTCTTCTTTTGAATGCCCAAGCCAAAGCTCCTCCTCGCATCATGGTTCCCGCTGTCTCGTTGGCCGTTCACCATTTACACAAGCAAATCCTAAGGCAAGTCTTTCATGCGGGCACTTTCGTGCAAACCTTCGTCTGCTCTTCATCGCCACCTTGACACCCATCCCTAACGGTTGAGCTATCGCTCCCGCCCGCATCGCGGACTCCGCGGTCCTCCTCGCCGTCCCAAGTTGCCAAACGAAGAGCTGAGTTGAAAACCTTTCTTGTGGGCTAACATCTACAGGGGTCCGTCTACAGACCGCCCCACCTCCTTTGTCGTTCCAAATGACTGAGGGACCCCGTCTACCCGCACTACGGGCCTCGCCTGGTTCACTTCCCTCCAAGACCTTCGCGAAATAAGAAGAGATCAAGTTTAGGTGCCATGCAAACCTTTCCTTGCCGGCCATTGCATGCGGCCCACCGTTGCCCGATTATCATTGATTAACAAAGGTTCCATCCTTTCCGCCTACAACCCGAAGCTCGTGTCTTCCTCCGCCATCTGAACTTATCTGAGGCAAAATGACTAAGTAAAATGTTTGGCGGGCCCATCTTTGCACACTGTCGTCTCACCTTCACCATTATTCGACAGCCTTAAAACGACAGTCATCCACCTGTCCTACCCCATAACCTCCTAGGTTAAGCACCGAGATGAAACCGCCCGAGGATCTTGTGCCTCCCACACTACATACTTCTCCTTGCGGGGCGTTGTTCCTTATTCGTCGTTTCTCAACGACAGAGCCCCAAACATCCATGAAACCTCTGACTTCCACATGCCTTGAACCTGCACGAGCATAATAGCCAACCAGATGACTCTAGAGAACTTTATAACTGACCCCACACATGCCAAATTCCTTGTTGAAGACCTTGACCGCCAAATCTCCAATGCGGAATTTTGAGTGTGGGCGG
This sequence comes from Sequoia sempervirens, assembly GCA_007258455.2. Classification (NCBI taxonomy): domain Eukaryota; kingdom Viridiplantae; phylum Streptophyta; class Pinopsida; order Cupressales; family Cupressaceae; genus Sequoia; species Sequoia sempervirens. Next base: position 419,383,683 of record VDFB02270651.1, read on the forward strand.
CTGTCTGCGGGCTGCTGTGACCTTGACGTTGTCCAACTCCTGATTACTCCTGACAACCCCCAGCCCAGGGAAACCCGCATCCTTGGACCGACATCCTTGAATTTGATCCGAACAAGCTTTGAATGATGAATGTTGATGAATTTCATGATCTCCTAGTGATGAATTACTGGATCTAACCCTCGTTTTGTAGGATTTGATTGACTAATCCTTGATTTTCATATAAATACACTTATTGCGTCTTTGTATGCAGGATTTATGGAATCTGTTGTGGGACCATCGGGGAAGTCTATCGAGAAAGAGAAAGGAAAAAATCTTGCAAAAACACCGAGAGGGAAAGAGGAGAACGATTAAATGAAGTACCAGTTCCATGGGGTGGAGTGCACCTCCAAAATCATTTCCACTTGGGATTCAGTGTCAGACACCAACCTTGGGCACGTGGATATAGACGAATTCTGGCGAAGGGTAATGATCCATCCTACAATTGAAAATGCATGGAAAATCAGAAAGAGTGGTCTTGCTAAGGCGGTTGGCTTCCCACCTGCGCTCGTTGCTCCAGAATTGGTCATGGTATGCAAAGAATGCTACCATAGCAGCAGAAAGATCATTGATCACGATGGCAGAGTGTTGGCAGATTTGTCTGCTAGATCTATAGGCCAAACATTTTATATTCCCAAATTTGACATGATGGAAGAAACTGAGAAGGAATATGTCGAGAATATGTGGAAAGTGGACCCTCTAGGATGGAAGAAACTGATCAACCAGCATTGGTTGAAGGAAAAGAGGTGCAGTGCCACCAAGGTTCCACAAGTGTTGTTCAAGAGTGACTTCTATGAAGAGTACCATGACTTGGTCACTTTGTTGAGCAGAGTAATGGGGCTCCCTACTGCTTCCTTCTTTCAGGAGTGGATGTTCTACTTCATCGAGGAGATCATCCACGGTAAAACAAAGTTCCACTGGGCTAAAATTATCAGTGACAACATGCACAACCAGCTTATGGTTGTGAAGAAAACATCCCAGTTTTACATGACCTTCTTGGTGTATCTACTAGCAGAGCCATTCCCATATAAGGGGCTCTTTGTTGCAAATAATATGGATCCAAGGAGAGGAGAACTCAAAGTGTACGATTGCTACCCTCAGCTGCAATATAGAAACTTGAAGAAAGAATATCGGAGGGTAAATGATGACTTTATTGGGCACATCATTAGACTCCTTGGGGGAGACTTGAGAGAAGAGTGCCTCACAGTGCCAAAGCTTTCATCTAGAGGTTTGGGTATCTGTTTATACAGTTCTCGAAATTTACATACATCAGAACATAAGGGTTCTCTGAAAGGCCCTACAAGCTACCACAATACCCCAATGACCGAATGATCCTGCTCGAGGTCTCTAGACAATTACAGAATGCCCATGCCCTACTAACCGACAAACACAGAGTAGAGATCCTGTATCCCCTGAACTTTGGGAAAGGAATGTATGCCTGTCCCGTTGCCCAATGTGCGAAATATTCAAAAAATGAGATAGTGGAATACAATCTAGACCTCCATGCAGCCTGAGCAAAAATGGACCCATACGGGAAGTTGAAGAAATAGGTTGGGAGACAGTATGCTCATCTACCTCATATCGAAGACTTCTAGGTCAACTGCCAAAATGATAACGAAGTGTGAATGAGGCACTACATGTGAATGATAGCCCAGTTTGTAAGGTCGATAAATCTATTTCCAGTGCCTGACCAAGTAGTAGAGGAGGAGGATACCGTTATCAATGAGAGATTCGATGTTGTGGCCAACTTCTTGTTGTCGATAGATTGGGATGAAGAAGAGGTCAATGACCTTGATATAGTAACACGACCAGTTGAAAACAGAACAAGGCAATGGGTACATGCCCAAATTGCTCAATTCAAGGTACAGGGCACAGTGCTAACTTATGGTGAGCTCGAGGACGAGCTCGAGAGTGAAACTGACAGTGGATCAGCTGCTGCCCCAACAGAAGAGGCCCCTAAATCCCCTCTAGCAACAAGATCGAAGAAAAGGAAGGATGCGCCCAAACGCCATCCCAAGCACAAGGTGTATACACAGAAGGCTGCAAAGGGAGAGTCCTCAAAGAAAGCTAAGAAAACATGGGGATTTGTAAGTGAAATGCGTACAATTGAAGAGGATCCCTAACATGAAGGAGAAGAAGAAGTCGAGTGGCCACAATCACCACCTGCCACGTCCACTCCCACCGCTACTACTGTCGTTGCTACTCCATCGCCTCCTGCATCTCAGGCACTTCCTGTCTCCACCCGTCGTGGACATTTTAGTCCACCTCGCTTCCACCTCTCCAACGACCCCAATAATGGTATCGGATTCCTCCTCAGCTACAACATCCCCACCATCGTCCTCCTCGCTCCCTCATCCACTACCTACTCTTTCTACCCCAATGCCTACAGTTGCCACAACTACTATGCCACCACTCACCTTTCCAGATGCTTTCACAAAATATATGCAAGGAATACCTGTTGAAATCTTTGGGGTGATAATGAATCCCACAATTCAGACCCTGATGGCCTAGATTTCCATTGGCCTACTTGTTCCTCCCCCACCAACAAAGCCACTGAAGATGGAGGCTACCATGCAAATATCTAAAGAAATGGAGAAATTCCAAAGGGAGGTTGCAAAAGGAATAACTGAAGAGCCTGAGGACCCTTTTAAACATGATTACTTTGAACACCCAAAGGGCGGATTAAACATAAACTTGGATAAGGTGGCATTTGATGAAGAGAAGTCACACTCTTCAGAGGAAGACATTGAGGCTCTCAATGCAAAGTATATCATAGAAACCTCATATCAAGAGCTTAGAGAGGAGTTGTCCTAGCAGCTCAAGGAAGTAGGAGAAAAGGTTTACTCTAAAAAGCAGCTTTCTGAAGAGAAAGATGATACTAATGTCAACGTGGAGATACTCGAAGAGCCTCCACTAATTGGCCAAGGCAAGGGCCCCATCCAAGAAGAAGAAGTGTCTCTTGAAAAGAAAGGAGAAGAGAAAGAAGAAGAGGAAGAAGAGGAAGATACACCAAAGAAGAACCCCAAGCTAGAGCGTCATGCCGAGCTCAAACAAGAGAAAGGATAAATACCTCAGAAAGAGGATGTCACTGAAGAGAACATAGCCTCCGCTAAATTGGACAAGGAAAAGGCTATACACATTGAGGACTCTGATGAAGAAGAGAGAACAGATCAAGAAGCCCCGGGCCATGAAGAGAAACAGACCCAACATGAACAAAGAGAGGAAGGTGATCATGAATCACCAAAAGGAGAAACCCAAGTGCCCAATTGGATGGAAAGGAAACTACATAAGAAGAATCCAGTGGTTGTTGATCCAAAGGCTAGCCTTGAAGCCATACTGGCGAGGGTGCAGACAAAGACAAGGAAAGAAAAGAAGCTAAGAGTCCGCTCTCACATTACAGTTGACGCCTTTGGATTGAGAACGATACAAATTGCTACCCCAGTGTCAAACAAAGGTGAAGGATTCGGCTATAGTATCTCAACGATCAACTTGGGCCTGGCAACCAGAGAATAGAAGATTGATGAGTTCCAAGGGTCAGTAGCAAACATTGTGCAACAAATGAACAAGGATCAGTCCTCTAAAGAGGAATTAAAAGCGCAAGTGATGGATCTCACCGCTTACATTCAACAATGGACATCCCTGGAAGAAGAAGCTCTGACAACATCATCCGCGCCCCCTCTTCTCTCCCAAGAAGAGCTCAGTAGAATGGATAAAATGAAGAATTGAACCAAGGCCACAGTGGATTGGTTCCAACGGGTGATCTATAATGGCGACAAGGGCATCCGCCATGCTGCTCAAACATTCAACAAATTACGAGATTTGCAAAAGTAGCTGGAAGCCACAAAAAAGACATGTCACAGGTTCACCGAGCTATATAGGATCACCTATCCTAAGCTTGAGGCCATTCTTAAAATGCCTGAGAAGACATGGGAAAAGGAATTGGGGCTCGCCAAAGATGACCACTGGCTGGTAGAGACTTGGAAATGGGCTTAGATCATTGGAGGGAGGTCCTTGAAAGGGTATTGCATGAAGAAAAGCTTGATCTCGAATGGGTTGTGGAACACCGGACTGATAGCGTAGACTATCACAAGATTATGACAGATTATGACATGCCTGCCCTGGAGCTGGATCTAGAGAAAATCAAGCCATTCTTCCGTAAAAAGATGGAACAAAGGGTTGCAGATGCACTAATGCCGGATTCTATGGACTTTGTTGCGACAAAATTCACTCAGCCTTAGCAGGTAATCAAGGCCATGCCAAGATGCACGAAGTATTGGGAGCAGATCACGAAGAGATTCAAAAGGCTAACCTTTCAATTCCTCCAATCAGACATCATGGAATGGAACAAGCTCCAGAATTTGATCAGTAAATTTGTGGAGTATGCCACCCTTCATAAGAATGACGGAAAGCTAGTGATTGATGATGAGTTTCTGACAGTATAGCTGGAAAAAGAAGGCAGTCACTAGAAGACAAAATTCTTACAGTGTCAGAGCCACTAGAGGACAAAATAGGAATGAGACAAAAGATGTATTTTATAATATTATATTTTGGGGGTAGGTGAAACTCTAAGGTAAAATGAATCTTGGCCACACAATGAAAGTAAATCCTGGTCATTCATTTCACTTTTTGAAAACTATAAATAGGGGTCTCATCTCATTTTCAAAGAGAGAGTTGAATTGTTGTGTAAAGACATGTTGTAGAAATTTTAATGAGAATTACATTGCTTTGGTGGACTCTTGTGTTTCTCACATGTTGCATAATTCATCTTCTCAAAATTATAATTTAGTTTGTTGTTCTAAGTATTTTAAGTTGCTCTTAGTAGTTAGTTTTATGTTGCATATTGATAGTGAAGAATGTTATTTTGTTGATGTCTTTCATGTTCATGTTTTTTGCTATTTGTTGATGATGAACAACATTGTAAAGCTAGTCTGAACATTGATTCATTTTTGCACCTAAAACTCATCTATTATTCATGTTTCATGGTGAATGGATAGCTGAAAATTTGCAGACCTTAGAAGATAGCACTAGTTTCATGAGATGGTATGCTATTTTGGTTAAATGGAACTTAGTTTTGGGAAGGTTGTCCACTGTAGCATCCTCCATTGCCACTATTCATCATCAGTTGTAGGTCTAGGAACTCTTCTATCCCTTTTCCCTTTTGACTTTTCTTTGAAAATAGTAGTTAAGATAAAGTTTCAGCATCATGGTAGAGACAAATCTAGTGATAAACATGGAGTTTTAAACTGTTGTTTTGAACTTGTAGCAATTGCACCTCATTTTCAGAACTTTGCAAAATCCATTTTAAGATCCAATTCCCTCTCAACTTGGTAAATTTCAAATGCCCTTTGTGATTACCAGCAAATCACATTAATCAACTGAGTTATTTTTGCAAGTCATGACCTAACACCCAAGAGACCTTGAGATAATTTTCTGTAACTAGTTTGTAGGAAGTTCTCTTTCAAGAGAGGTAGTGCACTTGTGTGCTGCCTGTGTTGAGAAGTGAAAAAACACCCATCAACAGAACCCTTGGTGGAAGACTTCCACTTCAGTCAAATAAGGCCACACCCTCCTAAGATCAACTTCAAAAATTGGAAAGTTAATGACCCTGTTGAAATATATGATACACATTGTTGGTGGAGGGGTGTTGTTTCAGAGCTTCTCCCCAATGGTTATTACTCTGTACATTTCCTAGAGTATGGAGAAAAGGTCTATTACAAGTCGACTATGAGATTAAGACAAGAATGGCATAATGAGAAATGGTCTAGGACTAGCTGCCTGTCCTTGAAGGTAAGGATATATTCAGTGAATTTCCATAGTAATATTCTAAATGAGTAGTTTCATCATGAAAATGATGCATTATCATTAGTTTATATTTCCTTGTTAATTGCATGTCTCCACATTTCTGATTTTTATCTCCAAATCACCTAATTGATAATGATTTGGTTTTTATTAATCATAGTTTATGACTGTATTTTTTGGGGACAGGGGAGAGGACAAACTTCTAATTCTCTTACCAATGTTACAAATTTGATTCTGCTTTGATGCTCCTCTATATTTTAAATAAAGATAAAAAATTGATTTAAGGTTAATATGTATATCAAAATATAATCCTTTTTATTAAGGTTAATATGTATAGAAAATGATTCAGTTCCATTAAAAAGTTGGATTTATATGTTATCTTAGATTGTAAAAATATGACTATTCCAGGGCCACAACAATGCTTCTATTGGAAAGAAGTGGGGAACTATTGAGAAACAATCAGATTATGTGGCACAAAATTCACCTGTGAAGCAGATACGAGTGAAGGGTCCAAGTGAAGGTGTAGGTCAAGGAGCTATTGAGAAACAAACATAGATATAGGTGAAGGCAAAGGGTCTGAGTGAAGGTGCAGTTCCAAGTGGAGTACTCACCCCTAGAGTGTCACGATCCAAGGTTTCATCTTCCTCTAAAGGAAAGAGTTTAGGTAACTTTTCTTCTATCCTGTCACCTTAGAGAGGTGTATATTTTTCTTTTTTTCTTCTATTTTTTATTTAAATTTGGTTAATTTGTTTTATTTATTGCACTCGAGTATTGATCATGATCTTTTAAATGTGTAGGGGTTAGGAAGGAGTTGAGTGACTTGTGAAATAGGGTTATTGCTCTAGAGAATGTCCTTGTTGTTATGCAAAGGCAGTTGAATGTTCTTGTTGTTTTGGAACCATTGGCTTAATAATGATTATCTTGTTCCATTATGATGCACTCTTTTCATACATGGGAATGTTTTTTAACCTTCTATGAGCTTGGAAACTTTGGCCTCTTTTATAGTATCTGAATTTGAACTCTACAGAGAACTTGCATTACCAACTCCTTATACTAGCATCACAACTTGTGTATTTAGTATCCAATTAAGGCTTATGATGCTTCCCCGTGACAATGGTTATAGTAGATCTCGTGGAAAAGTGTGGATATACTTTTCTATTTCTGAGGATGTTGTCTAGATGCCAGTTTGGGACACTATCCTACAACATCCTTTGAATAATTATGATAGTTGCCTTTGATTGCTAATTTTTTTATCCCATGCTATTTAATTGTTTTTAGACCTTCAAAATAACCCTAACTAAAATTTATCTTCTGCAACTTTGAGAAGAGTTTACCCACCTAACTGACATATTGTTTCCTTTCACAAGATTATTTGTGGGGGACCTAGATTATGTAATTTATTGTCACTAAATTTTAGATTTTTCCAAAAAAAAATTAATAGGTTGGAAATTCCCTTGGCTTCGATGCTATGATCAAGGTGTATCTCTTCAGTTAAATTTTTCTAGGACCTAATAGCTAGCCTTGTCTGTTGGGATATGCCACACCTAGAATTGGATGTGGAAAATTACCTTATTTAATGTTCAACATGCCACACTTAGAATTGGATGTGGCAAATTACCTTATTTAATGTTCAACATGCCACACTTAGAATTGGATGTGGAAAATTATCTTATATAATGTACAACATGCCACACCTAAGATTCAACATTTGTGTAATTAGACATAGATAATGCCTTTTAAGAATTTGAAGATCCTCTCTTTTATGAGAAGCCCAATGATTTCACCACTTGAGCTCAATTTGTTGATCTAAAATGAAATCAAAAACTATAAAAATAATTCAAATATTTGCATAAACTAAAAGAACAAATAAATAAATAAATAATATTTTTTATCGCAAAGAGAAATCAAAGATTTGATCACAAAGATAAATCAATCAGAAGAGAAAATTAGAGAATGATAACTCTCGATGTATTTTATATATATTAATATAAATTCAGCATATGTGCAAAGACCAGTGGACTTAAAGGGTTTACAAGTTTAGTGTCAAAGGCAGAAAGGAGAATTTTTAAGCCAATAACAAAAGCATTTAATTCCAGTCTCAAGGCTCTTCAAGAGAGGAATTGAATGTAACAGTAATATAAGACAATCATGGTAGCATCTACAAGAACAACACTTATGAAGTAGATAGAGAGTGTTGCAAGATGGCATGTCCCTTGGTCTTCCTTGTCCAACATAGCGTTTGGGTTTGTGACATGGTTTAATCGCCTCCTATGGATCTTAACTGATGCTTGTATCGGGCATTGGCAGGTTGACCTTTTGGTGCAATGACAAGGCCAACAATTGGTATCAGAGTTGGTCATGGGTTCAAACCCCTCGCTTGTGTTGGGGGGGGATTGTTGCAAGATGGTGTGCCTCGTGGTCTTCCTTGTCCAACACAGCGCTTGGGTTTGTGACATGGTCTAACTGCCTCCTGTGGATTTTAATTGACGCTTGTATCGGGCATTGACAGGTCGACCTTTTGGTGCAATAGCAAGGCCAACAAAGAGATCTACCAAGTGATTGTCTTGGTCAAGAAATGTGTTACTAAAGTAATAAAATGGCATAGAATAGAGTCAAGAGAACATGTGTCAAGGTTAACCTTGAATTTCTCCTACACCTCCAATAGTTGTTGATTAGTTCAGAGGTTTAACACATGCCCTATTATCATGTAGGTAGTTGTTTGGAGGTTTTAAGAGTATTTATAAGGTAGTTGAAGAGGTTAAAAAACTGTTTGGGTGAGTAGGCAGTAGTTGGAGGGCTTCAAGGAGCTTGTCAGAGCACTTTGGACCACTTTCCAAGCATATAGGGAGGCAGTTTAAACAAGAGACAGCATGTGCAAGCATCTAATTGGTCAAGGAAACATATATAGGAGCATGTACATTTAAAAGGATCAAAACAAACCATTTCACCCATCTTCTATGCCATCTTGGAGTGTTTGAAGGAGCAGAACAAGGGGACCACTTAGCTAGGCGCCCAAAGGATAGTTTGACCTTTTCAAAGCAGTTGTGACACATGTCACATGTTGATTGTAATGTGAATTAAGACTTAGGAAAGGCTTGTACGCTAAATAATGTGACCTGTTTCTTCCTTAGTTCTTTCACTTCTTGGAGTTGTATTGTAAGTTGTAAAAGCTTCTTTTTGCCCTTTTTGCGTATTGTAATGCAAATTTCAGTTTTCAGACTGAAAACAAGCAATGTAATTTCACATTTTTAAGCAAGTAGAACATATTTTAGACTTTTGCAAGTTGTAGGAGCACTTTTTTTCAATGAAATTCAGTGATTATTGCCTTCTCAATAGTTGTTTACTTGTGTGTATGTAGATGATTGATGCATATTTATATGATTTTTATGTGCAAATCCTCCAATATGTTGTCTCATTCAAGAACCTTTTAAATAAGAAAACACGTCTTATATAGGTCACAAGTTATGTAGCTGAGATTTACACTATTAATTTGTGAAAACATACTCAGTTTTCCTTCTTAAATTTGTAATCATTGCAACTTTCTTGTGAAATATTTATGCATTAGCATGTTAGACCTTTGATTTGTGTGAAAACTAGCTGAATAACTAAGATATTACGTGTCAAAACAGCAGAAGCAAGTTGTAAAAATTTAGGTGCATCACCTCACATAGTTAGATTTCAGTTTCATGCCATCTTTCTACTCTCTTTTTTCAGTAAAGCATTAGTTTAGTTAATATAGGTGAGACACTAGGGGAACCAACCCTCTCTAGAGGTTCTTTTTTGTTTAGGTGACCCACAGCCTGGAAAAGTCCCCATGTTTTACTAGTAGGTTGAGTTTGCGAACTCAACTAGGGTGCATATTTAGTGATAACAGTTACTATTAGCAATAGTTTGAATTTGTCAGAGCTTGAGATATTTTTGTTAGAAGAAGAAAATTATGATTCTTGGAGTATCAAAATGAAAAAAATATTTATTTATCAAGACATATAGGATCTGATGTAGGAGCATTCAAGCTCCCAAGCAATCTCATATCACCAAAAATATTTTTTCTTTTCATGTTTAGTATTTTTCATATTTGGTGTAGGTTTGAATTTCAAGAGCATATTGTGAAGTGTTGTAAGGAAATGATTATTTATTTGTAAGCACTTTATTTCCATTCCATACATCAAGGTCAAGCAAGGTGTTAATTAATGTGATTTGAAAAATTGCATACCAAATTGAGAATTCAAAATCCCCTTCCACTATGGTCAATAGACAATTGACTATTAGCATTCTATTTTGGTCTTATTCTTTCAATTTTGATTTTTAAAATGGAGAAAAAAAGTAATAATATTTGGAAAACAAATTAATGACTTCAATTTCCAATTTGGGGTGAATGAGCACAACTTGGTTATTGATTTTATCTATTTTTAAAATTCATATACAACAACAAAATGTTTGGTATGGTACAACAACTTTGAATGGCACTTTTGGAAACAACAAACTATTTTGTATTTCATTTTTTGTAGGAATTTAAAAGGTCAATGAAAGAGAAGATTTGGAAACCACTTTGGTGTTTTGCATACTTGATACCCTCCATAAATACAACCTTTAATGGTTTCAAGACGCATAAATTAGAAACAACAAGTTTGAGGAAATAATTTGCAGGTTACTTTAGAGGATTGCATGAAGGAAAGTGCAACAAATTAGCTTTCCAAGAGGAGAGGAATAGAAGAGGAGAAGAAGAAAGCTATAGGTGTGTTTTATGTGTTCAAGGCAACCATGAGAGCTATAGGATGAAAAGAAAAATCAGATTTAAAGAGGAGTGAAGCCAATAAAATTGAAGGCAAAAGACTTTAAAGCTTTGAAGGCATGAAATGCCTAAAAACCCTTGTAAATTTTTTGAATTTTATTCCTTGTTGAAATCCTTACTATATGTAATTTTTCTTGAGGAATTTTGTTGTTTGGAAGTACATATGAAAGTGATAATAAAGATATGTTTCATATTTTTTTACAAAATATATGTTGTCCTTGATATATGTGCAAGAATGTGGGTTGGATGAGATGTTTTGATTAGGTTAAAACTAGAAGGTCCAATACCCATTACAAAGCAACCATAGAGGCAGAAGACTGATGGCTTACAAAAAATGAGACCACCAAAAAAGAGGAGCGAGACTCACCAACAGTGAGTTTGTAAGAACAACATGCAAGCCATGCTTTCAACTGGAGCATGAAATCAAAAAATGGAGACTAGCAACAAGAAACAAAGGCAGTTGAAACAAAGAAACCCAACACAGAACACCACCCTATAGAAGCAGGTGAAAACTAGCGGAAGCCAACACCTTAAACATTAAACAAAGGGTTGCAACCCCCAAGCAACAACTCCAAAAATTCCTATACCAAACTCAAAATAAACCAAAGGGAAAAATGAATCCCTTTCCACAAAACACCCACCTTACAAACAATCCCAAACTCCACCTCTAAAGGAGCACATTCCACTTCAAAAGGAGTTGCAAAGAAAAAAACCAACAAGAGGAAAGATCCTCCTAGCACCCCCCTAGAACAAAACTCCACCTG
>VDFB02270651.1:419395173-419467641 GCA_007258455.2 Sequoia sempervirens
GATCCCCAACATGAAGGAGAAGAAGAAGTCGAGTGGCCACAATCACCACTTGCCACATTCACTCTTGCCGCTACTGTTGTCGTTGCTACTCCATTGCCTCCTGCATCTCAAGCGCTTCCTGTCTCCACCCGCCATGGACATTTTAGTCCATTTTAGTCCACCTCGCTTCCACCTCCCCAACAACCCCAATAATGGTATTGGATTCCTCCTCGGCTACAACATCCCCACCGTCGTCCTCCTCACTCCCTCATCCACTGCCTACTCTTTCTACCCTAATGGCTGCAATTGCCACAGCTACTATGCCACTACTCACCTTGCTAGATGCTTTCGCAAAATATATGCAAGGAATACCTGTTGAAATCTCTAGGGTGATAATGAATCCCATAGTTCAGACCCTGATGGCCTAGATTGCCACTGGCCTACTCATTCCTCCCCCACCTACAGAGCCACCAAAGATGGAGGCTACCATGTAAATATCTAAAGAAATGGAGAAATTCTAAAGGGAGGTTGCAAAAGGAATAACTGAAGAGCCCGGGGACCCTTTTAAACATGATTACTTTGAACACCTAGAGGGAAATTAAGCATAAACTTGGATAAGGTGGCATTTGATGAAGAGAAGTCACACTCTTCAGAGGAAGACATTGAGGCTCTCAATGCAAAGTATATCATAGAAACCTCAGATCAAGAGCTTAAAGAGGAGTTGTCTTAGTAGCTCAAAGAAGTAGGAGAAAAGGTCAACTCTAAGAAGCAGCTTTCTAAAGAGAAAGATGATACTAATGTCAATGTGGAGATACTCAAAGAGCCTCCACTAATTGGCCAAGGCAAGGGCCCCATCCAAGAAGAAGAAGTGTCACCTGAAAAGAAAGGAGAAGAGAAAGAAGAAGATAAAGAAGAGGAAGATACACCAAAGAAGAACACCAAGCTGGAGCGTCATGCTGAGCTCAAACAAGAGAAAGGAGAAATACCTCATAAAGAGGATGTCACTGAAGAGAACATAGCCTCCACTGAATTGGACAAGGAAAAGGCTATACACATTGAGGACTCTGATGAGGAAGAGAGAACAGATCAAGAATCCTCGAGCCATGAAGAGAAACAAACCCAACATGGACAAAGAGAGGAAGGTGATCATGAATCACCAAAAGGAGAAACTCAAGTGCCCAATTGGATGGAAATGCAACTACATAAGAAGACTCTAGTGGTCGTTGATCCAAAGGCTAGCCTTGAAGCCATACTAGCGAGGGCGCAGACAAAGACAAGGAAAGAAAAGAAGCTAAGAGTCTGCTCTCACATTACAGTTGACGCCTCTGGATCGAGAACAATACAAATTGCTACCCCAGTGTTAAACAAAGGTGAAGGAGCCGGCTATAGTATCTCAACAATCAACTTGGGCCTGACAACTAGAGAAGAGAAGATTGATGAGTTCCAAGGGTCAGTAACAAACATTGTGCAACAAATGAACAAGGATAAGTCCTCTAAAGAGGAATTAAAAGCACAACTGGAGGCTCTCACCACCTACATTCAACAATGGACATCCCTGGAAGAAGAAGCTCGGACATCATTCGCACCCCCTCTTCTCTTCCAAGAAGAGCTCAGTAGAATGGATAAAATGAAGAATTGGACCAAGGCCACAGCGGATTGGTTCCAACGGGTGATCTATAATGGCGACATGGGCATCCATCACGCTACTTGAATGTTCAACAAATTACGAGATTTGCAAAAGTAGCTGGAAGCCACAAAAAAGACATGTCACAGGTTCACCGAGCTATATAGGATCACCTATCCTAAGCTCGAGGCCATTCTTAAAATGCCTGAGAAGACATGGGAAAAAGAATTGGGGCTTGTCAAAGATGACCACTGGCTGGTAGAGACTTGGAAAATGGGCTTAGATCACCCGAGGGAGGTCCTTGAAAGGGTATTGCATGAAGTCGAGCTTGATCTTGAATGGGTTGTGGAACACTGGACTAACAACGAAGACTATCACAAGATGATGACAAATTATGACATGCCCGCCCTTGAGCTAGATCCAAAGAAAATCAAGCCATTCTTTCGTAAAAAGATGGAACAAAGGGTTGCAGATGCGCTAACGCCAGATTCTATGGACTTTGTTGCGACAACATTCACTCAGTCTTAGCAGGTAATCAAGGCCATGCCAAGATGCACGAAGCATTGGGAGCAGATCATGAAGAGATTCAAAAGGATGACCTTTCAAGTCCTCCAATCAGACATCACGGAACGGAACAAGCTCCAAACTTTGATCGGTAAATTTGTGGAGTATGCCACCCTTCATAAGAATGATGGAAAGCTAGTTATTGATGATGAGTTTCTAACAATATAGTTGGAAAAAGAAGGCAGTCACTAGAAGACAAAATTGCTACAGTGTCAGAGCCACTAGAGGACAAAATAGGAATGAGACAAAAGATGTATTTTATAATATTATATTTTGGGGGTAGGTGAAACTCTAAGGTAAAATGAATCTTGGCCACACAATGAAAGTAAATCATGGTCATTCATTTCACTTTTTGAAAACTATAAATAGGGGTCTCCTCTCATTTTCAAAGAGAGAGTTGAGTTGTTGTGTAAAGACATGTAGAAATTTTAATGAGAATTACATTGCTTTGGTGGATTCTTGTGTTTCTCACATGTTGCATAATTCATCTTCTCAAAATTAGAATTTAGTTTGTTGTTCTAATTATTTTAAGTTGCTCTTAGTAGTTAGTCTTATGTTGCATATTGATAGTGAAGAATGTTATTGTGTTGACGTCTTTCATGTTCATGCTTTTTGCTATTTGTTGATGATAAACAACATTGTAAAGCTAGTCTGACCATTGATTCATTTTTGCACCTAAAACTCATCTATTATTCATGTTTCATGGTGAATGGATAGCTGAAAAATCTGTAGACCTTAGAAGATAACACTAGTTTCATGAGACTGTATGTTATTTTGGTTAAGTAGAACTTAGTTTTGGGAAGGCTGTCCACTGTAGCATCCTCCATTGTTACTATTCATCATTAATTGCAGGTCTAGGAACTCTTCTATCCCTTTTCCCTTTTGACTTTTCATTGAAAATAGTAGTTAAGATAAAGTTCTAGGATCATGGTAGAGACAAATCCAATGATAAACATGGAGTTTTAGACTTGAACTTGCAACAATTGCACCTTATTTTTAGAACTTCACAAACTCCATTTTAAGATCCAATTCCCTCTCAACTTAGTAAATTATCAATGCCCTTTGTGATTACCATCAAATCACATCAATCAACTGAGTTATTTTTGCAAGTCATGACCTAACACCCAAGAGACCTTGAGATAATTTTCTGCAACTAGTTTGTAGGAAGTTGTCTTTCAAGAGAGGTAGTGCACTTGTGTGCTTCCTGTGTTGAGAAGTGCAAAAACACCAATCAACAGAACCCTTGGTGGAAGACTTCCACTTCAGTCAAATAAGGCCACGCCCTCCTAAGATCAACTTCAAAAATTGGAAAGTTAATGACCCTGTTGAAATATATGATACACATTGTTGGTAGAGGGGTGTTGTTTCAGAGTTTCTCCCCAATGGTTATTACTCTGTACATTTCCCAAAGTATGGAGAAAATTTCTATTACAAGTCGGCTATGAGATTAAGACAAGAATGGTATAATGGGAAATGGTGTAGGACTAGTTGCCTATCCTTGAAGGGAAGGATATATTCAGTGAATTTCCATAGTAATATTCTGAATGAGTAGTTTCATCATGAAAATGATGCATTATCATTAGTTTCAATTTCCTTGTTAATTGCATGTCTCCACATTTCTGATTTTTATCTCCAAATCACCTAATTGATAATGATTTGGTTTTTATTAATCACAGTTTATGACTGTATTTTTTGGGGACAGGGGAGAGGACAAACTTCTAATTCTCTTACCAATGTTACAAATTTGATTCTGCTTTGATGCTCCTCTATATTTTAAATAAAGATAAAAAAATAATTTAAGGTTAATATGTATATCAAAATATAATCCTTTTTATTAAGGTTAATATGTATAGAAAATGATTCAGTTCCATTAAAAAGTTGGATTTATATGTTATCTTAGATTGTAAAAATATGACTATTCCAGGGCCACAACAATGCTTCTATTGGAAAGAAGTGGGGAACTATTGAGAAACAATCAGATTATGTGGCACAAAATTCACCTGTGAAGCAGATACGAGTGAAGGGTCCAAGTGAAGGTGTAGGTCAAGGAGCTATTGAGAAACAAACATAGATATAGGTGAAGGCAAAGGGTCTGAGTGAAGGTGCAGTCCAAGTGGAGTACTCACCCCTAGAGTGTCACGATCCAAGGTTTCATCTTCCTCTAAAGGAAAGAGTTTAGATAACTTTTTCTTCTATACTGTCACCTTAGAGAGGTGTATATTTTTTTCTTCTTTTCTTCTATTTTTTATTTAAATTTGGTTAATTTGTTCTCTTTATTGCACTTGAGTATTGATCATGATATTTTAAATGTGTAGGGGTTAGGAAGGAGTTGTGTGACTTGTGAAATAGGGTTACTGCTCTAGAGAATGTTCTTGTTGTTATGCAAAGGCAGTTGAATGTTCTTGTTGTTTTGGAACCATTGGCTTAATAATGATTATCTTGTTCCATTATGATGCACTCTTTTCGTACATGGGAATTATTTTTAACCTTCTATGAGCTTGGAAACTTTGGCCTCTTTTATAGTATCTGAATTTGAACTCTACAGAGAACTTGCATTACCAACTCCTTATACTATGATCACAACTTGTGTATTTAGTATCCAATTAAGGCTTATGATGCTTCCCCATGACAATGGTTATAGTAGATCTCATGGAAAAGTGTGGATATACTTTTCTATTTCTGAGGATGTTGTCTAGATGCCAGTTTGGGACACTATCCTACAATATCCTTTGAATAATTATGATAGTTGCCTTTGATTGCTATTTTTTTTATCCCATGCTATATAGTTGTTTTTAGACCTTCAAAATAACCCTAACTAAAATTTATCTTTTGCAACTTTGAGAAGAGTTTACCCACCTAACTGACATACTATTTCCTTTCACAAGATTATTTGTGGGGGACCTAGATTATGTAATTTATTGTCACTAAATTTTAGATTTTTCCAAAAAAAAATTAATAGGTTAGAAATTCCCCCAGCTTAGATGCTATGATCAAGGTGTATCTCTTCAGTTAAATTTTCCTAGGACCTAATAGTTGGCCTTGTCTATTAGGAAATGCCACACCTAGAATTGGATGTGGTAAATTACCTTATTTAATGTTCAACATGCCACACTTAGAATTGGATGTGGAAAATTATCTTATTTAATGTACAACATGCCACACCTAAGATTCAACATTTGTGTAATTAGACATAGATAATGTCTTTTAAGAATTTGAAGATCCTCTCTTTTATGAGAAGCCCAATGATTTCACCACTTGAGCTCAATTTGTTGATCTAAAATGAAATCAAAAACTATAAAAATAATTCAAATATTTGCATAAACTAAAAGAACAAATAAATAAATAAATAATATTTTTTATCGCAAAGAGAAATCAAAGATTTGATCACAAAGATAAATCAATCAGAAGAGAAAATTAGAGAATGATAACTCTCGATGTATTTTATATATATTAATATTTAATATATGTTTGCTAGTTATGAATGACAGTTTTTCTCTAAAGAAATCTACACAGTTAGAGTAAATTCAGCATATGTGCAAAGACCAGTGGACTTAAAGGGTTTACAAGTTTAGTGTCAAAGGCAGAAAGGAGAATTTTTAAGCCAATAACAAAAAAAATTAATTCCAGCCTCAAGGCTCTTCAAGAGAGGAATTGAATGTAACAGTAATATAAGACAATCATGGTAGCATCTACAAGAACAAAACTTATGAAGTAGATAGAGAGTGTTGCAAGATGGCGTGTCCCTTGGTCTTCCTTGTCCAGCATAGCGTTTGGGTTTGTGACATGGTCTAACTGCCTCCTGTGGATCTTAACTGACGCTTGTATCGAGCATTGATAGGTCGACCTTTTGGTGCAACAGTAAGGCCAACGATTGGTATCAGAGTTGGTCACGTGTTCAAACCCCTCACTTGTGTTGGGGGGGGGATTGTTGCAAGATGGTGTGCCACTTGGTCTTCCTTTTCCAACACAACGCTTGGGTTTGTTACATGGTCTAACTGCCTCCTGTGGATCTTAACTGACGCTTGTATCGGGCATTGACAGGTCGACCTCTTGGTGCAATGACAAGGCCAACAGAGAGATCTACCAAGTGATTTTATTGGTCAAGAAATGTGTTACTAAAGTAATAAAATGGCATAGAATAGAGTCAAGAGAACATGTGTCAAGGTTAACCTTGAATTTCTCCTACGCCTCCAATAGTTGTTGATTAGTTCAGAGGTTCAACACATGCCCTATTATCATGTAGGTAGTTGTTTGGAGGTTTTAAGAGTATTTATAAGGTAGTTGAAGAGGTTAAACAACTGTTTGGGTGAGTAGGCAGTAGTTGGAGGGCTTCAAGGAGCTTGTCAGAGCACTTTGGACCACTTTCCAAGCATATAGGGAGGCAGTTTAAATAAGAGACAACATGTGCAAGCATCTAGTTTGTCAAGGAAACATATATAGGAGCATGTTCATTTAAAAGGATCAAAACAAACCATTTCACCCATCTTCTATGCCATCTTGGAGTATTTGAAGGAGCAAAACAAGGGAACCACTTAGCTAGGCGCCCAAAGGATAGTTTGACCTTTTCAAAGAAGCTATGACACATGTCACATGTTGATTGTAATGTGAATTAAGACTTAGGAAAGGCTTGTACACTAAATAATGTGACCTATTTCTTCCTTAGTTAGTTCTTTCACTTCTTGGAGTTGTATTGTAAGTTGTAAAAGCTTCTTTCAGCCCTTTTTGTGTATTGCAACTCAAATTTCAGTTTTCAGACTGAAAACAAGTAATGTAATCTCACATTTTTAAGCAAGTAGAACGTATTTTAGACTTGTGCAAGTTGTAGGAGCACTTTTTTTCAATGAAATTTAGTGATTATTTCCTTCTCAATAGTTGTTTGCTTGTGTGTATGTAGATGATTGATACATATTTATATGATTTTTATGTGCAAATCCTCCAATATTTTGTCTCATTTAAGAACCTTTTAAACAGGAAAACACGTCTTATATAGGTCACAAGTTATGTAGCTGAGATTTACACTATTAATTTGTGGAAACATACTTAGTTTTCCTTCTTAAATTTGTAATCATTGCAACTTTCTTGTGAAATATTTATGCATTAGCATGTTAGACCTTTGATTTGTGTGAAAACTAGTTGAATAACTAAGATATTATGTGTCAAAATAGTAGAAGCAAGTTGTAAACATTTAGGTGCATCACCTCACATAGTTAGATTTTAGTTTCATGCCATCTTTCTACTCTTTTTTTCAGTAAAGTATTAGTTTAGTTAATATAGGTGAGACACCAGGGGAACCAACCCTCTCTAGAGGTTCTTTTTTGTTTAGGTGACCCACAGCCTGGAAAAGTCCCCATGTTTTACTAGTAGGTTGAGTTTGCAAACTCAGTTAGGGTGCATATTTAGTGATAACAGTTACTATTAGCAATAGTTTGAATTTGTCAGAGCTTGAGATATCTTTGTTAGAAGAAGAAAATTATGATTCTTGGAGTATCAAAATGAAAAAAATATTTATTTATCAAGACATATAGGATCTGATGTAGGAGCATTCGGGCTCCCAAGCAATCTCATATCACAAAAAATATATTTTCTTTCATGTTTATTATTTTGCATATTTGGTGTAGGTTTGAATTTCAAGAGCATATTGTGAAGTTTTGTAAGGAAATGATTATTTATTTGTAAGCACTTTATTTCCATTCCATACATCAAGGTCAAGCAAGGTGTTAATTAATGTGATTTGCAAAATTGCATACCAAATTGAGAATTCAAAATCCCCTTCCATTATGGTAAATAGACAATTGAATCTTGGCGTTCTATTTTGGTCTTATTCTTTCAATTTTGATTTTTAAAATGGAGAAAAAAAGTAATAATATTTGGAAATTAAATTAATGACTTCAATTTCCAATTTGGGGTGAATGAGCACAACTTGGTTATTGATTTTATCTATTTTTAAAATTCATATACAACAACAAAATGTTTGGTATGGTACAACAACTTTGAATGGCACTTTTGGAAACAACAAACTATTTTGTATTTCATTTTTTGTAGGAATTTAAAAGGTCAATGAAAGAGAAGATTTGGAAACCACTTTGGTGTTTTGCATACTTGATACCCTCCATAAATACAACCTTTAATGGTTTCAAGACGCATAAATTAGAAACAACAAGTTTGAGGAAATAATTTGCAGGTTACTTTAGAGGATTGCATGAAGGAAAGTGCAACAAATTAGCTTTCCAAGAGGAGAGGAATAGAAGAGGAGAAGAAGAAAGCTATAGGTGTGTTTTATGTGTTCAAGGCAACCATGAGAGCTATAGGATGAAAAGAAAAATCAGATTTAAAGAGGAGTGAAGCCAATAAAATTGAAGGCAAAAGACTTTAAAGCTTTGAAGGCATGAAATGCCTAAAAACCCTTGTAAATTTTTTGAATTTTATTCCTTGTTGAAATCCTTACTATATGTAATTTTTCTTGAGGAATTTTGTTGTTTGGAAGTACATATGAAAGTGATAATAAAGATATGTTTCATATTTTTTTACAAAATATATGTTGTCCTTGATATATGTGCAAGAATGTGGGTTGGATGAGATGTTTTGATTAGGTTAAAACTAGAAGGTCCAATACCCATTACAAAGCAACCATAGAGGCAGAAGACTGATGGCTTACAAAAAATGAGACCACCAAAAAAGAGGAGCGAGACTCACCAACAGTGAGTTTGTAAGAACAACATGCAAGCCATGCTTTCAACTGGAGCATGAAATCAAAAAATGGAGACTAGCAACAAGAAACAAAGGCAGTTGAAACAAAGAAACCCAACACAGAACACCACCCTATAGAAGCAGGTGAAAACTAGCGGAAGCCAACACCTTAAACATTAAACAAAGGGTTGCAACCCCCAAGCAACAACTCCAAAAATTCCTATACCAAACTCAAAATAAACCAAAGGGAAAAATGAATCCCTTTCCACAAAACACCCACCTTACAAACAATCCCAAACTCCACCTCTAAAGGAGCACATTCCACTTCAAAAGGAGTTGCAAAGAAAAAAACCAACAAGAGGAAAGATCCTCCTAGCACCCCCCTAGAACAAAACTCCACCTGAATAGGAGAATAAAAAAAGTGGGTTGCAAAGGAGACTAAACCAACAAAAGAGACAAGAATAACTCCCTTAAGCACCATGAGAAATAGGGTTTCAAGATGGGCAAGGAAAACACCCCAGCCAAGAGAAACAAAGCAGGGGAAACCCTTACCCCCAAGAACATGTCCATTAAAACCAACACAGTAGAATGCAAAGTAATTCCTTCGTAGCACCAAATGTTGAAACCAACAAGCAAAGACACAATATGAGAAAAATTACCCAAAAAATGAATCAAGGCCAACAATGCACCACCAGCTAGCATCATAGCAACACCAAAAATAGAGAAATAGTTCTGCAAGCCTTCCAAGAAAATAAAGAGGCCCCCAAAATGGCCTTCTTCAAGAGCCAAAACAAAGGGCTTAGCACCTCTACAACCATTGTTGCGAAAGAGAGAAACCCCAAGCAAAGGTAAGAGCCACCAAGATCTGACATACAATGCCAAATTCCCAAGAACCTCTACAACCATCACACAAATAGAGAAACCAACTCCAACAATAGCATGGGAGATCAAATCTCTGCCAATACTAGCACTTAACAAAGAGCCCTTGAGCACCAAACCCACCCACAAAGAACCTTCCAGAAAGTTAAGCACAAATCACACCAAGATGATCGGGTGAGAATGAGACAACACACAACAACCACCAACAGAGGTCTATAGAGACTTAGCAAAGAAGGGTGGCCAAAAAGAACCCACACCAGTCATAGCCCTAGAAACATCACCTAGGGCGAAGACGCCCAACAATCTCTAACCCTCCCATGCAACAACAAAAGGAGGATCTGCCACAAAAAATTCAAAAGGGTAAAACCTCCCCATATAGCTCCAACACCAACCAAATGCCTCACCCAAATAAGTTGCACAATGCCAAAAACCTCATAGCTCTCAAAACAAGAAGGGTCGAAGAAGGTAAGGCAAATCCCCATCCTCTGAGTCAAGATCTCCATCGCCCTCCTCTGCAGTTTTTAAATCGGAACCCCCGCTTCGATTCCCACTCGACGCCATTATAATTTCACATAAGTGTCTAGGTTGGATGAGATGTTAAGGATGCAATATTGGATAGTTTGATAAGACCTCCTAATTTTATTTGAATCAAATGGTATCAGATACACTATGATGTTGGAATGTGTATGAGGAGAAATATTTTATATTTGAGGTATTTTTCTATGTTGTGTAAAAGAACTCAAAAATATTTTTGTTGCAAGTTTCAAATGCAGTAATCTAAGGTTTGACATGAGTTATGAGGATTTTTTTTGTGTAATTATTTTGGGTTGTCCTCCAATAAAGATAGGGCTAAGTAGAAGGTCTATAAACATCCTCCACTATGTGAAAGTGGGTAGAGGAGGTTTTGAGAGGTACATCTCTCTAAATCTTTGTTGGGTAGAGGATAGCTGTTGTTTTGTGTAAGTTTTGTTACAAATTATGAGTGGGTTGCAAGTATTGGTAGAAATTTATGTTGGTGTAATTAATTATTTAATTACACTTTATTAAGTTTACTTAGGTAATAATTAGTTTACTTAATTAATAAGTAAGCTTTATTTAGTTGAGTTGATTTTAGGTCAACATTAGGTTTTACCTTTAGGGTTATGCATACATTGCTTTTATAAAGCAATTTATCCCTTGTATTTTCTCAATTCCTTAATACAATTCATTTGCATATCTTAATTCAAATTGCTTTGCTTTCTTTTGTTTTTCTCTTGTGGAAGGTATTTTCTGGTTTGCATATCTGATCTTGGTTTCTAACATTGTATTAGAGCCTTGATTTGCAGCCCCTTCTCAATATTTTGGAGAAATTCATTGCAGAGTACGTTCGAGATTCCTCAAGGGTTTCATACCTTGAGCTTATTTATGAAGTGTTTTGGATAGATCAGGCATCTTCATTGGATTTAGAGCCCTGGAAAAAATCAGGATTGGCTTTTGTTCCATTGATTTTCATCACTGTTTGCCAGATCAACAAGGGTTTCAAGTTTGGTGATTTTTTTGCAAGATTTGGGGGTAGCCTTTTTTTTAGGAATTTTTCAGCAAAACGGAGGTCACCATCGCGTTTGCAGCACCCAAAAACCCTAGGAACACCTGTCATTTGGTCAATTTTGGAGTTGTTGAAAAAAAAGGCAAAAAAAAAATTGCCAGAGAGGTCGTACGGCCTCCCCAGCATGCTTCACAAGGGAAAAAAAGTCACGAAAATTAAAAAAAATTAAAAAAGCACAGCCAGTTCAAAGCAGAGTGTCGCCCGCCCACCACCCAGTGGCCACCCACCAGCCGCTCAGACAAGCAGCGCCACCCTAGGACCACTGACTCCTCCTCTTTAGCCCCTAAGGGCTAAGCCATGGTCATATTAGGGACCAAGGGCTTCGCACCAGCCAAGCCGCCAACCCCCTGGTCTTGCATGCGACCAGGGGCCAATTTTTTTTAGCCCCTAAGGGTTGTTGAAGGGCTTATTGGGTAGTTTGGAGCACTTTCACAGAATCGGGTGTAAAATGGACATACGATCTTCGTTTTTCAAAAAGGAATAGGCATCGGAAATATGGTTACGGGAAATATCCAATGGTGCAGGTTTGATTTTTTTTTTTGCATTTTTTATTCTTTTTTCGGCCTCTGAAGTTAGATGAAGCAGTTTTCACTTCAGAGGGCATATTTTTTTGCCTTGGTTATTCGTTTTTCGCTATTCAAGCAGCACCGGAAAGCTGATTCAATCCTCTACAAAGATCTAAGGTCAATTTTTTAATCATGGAGGCATATGTGAACATTGGTTTGTACATGCACTCTTTTTTGTTTTCACACACTAGGTTTGCATTTTCTCTTTAATTTATGCATGTTTTGCATGTTCTCCTTTTACAATCATGGGGTATTGTAATAAATGAACTTATATAAAGTTCCATCAGGGGGGATTCTTGCATAATAATTTGATTAGAGTGTATTTGCATTGCATGCACTTTGATCTCATCTTCATATTGATGACAACTCGCATGAGTTGTATTTGGATTATGTAGTTTCTTTTGGCCACATCTTGCTCATAGCTTGACTCATTTTGGTTCGCATCGGTTCACATCTCAGATTGAAAACCTATGGTTAATGATCCTGAATCATATCAGTTCACATCAGGTCACATCTCAATTTGAGGGCCATTCATTTTATGGTTAATGTTCCAGAATCTTCATGGTACTTGCTCTTATGGATTATTTTTAGTCACAGTTTGGCATCGACGTCGAGATACACATAGATTCCAGATTATTTCATCATATCATTCCCTCTTATGGGGGGCATCATTTATTCATCTACTGTTGCTTTATAGATTCCAGGGTTGTTCCAGTTTGTGAGTTTTCCAGTGTTCCTTGGCATCGGGTCTAATATTGTATTATCATGATTCTGCCTGAGTCCTTCAGTGACTCTCATATGGTGTCTTGTAAACAGAGGTATCTTTCCTTGCTTGCTAGATTCAAGATTCCAGTGTTACTCCACCAGTGTTCTTCCAGTGCTTCTTTGCAGCAATTCATCTCATTGAGGGGGGGTTTTGTCCCACTGGGTTTTCTCCTCTTTCCCATTCATTGCATTTGTACATGGGTACCTAACATGGCCTTGTAATCGAGACCCATTCATGCATTTATGCATTCATCCTCGCATTAGGTGCATGCATTTTTAGTCTCTCTAAGTTGCACTTAAGGGGGGGTGTTGGTGTAATTAATTATTTAATTACACTTTATTAAGTTTACTTAGGTAATAATTAGTTTACTTAATTAATAAGTAAGCTTTATTTAGTTGAGTTGATTTTAGGTCAACATTAGGTTTTACCTTTAGGGTTATGCATACATTGCTTTTATAAAGCAATTTATCCCTTGTATTTTCTCAATTCCTGAATACAATTCATTTGCACATCTTAATGCAAATTGCTTTGCTTTCTTTTGTTTTTCTCTTGTGGAAGGTATTTTCTGGTTTGCATGTATGATCTTGGTTTCTAACAATTTCAAGGAAGAAGAGTATGAGGTTGGCCTTGGGTAGGACTGTAAAAATTTATTTTTTATTGAGATGAGAGAAATCATTTGGAGGAAGAGAATTGGGCTATTCAAATTAAGTGTGTAGAAATATCTAAGAGATTAGATGTCTTGGAGGAAAGTATTATGAAAGGAAAGAAGAAAGAAAAAGGAAAGAAGATGGGATAAGTTGACTCCTTTAATTTTTTAATGTTATTTCATTTGTAGGTTGAAGAGAAGATGAAGCAAATATTCTAATAGATAGCACTGAAGAAGAAAACATTGTGAAAGAAAATGAAAAAGAAAAGTAAAATTGCAATTGAAGCATGTCTTTTGGAAGGAATGGAAGTGGACCATATTGCAATAGTAGAATGTCTTAGTGAAGGTATGGAGGTTTTGATGAATGCGGATGTGAATGGAGAATATTTTTTAGCAATAGAAGAAAATATGAAAACAAAGTGTAAAAAATGATTTTGGATTCCCTATCACAATGCTTTGCTCCTCCTAGGGTTTTTCACCTAAAAGGAGAAAGTGGATTGGATGGGGGACCAAAATGCAAAGGTTTACACTCAAGACTAATTTTAATGAGATATATTATGCCTAATTAAGATGTCCTAATGTTCTGATTTAAAATTGAAATGGTTTAATGATGCAAAACTATGAAAATGTAAAGTGTTGGAAAACACAATGTGATATGCAGAAATGCCTGAGAAATTCAACTAAATGATGAAATAACAAAACATAATGGAAGAGGTGCACCTCGAATTAGACGTTTGATGTTGGAAGATTCTAGAATTCTGAAAATTTTGACTGAAGTGTTGACCAGGACACTTAGGCCAGTCTGGGCGACTTAGTCTCAGTTTCGAGAAACTTTGTCAGAATGAGAATCTGCCAAATGGGTATCCAGAAATGTTAAAATCAGTTTTCAGCCCAGAAGCGGGACTAATTTGCCACTAGTGGCGACTTAGTCATCCTACAAATCTCGGGGAATTCTAGACAGAATCTGGAAGTCTTTGATCTGTACTTTCTTTTATGGTAGGTTTCTATACTTGATTCTACTGAAAATGGGGCAAAAAGTCTCTCCAAGCTTGAATTAGGGTTGTCTTGACTTGATTGAATTTGTGCACTTTTTGATCACTTTTCAACACCTATTGCTTGACAAATCTACATACAAAAGTCACATGCAAAAGGGGAAAAATAGTTGAGAGTTAGAGAATAGGGGTTTGCCTTGGTCAAACCCTACTTTGGTAATCAAACCCTAAACAATGAAATAGAATGAAAACAGTATGGTAAATAGATAACATGCATGCAAGTGAAAATGTCATAAAATTACCACACCATGGATGCTCAAAATCTGAAGATGTGCAATGAAGAACTCCAATAGCTTGACTTGATAATGCTTGATTTGCTTGAATGCTTAACGAGTGCAAGAGATTGTATATGATTTGGAGATAGATGATTGTAGGAGATGTAAAATGAGGTGAAAAACCCTTATTTATACTTGATTTTACTAAAATTTCTTGAAAGTAACACATCACAGGCAGACCTCAAGGGTTAGAGGACAAAATCTTGCTAGAAATTTAAATTTATTTTGAGTTTTGTGCCAAAAAGGACTAAGTCGCCCCTATTGGCGACTTAGTCCCACTTAAGAAAATTAAGTGAGTGTTAGGAATTTCAGGGCATTAAAAGTTGTCCAATAGGAATATCCTTAACAACACACTTGAAAATGGCTAGAAAGTGTATTGAGTCATTTAGACACGAGAAATGGTTGAATTAGTGAAATTAAGCCTAGAAAAGCATGAAATATTGTTACAAGACTTTACAACACTTCAAAATAGGACTTAATAAGTGATGAAAAGGTGATTTTTAGGTGAATTGTAATGAATAGAGTTTAGAAAAATGTAGAAATGTTTTACAACACTTCACAACACCTTCATAAGACATCATAATTTGAATGTTTAAGCCTTAATATGAATGTTTTGACCACATTACAACATTATGCCTAGGAAAAATCAAGCCAAATCCCACTAGAAAGACTCAACTGAGCATAAAAATGTCAACTATACATTTTTTGGTGACTCACAAAGGTAATTGTTAATATTTTCATTTTTAAGATGATGAGGATGATGTTGAGTTGTGTGTAGATGAGATGATGAAACTGGAAGAAGATATTGACGAAAGGGTGGAAATAAATGTAAAGGAGTGTGAAGAGGAAGTGCAAATGGAAATATTAAATTTTCATGATATTGCTAATTTGTATGTAGGTGTTGCAGAGGATGGTGTAGATGAACATTGGTGGAGGAAGATGAATTGTGGTGGGTTGAATACCATAAGAGAAGAGAAAAGATACAAGTGTATTTGGTGGAGTTTCATATATGGTGGAAAAAATTCCGTAAGTGAAAAAGGGATTAGTAAACACATTTTCAAAGGAAGATAGGAAGAGTTCCAAGTAAATATTGGAAAAGGAGAAGAAATAAAATTTTCATGGTTGTAGAGTCTCTACAAATGTTCAATAGACTTGGTGTCACACACACAATTCAAAGGGAAACCTAACTAAATATTCCACTAAACCCTTGGAAAGACCTTCATTAAATTATCAACCAGGGCTAACGTAAGCTTGTGATGATGCTAGCATTGTATGTTCCTTCAAAGACTCGAGACTATCTATATCATCCTACCATAGGTGTTGACACATGCTAAAAAATCATAAACTGCATAACTGTAAAATATGTAAAACTAATACTATCACTACATGTACCTATAGCCTAAGACTGTGACTAGTTCACTGTCAAGAAATGAATCCAAGGATTAACCAATACTATTAATTAAACCTACACTTTGAAGTACATAGATTGAAGCAAACTAAAGCATGAATGTGACATAAGATTTGTTCATAAATGAATTCATAATTGTAACATAAGGAATCTAGTTAAGACAACATGCATTCATGGAGTGACTACTACAACATAAATAAATGTACAAAAAGTAAAGTGGGAAACAATTACCTTGAGTGGTCTTTTCTCAAGTGACTGTCTCCACAAGTTTAATCCAAATCTAGTTCTTCAGATTAATGAAATCATAACAATAACTGGAAACCATTCATTGCATAACTCAAAATATCATAATCGGATAAGATTGTGCTGGGATATCTTATTCATAAGATCATGAACATTGTTTGTGTAAAAACAAAGACTTAACTGAAAGTACCTTATTGCTATATGTGCTACTAAACAATCAACCAACTAACTAACACCTCAACCACCAAACCATATATATAGGCACAGGGTAGTTTATTAAAATAAGGACTCTAAACTAAAATCATAAATCGCCACTACATAATAGAGTGTGATAAAGTATGAGCAACTAAACTATAACTAAAAAAGAAAGAGCAATCCAAATAGAACTATGACTGCTGCAACAAGAACTAGAATGTGGACTGTTGAAATAGTCACATTAGATTCTCAACTGTAATAAATTTCTTCTCCTTCAACTTATTTATTAAATGTTGTGATGATTAAAAATCATCCTCAATAAGTGCCTCCATTTCTACAATTGTTGTGCTCAACTTATTTTGGAACCTCCCCTACATCACTATCTAGAAACTCCTTTGGCTATGGGTTGTGCCTCTTAGTTGTTGCGGGCTATAGTCTCTCTTTTGGCTCCTTGATTGTAAAGAGTTAGTTCATACAACATCTACACAATACTAATAATCATAGCTTAAGCACAGATATTCATTGCAATTGATACATATCCACACATTAATTATATAATAACTATCATATTATAACCATATTTCCATATACTTCAAATCAAGTTCAATTTTGCATAATGAGCATAAAACATAGTAAAGTGTAAGAATATGTATGAAATAAGTGTTTGGAAATGTCTATTAGTATGCATAAAAACATCATAAAACTAATTAATAACTAGACCCATCATTCCCCCCAACTACCCATTTGCTTGTCCTCAAGAAAATTAATTAGGGTTGGAGGTTGTAATGCAAAGTGATCTCCCTAAGATTTGTGCTAGCATCCACTCCTTTGATCTATTTCAAATTAAAGCCTCCATACCATGGAAGTCTGACCGTGTTGATAACCTCAGCTTCCTCATGTTTCTCATTCTTTTTCCCTATCCAATGTGGTACTAGGTAGATAAGCATTGGTGGCTAGAAGGTGAGAGGTAGCCATTTAAGTTCTCTTTCTTTGGCAATATCCATGTACCTATATGTTCTCTCAAGCATAGATATGAAATTATAAACAGAGTGGGGCTCCTTTCTCTACAACTCAGGGGTTAAACTGTCCCACCTCTCTTGCACAAATGAGTAACAATTATGGACAATTCCTACAGTTAGCATCTGCATTCTTTCATAGTCCTTGATCCTCAAATTCATGCTTTTTCTACCCACACCTTTATATTGCAGAAGTTTTGTCCACTCCTCTATTATTTCCTGGGGGTTTTTGGATTCCTTTCTAATTGGGAGAGCAATTGATTTTTCTCTCTCAACATATTCTTGCATCATCTCACTCCTCTTCTTTTCATTCTTGAAGTATGATGCTAGTGCCCTAATTTGTAAGTCACCCACAAAAATTAATGGGTTCCACTTTTTGATATCTAACACAACATAATTATGTAAATAGAATTCACATAATTGTTCTTGTTCATCAGGTGTGGCGTCAACAAAAAAAAAATAGAAAATCAAACTTTCTAATCATTGCAATTGGCAGATTACGAATCAATTTGTTGAACTAATAACTCAAGAATTTTTCCTGTAAGAATAAAGCATATGTCCTTGTAGGAGGTCTACACCTTACAATCTAAGCAACCTTATCTGCTGCTTCCTCAATCCTGACTATTAACTTTTTCAACTCAATGTCTTTACTCTCGAGTACTCTAGTATGCTTTGAGACCATTGTTTCTTTTTCCTTCCATTTTTCCTTCTGTTGGGAGAATTCTTGAGTGACTTTTCATAGTTGGTAACCTAGAGACATGGTTGTATTATAGGTTGGAGTTTTTGTAGTAGGGGTCTTTTGTTCTTAGTTGTGAGCTCTTTGTTTCCTATCTTTACCATTGCAAGTTTTGCAAGAAAGTCCAACTTACCCATGCCCATAAGTATGCAATTTCTCCAACTCTTGAATCTTCAAATCTCTTTCCTTGTCCCTTTGTTCATAAGTCTTCACCAGTTCTTCTAATTATTTAATCCTTTCAAGTGCTTCATGTAATTCTTTCTTTACATTTCTTTCCTCTATAAACAAATTTTCATCTTAAACTCCAAAAATTGTTCATCACCACCCCTAGTGTACTCACAACCCTCATTGTCAAGGATTTGTGGGGTTCTTTTCCTAGTTTTATTTGCAACAAAAATATCCTCTGAATATGATTCTAAGGTGGTTAATTTGTACCATTTTCTTTTCATATGGGCATGCACATTTTCAGATACATTGTATTTTAGTTTTGATTCAGTCCCTACTGTCACAATGTACTCTTCTTCTTATTTCTTAGCACTTCCCCTCATGACACCTTTCCTTTTTAGGTGGTGTGAATGCCTAGTCTAGGTGGACCTTTTTTCTACACTTTTGAAGGTGCAAAAGAAGAACCACCTCTCCTCTTTCTGGTTTTGGGAATTTTAGAAGAAGTTGGAGTTTCTTGGACACCTTATGCTATAGGAAAAAAGGTTGTGGGTGGTGACCTTTGCTGACTCTAGTTCTCCCCTATTGCGGGTAGGTGAAGTAGTAAGCGAATTAGGGGGCATTTCCTTTAATGACACAACAGGTGACTCCAAGTTCTTTGGGATAGCTGGGTCCTCAAGAATGTTGCTAATGTGTTCACAAATAAATAAAAAATTCCCAAGAGACATGTGGGTACTAAACCCTAAGGCTTCTCTTCACTAATAGGGTGACCAAATAGTAGTGTGAAAGTGTTGAATCATTTCTTTTTCTTTGATGCTCAAACCTCATTCTCTTTAATAGGTTATAGAGGAAATTAGGTACATTAACCCTTTTATCATGACAAAGGTGACTTAAAAGCTTAAAATGTACTATATATAGAAGAGATTTCCTACCATCGCATGTAAGATATTTGACAATCTAGGAAGTAGCAAAAGCCCATACCCATGAAAGTGATAACCTTTTGGTGCCTTGGGATGATGAGTCAAGGTTTTCTCTAGGCTCCCTGAATTTGTCCTTGGCAGCTATTGTGTTTTCCCTGATAGGTAATTTAGCTCCATTTCTTGGTAGACCAGATACCTATGCAATTGCAACCTCTAAAGCATCTACCCTTGAACCTCAAACTATGGCTTCATCATGTTGGAGTGTTTCTGCAAACTACCTTGTCATATCCTCATTGTACTTTGTTAGATTTAGGAGGTAATCTAACCACCCTTCTTGTGTAAAAATAGGTAAGACTAATATGTCTTCCAATATATGTTGGTGTTCTAATGGTTCCCTTCAAATGATGTCTCCTCCCATGATGGTAAACTTACTCTATAATGTTCAAACTTTGCAAATTTCAGCTCACAGTTTCAATTTCACCAATCCTTTCTATCTTCTATACTTGCAATCTTCAACTGTAATCTCAACTGCTATATCTTCTTCCTTTGTTTGAGCTTGAATTGGCTTGGGATTGGGGAATAGATGACAAGAAGGTTGCAGAAAAGTAAGAAGGAAAAAAGGGATTGTGTATTTTTTCTTTTTTTAAAGTGGATTTTTTTTGAAAACCTTGAAACATATACTATATCCCCCCAACTAAAACCTTGAAGAATGTACTTCACTAGGCGAAGGGAATGATTATCAAATATGGAAATAAGATTAAAGAATGTAAAGCATGTAGAATTAAATGCAAGGATAGATCGAAAGCAATTTCAATCTACGTTAATCATGGAAAATTAGTATGAGTATCTGTCATTTGAGTTGATCGTAACTCTACGCATGCGAAGCTATGTAAGAGTGTTTGTTGTTTGACATGGATTTGATGTGGTTAATTGCTATAAGTTATGGATGAAATGACAAGTTGGCGTGTGGTAATTAAAGGTTGAAGAATGTACGGTTCCTAGAAGATGAAGTGATTGTTCAAATGCATGAAAATTGAGATAGGGTACATGGAATGCAGTGGTTAGGTTGCACATAGTGAAATGATAGGCTTGTGACTGCATGTGCAGAAAAAGTGGAGTGAATGTGGATAATATACAATTAAATTGGCATAAAGTTTTGAATTTTCTAACAGGAAAGTGTTGTGGGTACCTTCAACAATAGGTCCCTATGTGAACTGTTGCAGTTTTCACTCATGAAGCTACAGGTCCCTACTACATCATGGAGCCTACTGAAAAAATATTTTTGTTGAGAAAATGTGTCTCAGCCTTGCAATTATATAACGGTTATTTTTGATAGGATATATATATATACATATATATCCTATTTACACTGATACGTGTAATATATAATGGGAGCAAGGGGGGAGTGGGATGTGTGTGAATAATTTTTTGTTAACTTTTTCAAGAAACTGATAAAATGGCTGAAATACATTAGATAATGATTCAATGTAAATCTAGACTGTTAATTATTAGGTTTTAGATCTAATGGTGGATATTTCGTTGGCTTTTCTTGCTCTAGAATGTAACTCTATTTTATGAGGGTGCTATATTATAGTTGTGGTAGAGAGAGATGGTGATGTATTCTGAGAGTCTGTTAACAGTCGTGTTGTCTCTTGATCTCTAAGTGGTGATACTCCTGTGAGAAGCTTTCTCTGCAAGTATACTGTAATCTTTGAGATTTGCTGAATAATATATCAGGTGGCTTTTGGAGTGTGGGGTCCTTCTCTAGAAAGGGTGTTCCCCACATAAATCACTATGTCGTGGTATGCATGATATTTGTGTTTATTTATATTTAAGCTTTTGTAACCGTTAAAGATTTGTAAAAAAAAATCATTATTCTCCTCTCAAGATTAGTGTAGGAAGTTGTTCCGCTACCTTAGCTTCCTTACAAGTGGTATCAGAGCCTGATCACCTTTGGTTTCAGTTGTGGGTTGTTGAGATTTTTGGACTAATCTGGGTTTTCAAGTGGGAGATTGTGTAGAAGATATTTTGTGATTTTGTTGCAGGAATTTTTAGTTGGAAAGATCATCAGGGAGAATAGAGGTGGATAAGTTTTCTAGAAATAATTTTGAATATGAAAGCTAAAAGATGGAAGATTTGTTGATAGATCGAGATCTGTGGGATGTTGTTGATGAGAATGTTTCAAGTCCTGCAGATCCTACTTAGGTTGCTCAATATGATGTAATGGACTGTAAAGCCAAGGCTCTAATCAGACTGTGCTTGGTAGACTCTATTTTAATTAATATCCATGAGGAGACCTCTGCACAAAATCTATGGAAGAAGCTTGGTGAGATGTATCAGGCTAAAACTTTAGTGAACAAGATTTTCTTGAGGAAGAAGTTGTATTCCTTGAGAATGAAATAGGGTGGATGAATCACATACCACTTGGAAGCACTCAATATGTTGGTGGCTCAATTTGCATCCGTTGGTGTCAAAATGGATGAGGAGAAATGATAGATCCTGCTTTGTCCTTTGCCCGATTCATGGGATTCTCTTGTTATGGCTAGTGGGAGTACTTCTATTATTTTGAAGATTGAAGATGTGGTGGGTTCTTTGCTTTCTGAAGAGATGAGGAGGAAGGTATCCATCACTGCCAAGGAGGCCCTAAATGTTCGTGGAAGACCTAAGGAAAAAGGAAAGAAGAATGAGAAGCATGGCAAATCCAAGTCTAGGGGGAGATCTAAATCTCCTGGAAAGTCCAAAGTTATTTGATGGTACTGTGGTAAGCCTGGACATGTTTGTAAGGAATGCAAAGAAGAAAAGAAGAAAAAAAAGAATAAATTTGATTCTAATTCTAAGTCTGAGAAGGAAGATGGTGATGCATTCATTGCAGCTTTGGCAACTCGTGTAGGTAATGATGCATGGTTAATTGACTCAAGTGCATCTTTTTCATATGACCTTTAATAGAGATTGGTTTTCTGAATATGAAGAATTTGATGGAGGTAAGGTGTTCTTGGGTGATGATTCTCATTTAGACATTGTTGGTCGTGGTAAAGTTAAAATTAGGTTTCCTAATGGTATAATAAAAAGGATTAATGGTGTGTTGCATATCCCTGAATTAGCATGAAATTTGTTATCTGTGAGCAAACTAATAGATGTGGGTGTGTAGGTAGTACTTTTTGATGCAGGATGCAAGATGTTCAGAGGTGCTATGGTGATTACTAGAGGTGTCAGATATGGCACATTGTATAAGTTGGATGCATGCACTGTTGAGTGCAATAGTACTTCTATGAAAGGAAAGTCTGTGGAAAAAGTGAGGGTTTCACCTTCGGCAGATGGTCATGGCTTTTGGGTACCCAAGGGTGTTCTTTCTTTTGAAACAAAGTTACCTGCAAAGAAAACTATGGTATGGCAGGGTGATCCCACAATACCGGTTTACAATTTTTGGCCAAACTAGACACTAAACTGATTTTTTAAACTAAATCTTCACTTTCAGGCACCTATAGCAGCTAAACTATGAGGAATTTGAAGATGATGCAAACTAGTGATTTGTGACATTTTGTCTATAGATTCTATATATATATATATATATATTTTAAATTTTTGAATCAAATTGTACTTCTTTTTCCATCTCCTTCGAAAACTAGTTTTTAACAGTAAACACCATTTTTAAAGAGTGACGTCACTGGCTAACACATAACTTTTTTTCTATCAAGGATAAAATTCTATTTTTTTCGAATTTAGATTCATAACTATGATACCTAGTGCATGGAATTGGTTTCGTAGCATTTTGTTGAATTTTTTTTCTTAATTAAGTTTCAAAGTCGAACCTTTTACAATTTAGACATGATTCACTAGCTAAAGCATAACTTTTTTGTATGTAACGAAATTCAATTTTTTTTGGATCAAGGACATCAATATCTAGTGCATGGATATTTTTCAATTTTTTTTTTGATAATCTACTATTTTTCCACATGTGCAGAACAGAGAGCTTGATTTTTGGTGAAAAACCTATGTTTAATCAAACTAAAAAAAAATACATAATAAAACCAAAACATATTAAAATTATATTCGATGGATAGCTCATTCTAGGACTACCATCATCCAATTGGGTCTGTGATGTCTCCTCCATTTTCATCCTCAACCCAAGCTTCGAAGGGAAAAATTCTATAGAAATTTGGTGCAAGAGGGGGAGAAGGGGGAAAAAGGGGGTTGATTGAACCTTGGTTCGAACAAACCCCCCCTTGTATTCAATTTTCCATTTCTTCGTCATAAAAAAGTGCAAAAAAGTGGGTCCCATCATTTAATAGGGTTCGCTTGAACCAAGGTCCATTCGAACACCCCAGTTTGTGTGAACCCCTAAAACCAAAAAAAATTCATAGGAGCGTTTTTGCAATTTTCCTTCCTCACTGGAATTGTAAACCAGTATTGTGGGATCACCCGACACAGAGACTTGGCCACATTGGAGAAAAGGGTCTAAGGACCTTGAAAAATAAAAACCTTGTTGAAGGTTTGTCTAATTGTAATCTTGAATTTGATTTCTATGAGCATTGCATTTATGGAAAACAAAATTGTGTTCAATTTTACTCGAGTTCTCATAAATCTTGTGGTGTATTGGATCTTATTCATTCTGATGTGTTTGGTCCTGTAGATGTTCCTTCGATTGGTAAATCCACATATTATGTTCCATTTATTGATGATTATAGTAGAAGGACATGGGTATATTTTCTAAAGAGTAAATTTGAAGTTTCCAGTTGATTTAAAGAATTTAAAGAAATGGTTGACTTGCAGACTGGAAAGAAATAAAATGTTTGAGGACTGATAATGGTGGTGATTTTTCCTCTAATTATTTTGATTGATTTTGTAAAAATTATGGTATTCATAGACAAAAGACAACTCTGTATTCTTCACAACAAAATGGAGTTGTAGAAAGAATGAACATAACACTGATGGAGAAGGTTAGGAGTATGTTGAGTGGTACTGGCTTAGAACAAAGGTTTTGGGCTGAAGCTATCGCCACTTCCTGTTACCTGATTAATAGGTCTCCTACATTAGCTCTTGTTGATAAGATGCCTATAGAGGCATGGTCGTGTCACAAGCCTTCATTAAGACATCTTAGAGTTTTTCGTTGCAAGGCATATGCACATGTACCAACGGAGAAGCGAACAAAGTTAGAGAACAAGGTTGTGAAATGTATCTTCATATAATACAGTTATGGTGTGAAAGGATACAAGCTTTGGGAGCCTATTGCACAAAAGATAATATATAGTAGAAGTGTTATATTTAGAGAAACTAAGCCTTTTTCTGTTACATTGCAGCCAAAACAAAGTAAATAGGAAGATGTGATTCAATTTCCTTCTACACCTGAGAAAGTTGAATCGAGGCCCAAGGATATACAAGAAGTTGGGGAGAGCTCATCTAGCTCTAGATCTTCAGAAGAGAAGGAAGAACCTCCAACTCAACTTGTTCGTAGGTCTACAAGGAATAGACAAACACCTAATGATTGGAGATGTATTTTTTCTTTGAATACTAACATGGATGAACCCAGATCTGTAGAAGAGGCATTAGGTATGAATGATGCAGAATCTTGGAAGATTATTATGGATGAAGAATGGCATCTTTAAAAAAGAATGATACATGGGATCTTGTACCATTGCCTGAAGGACGGAAACCTGTTGGTTGCAAATGGGTGTTCAAGAAAAAGATTGGTTCAGATGGAGGTATTGAGAAGTACAAAGCAAGTTTGGTTGCAAAAGGTTACTCTCAAGTTGAGGGTGTTGATTATGGTGAGATATTCTCTCATGTTGCAAAAATGACATCCATTAGATTTTTTCTTTCTATTTCTACTGCTTATGATTTAGAGGTTGAGAAAATGGATGTGAAAACTGCTTTCCTTCATGGTGACTTGGAGGAGGATATTTATATGACACAAACAGAGCACTATGTGGTGAAAGGTAAAAGTAAGCTGGTTTGCAAATTGAAGAAATCTTTGTATGGCTTAAAACAAAGTCCTAGGATGTGGTACCAAAAATTTGATACATATGTGTTGAGTTTGGGATTTGAGCATTCTAAATTAGATCATTGTGTTTATTATAAAACTGATGGTAATAATTTCCTGTTTATATTGTTTTTTTATAAGATAAGCAACATTTATAAGGTGTTGTACCCTTTATACAGAGAGCCCAGAGGGCCAAAGGAAAACCAAACAGAGACAGTTGACTGACAACTATAGAACAACAGACAATTGACCGAAAGTTGTAGAACAACAAACATAGCTTAGACAACCCCAAAAGAGGGGACAAATGTGACTCCCTAAACTTGAGGCCACACAGAGGCAACATATTTGGGGAGTCCCTTCTTCCGTAACACAACCAATTAGGAAGGCTCATAATCAAAATCCATTGAGCGAGGTGAGGGGAGCAGATCCAAAACAGCCACACTGGATGAGGAGCCATCACATAGCAAGGGGGCTGGAAGAGACGAAGAGGAGACAAGAGTGATCAAAGGATCAACAACACCAGACGATGAGAGACAGGTAGTAACTGATGGCACAATGACAACAGAAGGTTCCACAGAAGGGCTGACCGGTAGAGGAGCCAGGATAGGCTCCGACACCGAGGGGGAAAACAAGGGAGGGTCGCCCACCTTAAAGGAATCATCTAAAGAGGGATCAACTATGAGATGGTCCGAGAGAGAATTCTTCCACCAAGTAGCACCACCCTTGTGACGAGAAAGAGGGTAGCCAGAGACCAAGTGACCAATAGAGAAACAACGCCTGCACCGAAAGGGGAGCCCCTCATAGTCTAGAAGTTGCGTCCAAGGTCTGTCCTCCACCATCAAAATCATCACCATGGAGAGGTTTGGAGATGTCCAAATCGATCAAAATACAAGCCATCGTAGTATTCCCAAGGTCCTGAGTTGTAGAATCCACCTCCAAAAAGTTGCCAATGGTGTTGCCAATAGCTTCAAAGCAAGAATCCTCTGAAAACTTGATTGGGAGATTCGATAGACAAACCCAAATAGGTCTAATGTTCAAAGGCTTCGTAAGAGGATTGAAAGAGCGAGACCAAGGCTGAATGAACAACA
This sequence comes from Sequoia sempervirens, assembly GCA_007258455.2. Lineage (NCBI taxonomy): Eukaryota > Viridiplantae > Streptophyta > Pinopsida > Cupressales > Cupressaceae > Sequoia > Sequoia sempervirens. The sequence continues at coordinate 419,421,542 of VDFB02270651.1, forward strand.
AATGAACACCCCACATCCACACCCTGTCCAACACCCTGTCATGATCGTCCATGGAAGAAAAAGAAATGAAGAAAAAACCCCAAGCACTGGGGTAGAGCTCAATTTGTCCCGAAACAATAGGCTTCCAGGCACCGAAAACCCATTCGTGGAGATCAGGAAGGGAGGGCCACAAGTCGTTAAACCTGCAAACCACACCCTACCACACATAATACTCCTCATTCTCAGTAACCTCAGGCCCACAAACCATAATAGGAGAGGCCCTGGCACAAGGAAAAGGACGAACCTGAGCCGAAGCAGGATGAGGTTGGGCTCGAGCAGCATCAAAAAATGATTTATGTTTGTAGGCAGCAGCACCAGGAGGAGGACCCCCAACCAAATCCCGCACAACACCTGCAAAATAATCAACAGGGCCATCCACCTACGCAACAACACCAGGGACAGAGCCCCCTGTAGCCCACACAACAACACCATATGGAGCCTCTAGCTGCCCGCAGACCCCCAGTGTTGGTGTGACCAGAGAGGGCACAGGGAAACCACCATGGCAACACCATCCGCAATTGACCATTGCACAATGCATTCAAAATTCTTCTTCCCGCTCGACATTTTTCTTTAGATATTCTATTTATATTGTGTTATATGTTGATGATATGTTATTTATTGGCAAAGGGAAAGGTATGATTTCAAAACTGAAATCTCAACTTGCTGCTAAGTTTGAAATGAAATACCTTGGTGCCACTAGACACATTCTTGGGATAGAAATTAATAGAGATAGATTTAACAGAAAGCTATGGCTTGGCCAAAGTATGTCAATTCAATTTTACAAAGATTTAACATGCAGGATTGTAGACCATTGTGTGTTCCCCTTTCTGTTGGAACAAAGTTATCTATTTCAGATTGTCCAACATCTCCATCAGAGATGGAATACATGAGCAGAGTTTCTTACCAGAGTGCAATTAGAAGTTTGATGTATGTTATGGTTTGTACCAAACCATACATTTCCCAAGCAGTGGGAGTTCTTTCCAGATATATGTCTAATACAGTTAAAAGAGTCTTTAGATATTTGCATGGTACCTCAGATTATTCCTTGTGTTATCATAGTAATATGACTGAAGATGATATTTCCCTTGATATTCATGGTTATGTGCATTCAAACTGGGCAAGTGATATTGATAGCAGATGATCTACAAGTGCTTGTGTTTATTTTATTTGGTGGTGTGATCAGTTGGATGAGTAAGTGACGGGTTGTGGTTTCTTTGTCCACTACAAAATTAGAGTATATGGTAGCTACTCATGCTTGTAAAGAGGCCATTTGGCTTAAGAGATTGTGTTTAGATATTGGAATAAAACAAGGCATAGTGATGATTTATTGCAATAGTCAAAGTGTGATATGTCTAGCCAAGAACCCAACATTTCATGCCAGGACCAAGCACATTAATGTACAGTATCATTTTGTTCAAGATATGGTCGAAGATGGCAGGGTGAAGTTGGTTAAGGTAGAGACTTTGATGAACTTTTTTTATTCTTTAACTAAGCCTGTGAGCACAGAGAAGTTGAGATGGTGTTCAAAGATTATGGGCCTTTCGACCCCTAGCAATTAAGAGACAATGTTTACTCCCTCCCATTTTTATTGCAAGTTGTTCGACAAGTGGGAGATATCTGTTGAGAAAATGTGTCTCAACCTTGCAATTATATAATAGTTATTGTAGATAGGATATATATATATATATTTATATATCCTAGTTACACTGATAGGTGTAATATACAATGGCAGCAAGGGGGGAGAGTGGGATGCGTGTGAACAATTTTTTGTTAACTTTTTCAGAAAACTCATAAAATGGCCAACATACATTAGATAAATGATAAAATGTAAATATAGACCATTAATTATTAGGTTTTAGATCTAATCGTGGATATTTTGTTGGCTTGTCTTACTCTAGAATGTACCTATTTTATGAGGGCATTGTATTATGATTGCGATAGAGAGAGAAGGTTGTCTCTGGATCTCTGAGTGGTGATACTCCTGTGAGAAGGTTTCTCTACAAGTATACTATAATCTTTGTGATATACTAAATAATATATTGGGCAGATTTTGGAGTGTGGGGTTTTTCTCCCAAAAGGGTTTTCTCCACGTAAATCATTATGTCATGGTATGCATGATATTTGTGTTTAATTTTGTTTAATTTTCTATAAAAGTTTTGCATTATTCTCCTCTCAAGATTAATGTAGGAAGTTGTTTTGCTACCTTAGCTTCCTTACAATTTTTTATTGTGTCACCTATGTAGTGTGTGCATGTGAAGTTGGATAATGAATTATACCTGAGTGAATTCAGGAGGTGAGCTGTGTAGCTCATCTGTTGAGTCACTTTGAGAACGTGTATTTGTTGCCAATTTTTCAACTTGTGGTAGTATCACTAGTACATAAACAACAATAAACGACTGAAAAAACTACTAAAAACTACTTATAAATGACTAAACATGGTCTCGTGACTAGTAGTAGTTTATTTCTAGTCATTTATAACATGATCGAATTGATGACTAAACCATTTTTAGTCATTTGATTGATCGATCTGGTCGTTAATTTAGTCGCCCAATTGAACGATTTGGTCATTGATTTAGTCGTCTGATTGATTGACTTGGTCATTGATTTAGTTGTTTGATTGATCAATTTGGTCATTGATGTAGTCGTTAATTTGATTGATTTGGCAGTGTGTTTAGTCGTTAATTTAGTCATTGATTGTTTTAAATTGGTCACTTATTTAGTCATTTTTTATTCACTGGTATATTTAGTTGTTAATTTAGTTATTGATTGATGTTAACTAGTCACTTATTTAGTCATTTTTATATATTCACTGATTTCTATCCATTGGTAGTGTATTTAGTCATTAATTTTAATCATCATTTTGATCAATTTGGTAGTTTATTTAATTGTTTTTGTTCACTGATTTCTGTCAATTGGTAGGTATATTGATACATTGTTTATTAATTGCATAATCATTATATTTAGTCATATTTATTCACTGATTTTTGTTAGTTGGTAGTATATTTATTCAATTGGTAGTTTATTTAATTATTTTTGTTCACTAATTTCTGCCTATAAGTGTTGGAAATGAAACAATTCTTTAATTGAGGTTTAAACATATAAAAACACAGAAAAACACAATCAATCATTCATTTGCACATAATGAAACAACCATTAAGAAGGAAAAATACTAAAATTTTATTGAGAAAACGTGTTCTTACAACAGATACAAGACAAAAATGTGTCTTTGCTTTGAAAAATGTACTATTACAAAGTGTGTTTCTCAGTGTTGTGACGGAGAAAACTGAGTTACAATGCCTTTTTTTTTCTTATGCAAGATATTACAATTTTGATGACAATTCTATGTTGCAACTTATTTGCAACTGCACATGCATGTATGTTGCACTCTCTGCAACTTTTCCTCTTCTCTACACCTCTTTATCTACTCTATATTTACTTATTTTTCTGCACCCCTATTCTCTACTTCTACTGCTTACACAACAACATATCCCCTATTCTATAATGCACCAGTTTGAATGAGTGGAACCCAAACAAAAAGAGAAAAAAATAATCAAGGGGTTTTACATTACAGGTGGAGTAAGAAAATTCTTTGTTCTTCTTTGTTCTACTCACAGAATGTACACCCAAATCATATTTTTTGGTTTTTGTTTGGGTTCAACTTATTTAGGCTCAGTACATTCTTTGTCTACAACCTCACTCTCCACACTCTGCTGTTGCTAACCCTTATTTTTCTCTTATGCACTTATGGCTAACATTGTCATTTTTTTCAAATATTTTAGTGGCCACTGTGTGAAGGTCCCTTCTTTCTCTTTCAAATGGAAAACTCCATCTATTTTGTTTGGATGAGGAAGGGGTATGTTACTTGTGACCTATAAAATATTTATATTTTCATCTCTTGTTCCTTTCAATTTGACTCCATGTACAATAGATAGTGAGTGAATCCACCCAATGCCTGTAGTAGCACCATCAAATAGATCCAACACCTCAACTTTATCCCCTTCTTGGATTTTATTAATAAATGTTTGCAAAAAAAAATACACATTATGTTGAGATATAAAACACAGTAATGTCTTATGTCTTGGAACAAATCAGTTTTTGTATGTGCTTTTATAAAACACTCTATCACAACTAAGCTCTAAACTTCCATATGTAAGTTATATGTTCTCCCTTATTTCCATAATCTATGTATACTAGCTAATTACACTTCACTACTATTTTAACCAGCTTCTATCAAATAGGTAATGATTACCCTTAATTACATAATAAAACAACTATTACTTACTTGAATAGTACTTACTTGCATGTGGTTTCATAGCACTCACCTCGAGTTCATCACAACGACCACTATGAATATCATGTGCATGCTCATCGAGTTCATCATCATAACCACTATCAACGTCATTGTAGACATGAAGTTGTACAACTTTGCAGAGAGTTCTATTGACAAGGCCTTTTTCTTTTTGTCCTTCTTTCATATAATTGCTTTGCATCATATGGTTTAATCATCATGCAAAAATTAATATAAGTCAAGTAAAGAATGCAAAAGATATAATTTTTTGTCCAAAAAAACATTTTAAGCATGAAGAATGACAAAACATTGGACAAATTAACTTACAACTTAAAGAATGCAAAAGCTATAGATTTTTATCCAAAAGAAGAATGACAAAACATTGGGATGGATTAACTTACAACTTAAAGAATGCAAAAGCTATAATTTTTTTTCCAAAGGAAGAATGAAAAAATGTTGGGATAGATTAACTTACAACTTAAAGAATGCAAAAGCTATAATTTTTTGTCCAAAAGAACATTTTAAGCATGAAGAATGACAAAACATTGGGACATATAACTGACAACTATTATATTAATTACCTCAACTTCATGACAACTAAGATGACTGTACTGCACATTCTTGTCCACTTCATCACTATCAATATCAACAGCTCTGTTGACACCATGAAGGCGTTTTTGTTTTCCTATTACTTTGATAAAATTGCTTTTCATGTGGTTTAACCATCGTGCAAAAAAATATACAATGCATTCAATAGTCAAGTAAAGAATGCAAGCTATAAATTTGTCCAAAAGAACATTTTTTGGATCACTCCAACAGTAAAGAAACTGGGTTGGATTCTCCTATGCTCATATTTCAATAATCTACATATTAAGAGGCATTTGTATATAGAACTGCCAAACAAGAAGAAATGAGATCAATAGAGCCTCTTACCTCATTTGAATCCATGGATTTATGCTCATTCGATGCAAAAACTATAAGGTTAATGGATTCAACCAACTGTGTAACTTGTTGAGTGAGACTGAATATGCAACTCATTACCTTTTGGTACCCTAGTTCATTTGAGTTGACAAGATCTACAGAGGCTCCTACTAGGCATTGAACAGATGGTTGTGAAATCTCTGTTGATGAACTAGATTTCCACTTCATCATAATCTTAGATTTACTAGCATCTAGTGCTACCATATAATTGACAATATCTTCTACACCTGCTTCTCTATTATTGTTTTCCACCTAAAATATCCAACCCCCGCATTAGCCTTCCCAGGCTTATCCACTATGGTTATATCAAATTCCTATAGTAAGAGAAACCATCTGACTAGTTTACCTCCAACCATAGGATTATTTATTAAGTACCTTATTGCAGCGTGATCAATGTGAATAAAGATTAGATACCTTGTGATTTTGTCCATAAACTTGTTGATTGCATAGACAACTTCCAACATCTCTTTTTTTTTTACTATGTAGTTAAGTTCTTCTCCTTGTATCTTTCTTGCTGATGTAGTAAATAACATACTCCTTATTACCTTCCTTTTATCCCAATAATGCTCCTATGGAAAAATAAGAGGTATCAATGTGTATATGGAAAGGCAATGTCCAGTTTGGCCCTCTCAAGGCAGGTGGTTTTTCTAGGGCTATCTTAAGAGCTTCAAAGAGTGCTGACATTTTGTGGTCCATTCAAATTCTATGTCCTTTGTGAGTAGAACAAACAAAGGTGCTGCAATTTTACTGAAGTCCTAAATGAATCTTCTATAGTAGCTTGCATATCCTAGAAAACTCCTTACATCTCTTTGTTTCTGTAGTATAGGGAGTATGGAGATTATCTCAATCTTATTTGGATCCACTTGAATCCCTTCACTTGATATAAAATGTCCTAGAACAATCCCTTGGGTCATCATCATGAAGCATTTCTCATGACTTAGGGATAGATTGTATTCTTGACACCTTTTCAATACCTTATCTAAATTGTTGAGTTCTTCATATGTTTCTCCATAGATTGCGAAGTCATCCATGTAGGTTTCCATGGAGTCATGGGAAAATATGAGAAAATACTTAGCACAACCCGTTGGAAATTTGTTGGAGCATTACATAGGCCAAAAGAAATAACATAATAGGAATATGTGCCCCAAGGGAATGTAAAGGTAGTTTTTTCCTGGCCCTCTAGAGCTATTCAAATCTTGTTTTAGCCACTAGATCCATCTAGAAAGGATAAATATTTTTTCCTGCTAGGGAATCAAGCACTTGGTCAATGAAAGGTAGTGGAAAGTGATCCTTTCTAGTGGTTGTGTTTATCTCTCTATAGTACACAAATACTCTCCATTTCCCTCCTTTCTTGGGGACAATAACTAGAGGTGATACCCATTGACTATCAAAAATAGGGTAATGAAACATGCATCAAGTGATTTTTGTAGATTAGTTTTAACTCTCTCTTAAGGCATGATTCATCCGTATCTAGGGTTATCTAATTGGTTTGAAACCATCATTTATGTAGATCATATGCATGCACAAGTCTAGATCAATCTCGTCCATGTCATGATAGTCCCATGGAAAGGCTATTGTGTGTGCCTGCAGCAAAGTGTTCATAGAATTTTGTTGTTCTTTTGTTAATCCATTGTTAACATTTAGCATTCTACCTGACATGATTTCTAATGTCTTGGATGATGATTGGACAGATGAGAGATCAAGGCCACTAATATTTGGGACACATTGTTGTGGCAATAAAGAATGGAAAAGTTGGGATACTTATGTTGATGAATTTGCATGTATAATATTCTACAGTGGATCTTGTAGAAATGAAACACATTCTTGTTGCTACGGGTTCCTACCATGGTTATTTTGTATTATATGGTCAATTAAATCATCCTCATCTTGATTACTCAACAAGGAGTTGCATTCAATATTCATGAGATTTTGCAAGGAATAGTGGTCTTCTTCATCCAGGGTAGGCCAAATGGTTTGCTATAGATCTACATGAGGTTGGGCTAGTGGATAGAGGACCAACTTCTTAGTCACAAGTCCATTTGAGATAGTCATGTTCCCAAACCTACAACATATAAATGCATTAGTTTTCGCTAACCATGGTCTTCCTAAAATAAGTGGATATCTTGTAAGGTTGGCCTTTGGCTGCAAGACTATGAAATCTACAGGCTACTCCCATGAATCTAATGATATGGCCAAGTCCTCAATGATGCCCTCAGGTTTCACTATTGACCTATTTTCCAGCTATAAAATAGTGGGTGTAGATCTAAATTTTACTAGTTGTAGTAGTTTCATTGTCTCCTTAGTCATGACATTAATGGATGCCCCTAAATCAATCAAGGTTTTTTTGATAAGGGTGTCATTTATCTTAACGTCCACTACTAGACTACCACTATCTATATATTTAAGGACAGTTACATTCCCTAGCATAATGTTAGCAAGGTTTCCTAAGACATGAACTGTCTAAGGGTCCTTCCCCTTTCTCCCCTTTCTCCCTAACTTTTTAATACAAAGGTCTCTTATGATCTTGGTATAAATTGGAATATCCTTGATGGCTTGAATGAGGGGAATTTTGATGCATGCATCCTTAAGCTGGCCCAATAGATTTGTCTTGGCTTGGTTCTAATGTCTTGAAATAGCTAAATGCTTTGGGAATGGAGGCTCTAGACTTGAAATAGTTTGGTTTACCTGATTTGACTCAAGCTCCAGAGGTGAATTGTCCAAGGCTTCATGTTACACCCCATTGTGTATTTACCTAACTACTATTACCAAGCTAGATAAAATACTTGAATATATGTGTGTGTTTGTAACTTTGATGGAAATAAACATGATTGTACTTTGTTAATATGAATCATTGGAAATATAATGAATAAATGGATTCAAAATGATATATATGTATTGAATCTTACTATGAAGTATATAATGCAAATGATTGTTTTGTGATCGGTTGACTACCATTAAAAATGTGCCAAGTTGGTTGTGGGTACAGGTTCACGCTTTCAGAAGGGAGGGTAATTATCACTCAGGAGAAGAGTTTTGGTTCGATAACCCTTAATGAGCCTAACTAAACTTTCACACACTCACTTTTAGATTGGTCAAGTCAAGTCAATAGTTACGGGAAAAAGGTAAGATACCTTAGTTTGGTTGTACGTGAATTAGGAGAGGTTTTGGTTTGATTGTGGAAACATTCTTGATTTAAGTGTTTGAGTTTCTTTGTATCTATGAGTACTTCTTTATGAGTTTATATTATAATCGATGAGATATATAGGATGTATATATATACATACATATATATGTGTCTATGATGAACTCATACACATGAGTAAAGACATACACAAGTATACATAGATAGACATATCTACACATGTTTATGGACAGATTACCCATATGGATGGGAACATCGAAAGGACAAAGTGACATATATATATATATATTACAAATATTGATGACTGATATTCGAAATTACAGAATGGTTAGTTTTGGGTTCACACAAGTGACCAATAATGGTGAAGTTAATTGATATCTTCCAAATATTATTAGATTTTTTCTTCATAAATATTTAGTTGATTTGATAAAATTTTGTAAAGCTACTTGGTGTGAAGGATTTATAGATGTTTGAGCTTTGTAGTGTTCTTAGAAGTGAATTAGAGTTTCTAGGCATAGTTCAAGTCTTCATTTTTTTGTAAAATTTTGAATTGTTTCTAAATTTTCATACTTCCTCATCATTAGGGTCTTCCTTCCATGCTAAGAGCATAACAAATTTGTTGAGTCACCCTTAATTCTAAAATTTTCACCACCATTCAAAAACCTAATTTGCACCAAAAACCCTAAAAATAAGTCATACTAGTTCCCAACCCTCAAAATAAAAAATAACATTGGGTGAGGACCTCATAGTTTAATTCCTAGGATCATCAAGGAAATTTAGGCATGCACAAGGGGTAGGGATTTTATAAGACTAGTTAAGAGATCAATACAAAGATTATAGAGATGTGATAATTCTTGTAAGTGAATGGTCACTTTTTGAGAATTGGTATAAGAGGAGATCCTCAATGAGACCTATTTCACATGTTTGAGATTTTGACTTGGGAAAATTTATTATCCTAAAAAATTCATTAATGTGAATTTAGTCAGAGTAGTGGAAGAAAATTATGATGTTGATGCTAGGGTTGTTCTAGCTAAGAATTATGGTGAAATAGTAATAATTGATAAGGGATACATTATAGATATTTTCAAGCTACATTTAGAACCTAATAAGGTTATTAACTTCAATATTATAAATAAGGATTATCAGAATGATAAGGGTGGATATAGGGTGAATTGACCTTACCAAAGCACAAAGTAAGAGGTGTAGATAGAAGACCAGTAAGGCTTAATCCCATGGAATTGAAATCTCTCAATGAAAAAATATTTAAATATTATTTCATTAAAACTTATCGTGCCTTATGCTAGGTCCTGGGAGTGGATTTAAAAACTAAAATAATTATGCATTTTATTATGATGACTATAGATACACAAAATATAGACCTAAATGAAGAATTTTACTTTGCTTCATTTATAGTAGAATGAATGCACAAAAAAATAGTAACAATAAAAAGTGGCATTAGGGTCATGCATTTCAAGTGGTATTCATTCTTGTGTCACATTTTTTATATGGAAGAAATGTTTGGGATAAGTCTTTGTAGATAAGGCTTCATGATGATTAGAAATTTCTTAACTGATTATGAGATAAAGATGAAAAGAACAAAATGTGTTGCTATCTAGAAGGGAGATAAATAGAGAAATAAATAAAATCTAAATTATCCAAGGGATTTCCATGAGATCAAAGATCTTATTGCTAGGATCAAAATTATGATGGATAATATAGATAATTTGGCCTACAAGCCTTTTGTGGCATCAAAAATAAAATTGGAGGAGAGACCACAATATGAGGAAGATCCATAGATAATTTTTGAGATTTATCAACTTTTGAGAAATGTAAAAAGACCTATGATAGTGAAACAAGTATAGGAAGAGCCTAAACAATCATTTGCATCCCCTATAGAGAAACAATAGAAAAGGAGGAAGGTTATATAGCCACCTCTCATGACATATTCCATAGATGTTGGAGAAGTAGAGGAAACTAAATAGATGGAAGAAAATATAGTGGGGGAGGAAGAATTAAATCATATGATGCCTTCTCTCCAAAGGGTACAACTTTTGGATATACCCCAAGATAGATTGCCTATAAATATTAGAGGTGGAGGAAATGAAGCAAATGATATAAGGGAATTGACTTATACATAATTTATCATAGAAGATAATTTTGTCAACTCAAGATAATTCAAGTATTTAGTCATGAGAATGTTGAGGGAATAATTCCAAGAAAGGCTAAATTAAGCCAAAGGAGAGGTAAACCCAACACAAATAGAGAAGGTAACAAAGAAAACTTTGAAAGAGGTTTACTTGAGAGTCAAATAAATATCACTCTTATAAAAGGAAGTAAAATGGTCCAAGAATCTAGTTTACTTCTATTACAAGATTAATAAATGGACTCTACCATAGCCTTGGACACAATTATAATAAATATGAAGATTCTTTTTCTAATTAAGAGAAAGTTGAATAGCCATACTTTGGGTTTGGTTTTAACACAAGGTATTAATCCTTGGATGTTTGGGTTATGGCCCCATCCACAAATAAGCCACAAGTGATAGGAAACATTAGGGAGATATCTAGGAATTTGATTGTTAAGGGATTGGCTAATAATTTTTCTCCCCATGCAACTTCTCTTGTTGTAAACACAACCTTATTTAGTAATACTTCTACAAAGAAGATCCAAGCTGATTATGAGACACTACAAGAAAATCACATAAGGTTGATGTTGGAATATAATGATATGCAATCATTCTACTACTTTCTCTATAGAGAACTGCTACACTAATTATTACTTCACCTCCAAGATCAATAGATTTATTAATGCAACACAAGGAAACTATGTCCTTGAAAAAAGGGGAGCTTGAAGAATAGTTACATGAGGCAAATGAGGATAGGAATAAGAAAACAATTGATCTAGTTAATTTTTTAATTTTTTTCGATAACCTAGGGTGTCCCCGTGACCTAGCCCTGTGACCCCCTCAATGGAGTAGTGGGTGAGTTGGGGCGAGACTAGTCCTTGGGGATGCGCACAAGCACCCGTGAGCCACATGCATCGGGTGAGTTTGGGTCTTCGAGTCAAACCCGATACCTCAGGGAGCAAACCCAAGACTCAAGCCAACTCGGCTACCCGTGCAGGCATCTAATTGATATTTTTTATTCAATATAGACTATCCAAGATAATTATAAGACTTGAAGCTATGTGGGAAGGGTAAAATAATTTTAGGAATGCCTATGTATAATACTTGCATCATCAAGAGTAATTGAATGATATTCAAGGAAAATGAATTCCTAGAATATCATTAATGCAACAAGAGTAAAGGTTTTAAGTTTGATTCCAACATCTCAAATAATTTAGTTAGTATATATCAAATGATTGGTTTTTTGGGATAAGTTATATATTATCAAGTCAAAATTGAGCAAAAATTGAAGAGGAAGTTTAAATTACTATAGAATATTGAAAAGAAGATCATGCTAGATATTTTAAACAATAGAATCATCAAGCCACTCAATCAGTGAAAGAATAAGTTTGGCACAATTGTACCTTTTCTCTCTACATTCATTTGTACTAGTGGGGATCTAGATTATGAATTATTAAATAAAATACTTCATGAAATTTTTGAGATAGAATCAAACATAGATAATTTATGTAGGGATATAAAGGAATTTTTGGATGCCAAGTACAATGCATATTTAGAAAAAATTATAAAAGTGTCAACTTTCCTGTGGCCTACAAAAAAAATTGTCTTATAAATGGAGAGATATAATGAGTAGGAATATATTTGTACTTCAATTAGTCATCTAGTTCAATATCAACGTCTTATTCAAACAAATGATAAGTAAGATGATTGTTTTGGTTTTCAAAAATATTCCTGATATTCAATTTCAAATTTTTGGCTCTACTGGCATCTCCAACCTTCAACCTTGAGCTTCTAATGTCTTCTACAACTTTCTAATCTATTAAGAATAATGTATATTCTTCTAATGGTTTTTGTCCTTGTTCTATTATAACAAAGTTGTAAAATCTTTAAAATGTAAAATGGAGCACATGTGACATGGCTCAAGATCCTTTGTGCTCATTCTTTTCTATATAAGGCTATTTAAGCCTCGTTATAAATGGTTTTGGACATTGTAGATAGGCGAGCATTTATTTAGAGAATTTAAGTTTTGTCTTAGGTTATAGAGGAGTCAATATGTAAATGGTATTTTCTATGATAGCAACATACATTTCAATTTTTATAAATATGAGTAATATGCTTCAATTGTATTTATCTCTAGTGTATAATTCAATGGCAACTTTAGGTTACAACTCCAAACTTCAAACGAATTCAAAAAAAAATAAAATTAATAAAGTGCATAATTAGGTAATATTTTATAAATAATATTTTTATTTCATATTGATATGACACAATAAAATACCTTATAAAATTAGAAATAATGTATTAAAATATTTCACTATTTGATGAACGTTTGATAGATCATTGTAGTTGAATTTTGAAATGAAAGGCATACAGTGCTAAAGTTGTGAACTCAAAACTCCAAAGTCACCCTAGAGCCATTGTTTTTTCAAAGCTCAATAATTAAAATTTTATTTTAGATCAAATGATGCCACCTCTCACTAAAAGTGATGAATTAATTTAAGTTGCAAAAATGCAGGCCAAATATTGAATTTCATTTGAAGTGTTACTATAGAATTGTAATGTAATAATAGTGTAGTTGGGATGTAACATGTTTCACTTGCTTTTCTATTTGAGAATAAGAAGTAAAATAAGAAGTGAACTTTCAACTGCTAAGTGATATTATTTTGAAGTGAGAGGGTTAGGGATATTGTAGTGCACTAGGGAGATTATGGGATCCAACAAAGCTAGTTTGCACTGATCTTTGTATTCATCTTGTTAAGAATTGAATTTTGGGTAAGTGAAAGACATAAATAGTATGCTCCATCAATTTTTAATCTTTTTCAATTTGAGGATTTAGGGTTGAGGTTTTACAAGCATGTCTACCACCACTACTAGACCAACTATTGGGAGAGGGAAAGAAAATAAATATAGACTATACCGGACTTCTTAAAACCCCAAGTTTCATTAATGACTACCATGATATTTATGATCTTATAATATATGGTAGCTTAACTTAGAACTTATATTTTCATGTGAGAATAAGGTTGTAATGCAAATGCAAACTACCAAAAGTAAAACAATGCTAATTAATGGTATCACTACACCATGTGGGTAGTTAGATTAGGATGCATGATGTTACCTAAGGTTTCCCCTTTCCCAAAATTTATCATGGCCTGCACCTAAAATTATGATGATAAGAAAAAATTAATTGTTAAAAAAAAAACCAAGAATAAATGTTAGCCATTACTATAGAAGAATTTGGATGTTTGTTGAGGTTTATAACTAAATATTTTAGAAACATCCACGTTGACGTAGTTCAAACCTTGCTAGTAATTATGAAGAAACCCCTTACATCTCTAAAAAATATTTTCTCAAAAAAATAACAACGGATGGTAACGTATTCAAAGTGAATCATAAGACTCCTTATCAGGTGATATTTTTAAATCATGGGTTTAGGATACTATTTTCATGCTAGCATTTGCCTCATATTTGATCTTCATTGGGAAGTGGGTGGAAGCCTCCTTGAAATGGTATCTAATGTCCATTATGTTATTCCACCTATCAAATATAAATTTCTTGAGAATATTGTGCAATCCATGCAAAAATAAGTTTTAATGATTAAACGAGGTTTCACTAAGATATTTAGGCTCAAAACCAAATGTTTCTAGCCAACAAGCTTCAGATTCAGCCCTATATGAAAGTTGAGGAAAAATTAATGGCTCCACTATATTATTGGACCCCTAAGATTAGGATGCATGATACTCAAAGGAACTTCAATCATTTTTTAAACTAATTTTTAGCTCCATTATATCAAGAAATTATAAATACTCCAATTCCTAGATTGACTAAGACTTGTTGATATTACACTCAACTAGGATAAAAAAATACAATTTGTTGATTGGTACTTGATGGAAGAATATATTGTACTAAGATGTTATGGATCAAGAGTAGGGTAAAAGCATAAAACTATGTCACACTTTCAACCAACTAAAAAGTTCTGAGCACAATAGTTTCAACCTAAATAGTTTCAATCGAAATAGTTTCACCCAAAACTACATGGCCTATACATGGCACCTAAATTTTCGAACAAAACCTTTCTGCCTGAATAAATAAATATTTTTTTCTCCTTTATCAATTTAAAATCTAACACAATTTCCATGTATGTATTCGACTGAAAATAAAACTATCTATGTGACATCCTTGTTGCAACCATATTTTTTTTCTTGACATCAACTCAACATCACTTCTCCATTTGAAATTTTTGTTAGCAAAATTCTAAAATATTAGCACTCTAAAAGGGTATATTTAAAAATGATAATTTAGTATGTCAAAAAAACTAAAATTTTTAACAAGAAAAATTATTTTGCAGCAAAAAATGAGGTATTAGAGGGCTTCGAGCATGAGATGCCTCTAATGGGAAAATTTCAAAATTTTGACTCATAGATGCGCCATGGTGAGGGTTCCCAAATGGCATGGTCTGGCAGAAACCTGCATACTAGTCAAAAAGCAATCAACAAGCAAGGCAGTTCAAGGGATAGGAACAAGGAGGCCCTTCTCCAAGGACATTGAATAGTGGGAAGGGTTTTGTGGGTTGGTAGAAGCTTGTATTCAAGCTATTTCCATTTGCTAGGTCAGTCCAAAAGTAGGGGGCCGACTAGCACTCTTTCAAAGATATTGGAAGGTGGGAAGGTTCTTACGAATTTTCCTAATAACATATCCATTTTGAAACCAAGCTCATATGGTGCCCCCTTTAAGCCTCCTCTATGTGGAGCCAAAAGCCTACTAAAAAATTCATCAGGCAGTATAATAAGGAGAATTCAAACCATAACTTTCGACAAAATGATGGAGTTGTGCAAGAGCAAGAGCAGGAAAAATAGTTGTGGGGGGATTTTGAAATCCTCTGGTACTGCAGAGGAGGGCGATTCAGATTTTGAGGATGATGGGCTTGTTGAGTGGCTACTGGTGGATGGGGAGCTTTGATTCTTAGGGTTGTGTTGTTCTTTTTTTCTCCTTGTTGGCTACCCTTTGTCTGCTTTAGGCGTTGGTTTTGGGGATGATCTCCGCTTGCTGCTAGGTGAGGTTTCCTTTGTGGTTGTTTTCTTGCCCCACTCTTCCTTTGGAAAGGTTGGCCCTTTCTTACATTCTCTTGGTACCAGTTGTCCTTTTGTTGGACGTTTCTTCATTTTTTTCCTTGTTGCTTCGTATGGGTTGTGCCATGTTTGTGCTCGTGGTCTGTCTCACTGCTTGTTAGCAGGTTTAGCTAAAGGCTCTTGGTCAGCTGTGGGACACCTGTGTCTTCCTTTTCTGGTTTGTTTGGGGTGGGTCTTGGCCTTGGCCTTTTCCCCTTTTGGTCTGTAGTTCTTTCCTTGCCATGGCCCAGGTTTGGTTTTGGGATTCTCATTTTCTGTGAGAGCTTTTGCTTTACCTTCCTCTTTAGTTTGGTGGTTGTTCCCTTGTTCATTTTTGGTGGTTTGCTCATCATTGTTAGAGTGGGGTTTTTCGCTTTGTTCTCTTTTGTTTGTTGTTATCCCGTTGGTGCCTAGGTACTGTTGGCGGTGCCCCATTTTATTTATCTACTGTGTTTTCACTTCTTCTCTCTGTGTGGGGCTAGTGGGTGCATTTATTCAGTTTCTCTAGTGGTTGAGGAGACCCAGCCTTGTGCTGCTGAAGCTTTTTTTGTGCCTTGGAGAAGCTTCCTTTTTTTTGGCGGTTGGTGTTTGTCTATTGCTTGTGAATGTTTGGTGGTTGGGGCTCTTCCCTGGTGAGAAATTTGGCGCTTGCTACTGTAGTATGCTTCAGGGTTTTTTGACTTGCAAAGTGGATGTCTTCAATTCTAATTTTTGGGCCCTGGAGGTTAAGGGGCTGATAATTTTTTGGGCTTATTTTTTTGAGGTCTTCGATGGTTTGTTGATGATCTTCAAGGGTGCCGAAATCTAAGGTTTTGGGCTTGTTGTTCTTGGTTGGCCTTCCTGCTATGTTCTTCAAAAAGGACCTGGTGCTTCTGCTAATGGTTGATAAGTGAATTATGATGGTTGTGATACTCCAACTATTCATTCTGATGGCTCGAGGAAGTTTGTTTCCTCAAATCTTGGCTAAGGTTCTTTCATTAGCTTCCTTCATGTACCAGTTGTTTGGGTTGCCAAGGGGTGAGGTGACAACTTTCTCTACTGGTGTGTTGGCTTCATGTTTGGTTCTACAGTTGAGGTCTCTTATGGAGGTGGAGATTGCTCCTTTAGAGGTGGATCCCTCTCCTTTTGAGGCGGATTTGGAAGCTGTAGTCGTGGTGGGAAGCTCCCTTTTCTTTTATTGGTTCCTTTTGAGGTGGAGCCTGTATGTGTAGGAGATTGATGGCACTAGTGGTGATGATTCTCACTTCATCCTCTCTTCAAGAGGGGAGCTCTCTCCTATAGAGGTGGAGCTTGAGTTGGTGCTTCGATCGAGGTGGTGCTTTGGGTTGAATTTAACTCCTTAGAGTTTTGTTGGGCTCTCTCACTTCTCTATTGTGGCGAGGAGTTTTGATGTGCTAGATTTGCTTATTAACAGGGGCTAGTATTTTACAATTGTTGTTGTTTGGGTGGCTCTGCTATTGGGATATGATTTCTCCTATAGAGGTGGAGAGGCAAGTAGGTCGATGGGGGCTCTCTACTCCATCAATGCTAATGTTGCTTCTAGTTTAGAATTGGATTCTCTAAGTAATAGGCTCAATGTGGGTTGGTTCTATCAAGGAGCTTAAACTTCCTCAACTTGGAGGGTGGCCTGTTGGCCTGTTTTGTTGGTTGTAAGCCCTGGTTCAAAAATCCTCTTGCTTTGGTTATATGGCTGCTTTGAAACTATCGGTGTTTAGTTTTATTATGCCAGATTGCTATTTCATGATAGATATGCTATGGTTTCGTACCTATTGGACTTTGGTTAATCTCATAAATGGTCTACATACTATTTTGTGGATTAAATGGGGATTTTGTTTTTTATTATGCTTCAAATGGTTTAGTGGTTGCAATTTGCGTACTCGGCCTACATGCCATTTTTGGCTCTAGTTTGGTTTGTCTGCTGCTATTTTTTGGTGGTGTTTGGTGCTGATTTTCCTAGCTTGTTTCTCTATTTGTTGCTATGGCTTTGTAACCACAGGATCATGGCCCTTTCCCTACTTGCTTAATAAAAAAACTTCAACAAAATGGCATGAACTTGATGCCTCAGCTACAACAAAAGTGAAGTTTCCAGTAAACCAACTTAGTGGGGCCTAGGGAAGTAACAAAATTCCAAGAGATGACATCCAAATGACATTCTCGAAAGAATTTCTCAACTACAAAATCAAGGAGCTTCACGAAAGAGCTATTATTGGTAAGTTTTGGAACCTTAACCCTTTCAAAAATGATCTAATTAAATGGGTTGATTTCCATTGGGTTGAATTCAATGAAGTTTATTATGTATAGATTAAGGAAATGGGTTTTTTATTGCTATTTTTTCCTTGAAGCAAGCAAGATACGTTGTCTTCAAAGTGTTCAGAAAAGGTTTTTGCAAGGTGTGGGACTATATACTCAGCCCTAGTTCCTTAACTTTAACCCCTCTTCTACAAATATAAAACAAGTGTCATTTTGGGTTCAACTACAAACCCTACCACTTGAATACAAAGACCTAAAAATAATTAAAATTTTGGGAAATCAAATGGGCATTTTCATGAAGCATGATCTAAAATTTTTGGACAACACCAAAGCCCCTATTTGGCTCTATGTTTTGATAGATACCACTAAATCTCTACCATAAGCCTTTCAAATCCATTCTAGAAGTGGAATCTAGTGACAAGAAAATTTCCTTGAAGGGCTTGAAACTAATTTTCATTCCTACCACATAAAGATTCATCCTAATACAATTCTAATGTTTGCATCAAGCTACGCAACCTCAAGAGACCTGTGAGGATCAGGAAAACATACTAGTTGATAAAAAAATCTTTCACAGGGACGATTTTATCTTATTCCCAGAGATCTCCTTAGTGACTAATGAGGCTAAATTAAAAATTATTGAAGCTTTGGAGAAAATTTCTCCAAAGAGAAAAATGGAAGGTAATGATCTAATGAATTCCCAAGCGGGAAAGTCTCTTTCTCCTCTAAAGGTTCCATCTCACAGTAGGGAGAATGAAATTTCATCAGGAAACCTAGAGTTCATTGGGATACAGTTAAAAGAATCTTTAGATATTCTAGCTGTGACTCTAAAGAATTCCCTTTGTTTTATCAAGGCAATTATCTATCAACAAATATTATATTTCCCTCGATATTCATGTGGTTATGTGGATCTCATAATCGGTAGGTGATATTGATAGTAGATGATCCACCGCAGTCTATGTGTTTACTTTAATAAGTAGGCAATTAATGATGAGTGCTTTAAACAGGTTGTGGTTACTTTGTCCACTATTGAAGTTGAGTATATGACAACTACTCATGCTTGTAAAGAAGCCATTTGGCTTAAGAGACTATGTTCAAATATTGGATTAAAACAAGGTACAATTACAATTTATTGTGATAGTTAGAGTGCGATATGTCTAGTCAAGAACCTGGCATTTCAAGCCAGGCCCAAGAACATTGATGTACAACATCATTTTGTTAGAGATATGGTTGAAGATGGCAAGGTGAAGCTAGTTAAGATAGATACTTTGACGAATGTTGTTGATTCTTTAACTAAGCCTGTGAGAACATAGTTCAGATGGTGTTCAAAGACTATGGGCCTTTCAGCCCGTAGCAATCAAGAGATGATGTTTACTCCCTCCCGTTGCTCTTGCAAGGTGTTTGATAAGTGGGAGATTTGTTGGGAAAATGTGTCTCAACCTTGCAATTATATAAGGCTTATTGCTGATAGGATATATATACATATATATATTTCCTTGTTGCATTGATAAGTGTATACATTGGGAGCATAATAGTGAAATGTGGGCCCATGTTAACAAAACTCTTAGATGGCCAACATACATTAAATTAATGATATATTATAAATTTGGACTGTTCATTATTAGGTTTTAGATATGATGGTAGATATTTTGTTGGCTTATCTTGCCCTAAAAGGTAACCCTATTTTATGAGGGCATTGTACTACATTTGTAGATGGTGATGTATTTTGAGAGTCTGATAGTGGTCATATTGTCTCTGGATGATATTTAGTGGTGTTACTCCTGTGAGAAGCTTGCTCTGCAAGCATATTGTAATCTTTGTGATTTTTGAACAATATATTGGACAACTTTTGGAGTGTGGGGTTTTTCTCTTGAAAGGGTTTTCCCTGGACATAAATCACTATGTTGTGGTATGCATGATATTTATGTTTATTTTTGTTTAAGTTTTTGTAACTATTGAAAATATCTGTAAAGTTTTGCATTATTCTCCTCTCAAGATTAGTGCAGGAAGTTGTTCTGCTACCTTAGCTTCCTTACAAAACTAGTGTGAAAGACATGATGAATGGTTCAAAGATAAATATATGTCAATGCATAGATGAAATTAATATGACTAATGCTAAGGACCTTGAAAATCAAACTGAAGTTCTAAAAACATTTATTAAGGTATGACTACTTTTAATAATGTCAAAAGACATTTGTTGTAGATCCTATAAATAGATGCTACCCTAATGAATGTTATAGAGGACCTCACCACTCTTGTATGTCTGATCAAAAAACTTGACTACTTTTTAACAACACACAATCACACCACACTACCATTATACAGTCTTCCATTGCAATACCATCTTAAAACCTCAACCTTTTGGACCATAAAACCTTCATGAGGCAATCTTTTGTTAAGGTATAGCTGAATTTGTAAAATTAGAATGGATAGTTGAAGATAACAGGCACTTGATCATACAATAGAAGAATCCCTTTACCATTCGATTACTATACAACTATAGCAAGAAAGGCCAACCATATGGCTGAAGAATTAGTTGATCGTAAAGTGGGAAATTGACAAATCATGCATCAGTAGAATTGACCAATCAACTATATATAAGCTCAAGGATTACTAAGTTAAATGTGAATCATATTTACAAATATTTAAAAATAAATATAAGCCCAACGATTACTAAGTTAGATACATCTGTATTCAAGCAAGAATTACTAAGTTGGATATGTATATAATCTAGGCAAGGATCTCCTCACAATAGTAAGGCAATCACAAGGGTTATTTTCATGTGGTAATGTCAATAACGACCTGGACCCATATTTAAAAAAAATCTTAAGAAAGAATATGCCCCATACAAGTATCTATTATAAACATACCAAACCAAATATCTTCACAGCAATGGGGAAACAATTGTAGCTAATGAAATAGTGTAATAGTAGTATGATACAGTCAAGCATGACATATATCTATAAATCTTGAAAATGTCATCCAAGGAAATGAGGCAATGCATCACTAGATATATATATATGGCCTCTGTATACCCAACAATTTTTTTGTGAAAGTTCAAGTACTAAACGATCATGGAAAACAAAAAAAACTACAATAACAAAACGAAAACATACCTACACAAATCTTCCTACACTATATTGATTGCGAGGAGTTGAATGAAACAATTTTCTTTGCAGAACACCTCTAGCTCCAACTACCTTGTTAACATTATACATACCGCTGATCTTTCTTGTTGTACTAATTGTATTATTGCCAACTATTGCTACCACTACATTAGCAAAAGCTCCTAGAACCAACTACAACTCTTTTTCGGTATACGACAAATTCATCGCCAGCAATTCATGGAAGGAAAATTCACCGCCAACAATTCATTGCCATGGAAAATTCACCGCTAGCTATTCATGGCCATGGAAAGTTTTTAAATATATATTAAAAAATATTAATGCGGTTAATTTTCCGCCGCAGTGAATTGCTGGCGTTGAATTTTACTTGGCAGTGAATTTTCCGTTGGTGAATTTTTTCGTGGCGGTGAATTGTTGGCCGTGAATTTTCCGTTGGTGATTTTTTTGTGGTGGTGAATTGTTGGCCATGAATTTTACTTAGCAGTGAATTTTCCATGGTAGTGAATTGTTGGTCCGTCGGTGAATTGCTAATGGTGAATTTTCCTAGAGTCCTCTTTTTCAATGGAGCAATCTTGCCCCCCCTTCAATTCTGGGGAAAGCTAGGCACACCTTATTCTACATTTCCCCCCATTTGAATCTTCTCCTTTCCATCTTTAGTTTCCCTCACCCCTCCACTCACTTTCAGGTTTATTAATGCATTAATTGAAAATTCCCATGCAAGGACTATTACACTTGCACCTAATGAAATTCTCATGCAATTAAATTTCCATTAATTTTTTTTATTAAATATCTATTTTAACTTATTTTACTTTAATTTTAAATTATTATTCTCTTTCTAATTATGTTCAAGCACTTTCAATAAATAAACTTATTTATTTATTTTATTTTCTTTAATAATATGCATGTAACTATTCACATAGTAAAAATGAATTAGCTTTAGTTGATACAAATAATCATGCAATTCAAGCAAAACAAAAACTAATAGTTAAATTATCCATGAAAATGAAACGTGACATACCTTCATTTCATACTTTCCAATTTTTCTAGAAGTCAAATGAAACACCAAAAAATAGGTTATAAGGTTAAAGGGGGTTCACCAATTTTAAAATGTAGATGTGGATAGACCTATTTTCCTTTATTTCATTAGGAAATGAGATCCACACAAAGAATTGACTTACAACCCTTAGGTGAGTCAGCTCAATGAGGGAATCTACTGATTTCCTTATGATTGAGGATGAGGGTATCAGCTTGAACAACACTTTTGGGAGAAAAATGAAAAATATTAAATCACCACAATTATGTAAGCTAACACTTAGGTCTTGTAGATGAAGCATAAAACTATGAGAAACATCAAAGATTTAGCAAATCTGAGAAGGGTTAAACACTATGTACCTGTCACCAAAAGCACTTTCTGAAAAGTTGTCTAGGACTCATTTTCCCATTGGGGAATGAGTCCTTTTTACAGGAATTAAAATTTAATTTCACGATCCTCGAGCCTTGAGTCTGCACTTCTGATTTCCCTAAGTCCCACTATTAGAAAGTCAGAAATAAATTTGGGATATGAGTTTCTGTATCTTGACAACAAAGGTGACAACTTTTGCAATTTTTTTCAACTTTTCCAATTTTTCTCTTCAAGAGGTCTTCAATCCTTCTTCAACCTAAGATTTGCAACAAAAACACAAGAGGGAAAATTGTTTATTTTTGGTGAATGGGGGTTTTCCTTGGTCAAAACCTTGTTTTGGTAATAAAACATGAAAAGAAATGATGAATGAACAATGCTATGTTACAACTCACCAAACCCTTGAATAAACCTTTGGAAGACTGAAATGTTGATCTTGATCTTGCATGAAATGGATTCAATGGATGTGGATCTTGATGCTTGAAATATGACTTGAATACTTGCTTGAATCTTGGAAACCCACATCACAACATGTTAGCTCCAAAAACATGCATGATTGCAAGAGACTTTGACATGATGCTTGAGATATTGATTTTTGTAATAAATCATTGATAAATCTGCTCTTGAATGCCTTTGATCATAATCTTTGCTCTTGTAAACTTGAATAGATTTTCTCATAAAAAATGCCAGCTTATTGCTTCTTCTTCTTCTTCTAGGATTTGAATTGATGAAATAACCTTGTATTTATAGGTATGTATCCTTAATTTCCCGAAATTTAAACATTACAAGTCGACATTGAAATTTGAATTTGAGGACAAAAAAATACCGCCAAAAAACATATTTTAAATTTAGGTTCGAAGGCCTAGGGAGGACCCATTCGCCCATGGGTGAATAAGTCCCAAGTCCCTATTCCTGGAACACACATTGGTCAAGGTAAAGTATTATGTGTTGGCATTAATTGTTGTCAGGTTTCCCCTTCAGAAAAAGTATTTTATTAGGCTTATAGATGCAAAATAGGGCTAATTAAGGCATAATTAAGTCCAATTTAATTGAGGGGACCCATACAAAGTGTGAAAATGTAAAGGAGTACAATTTCGACACTACACCAAAATATTCATAGCCCTCCCTTCCAAGGATAGTAAAATCCCATAGACTTATTTTTGATGGTAGAAAACCATCTTTTTTGTGTTTCTTGAAATGAAACTTGTTAGTCTCATGCATCTACCACATGATCTCCAAAAAGGCTACTCTATTTTGTACAAACATGGGTCATTTGTGGGGTGTCATCAATGCACCATATATTCTTATGACAATATAATTGTCATGATATAATGAGTCACTCGAGTTATGGTCAACTTTAGTTTTAGGGGCAAAAGAAAGGGGTCTCAAAAAATTGATGACTTTGTTAGATAATATTTTCCTTTGAAAACTAAGCTTGTTTAGAACAAGAGTAACAAAAAGTCCTAAAAAATAATACTTTGCAAAGGCCCAATGCATATCCATATGCACAATTTGCAATTGAACTAGCATTATGTGTCCCGCAAGTACAACATCCAAAACAAGTTGTTTACCTAATCCCATTCTCCAAAAAAAATATTTCTACATGTGGCACAAAATTGAATAACACTCAAAAGTACAAGGTGGATTGTTCTATTTGAGATTCACCATTGCCTTATGTAGGCTTTCAACCACAAAAGAGTTATAATTAAAAAGCCTATTAACATGAGAATTTTAAATATTTGCAACAAGAATCATCATACCTATCTACATTCTCTAATTGTAACTAATTCCCAAAACTTGACATAGCACTTAATAATTCAATCTAAAATACCCTTCAAATTTGTTGACATTGAAAGGCTTCAATTCAACATTTGGAATAGGTTTTGGGAATTTTAATTTTTCTTTTGACTTTTGGCCTATAATTTGGTATCCATTTTATCCTATAGCTATTTTTATCCCTATGATATTTAGTATACATTTTTTATAGATCAATTTTTTAATTTGTGTTGGGATTCAAATTGAAAATAATTTTGATCAACTCCTTTTTTGTGGTGAACAAAGCCTTCCCATCTATAGACTTAACCTTTCTAGAATTTCGGTCATATTGTGCACAAATACCCCATAGGTCTCTACTAAGGAAACAATTTGGAACTATCAACTTAGCTAGGTCAAACCTCCAAGGGTTGTTCAAATGTCAAGGATGAAAAGACTTGTTGAAGAAATATTCAAGCAAGTCCCAACCTACACTAGGGATGTCAATTTCCCTCAAATACTCCATTGCATCCTACAAATGGTTGGTTAAAACTCTCTTTCCTAATGGTTTTTTGATTTTCCTAGGCACATTAGAGAATTGGTCCACCAAATTTTGGGAAGGTAATCTCTTTGATGATAGGGAAGACATTATTTAATGTGGATTAGAGTTCCATACACTTATTTGGAATTTAGACAATTCTTGCAAAAGATAAATCTCTATTTAACCAACCCCAAAATACCTTGAAAATGCATAAAGCAACCTTACCATTTCAAAATGATAACTAGAGCAAAGATAAAACCAATATATTTCAAAAGAATAGCACAAGAACTCCCTCAAAACACAACATCAAACCCAGTTACTCATACTAGCTCTTGAAACCTTGTATTGGCATGGTAATGGTGGAATTGGAGCTTCAAAATGCACTTGGTCCCCCTTAGTTTGTGTAGGTAATCCTTGTAAATTATGTTCCTTTAGTGATTGAAGCTAAGGCACAAAGAATGATTTAACAAATGGTAGATGGTTTCCCACACTATAATAGTGGCACATTAATGACACATTCCAACTTGTGTTAACTTGTTTGAAACAACTTTTCAACAAGGTCATTGATTAACTTAGAAATAGTGAATCAATGGTGGCATTGCACTTTGGTGAGTGTTACTTTAGTGCTTCCTAATTTTTTTTTATCAAAGTTGAACACATTACACATTTGAAATTGTCATGTCTCAATAATCGATAATGACAACTTATCTTTTGAGTCAACAACAACTATGAGTGTTATTGTCAAGGTGCTTGAAATTTGGACCAATCAACTTCAAACACATGGCTACTATTATATCCACATTGTTGCAGTAGATCCTACATGTACCACATTGTGAAGCTATCACATATCAATTATTGGGAACTTCCCTCATAAGAGCACTTGTTGATGTGAAGGCATCACAAAATGTAATGAAAAATGGAGATGTTATAATATTCACTTAGAAGCGTCTTTGGAAGTATTATTTGAACATGGCTAGTGCATAATTTGACCATCTAGGTGATGACATAGAGTTGAGTGAACATATGATGCACATGAATAGCACAACACATGTCAAAGGAATACTAACTAGGCATATTTGTGGGGAAAAAGGTTAAGGCAAAGAGAGTGGTGGAACCTAGATAATGTTCATCACACATCAACAAGAGCTTTTTTAGCAAGGAGTACACTTACTAATACATAAAGTTAATGTGATGTAATAGAAAGCTTCCACATGTACACTATGATCTTTTAAAATATGGGATGGAAAAGTTGGCAGTAAAGGATTGAAAACAAATATGGGACTACCATGTGTATGCATAGGAAAGTGGGTGGGATTTAAACAAATCGAGTATATATTTACCGAGAAACAACATGATGCCATGACACTACTATTTAGGAACATACAAGGGGAATGATATCCAATAGTGCACTATCAACAAGTGAGGGCATAACCAACAAGAAACAGTTGTCAATGAGATAAAGTATTGTGATGGAGTCAATGGACAATGAAAGCAAAGACATGAATCATCAATTTAAAGGGCCAAGACCGGGTTAAGTCACTGGAGGAAAAGAAAGAATGGAACCAAGTAGGACAAAAGAAATGGTAAAAATTAAAACCAAAACCTGGGACATAACAAACCAAGGGACACCAAAGGACTAGCTAGATATGAAATCCAAAAGTTTAAAGTATGAATCAAAAATAAAAACACTAATGTTACTACACTTTTGTAGCGAATTCTAACATCCTTTTCCCTTCAACACTATTGGAAACAACCTACATGTGAATCTATGCGAGTTTGACTATGGAACCTTCCTAATTTGAACTACTCAACCAATTTCAATTTATGATTGAAAATCATTTTAAATGGTACCACATTACTTATATTTAGCTGATAGGCTACATATAGTGTGAGATTTGAACTTGAAACAAGTGTCATGTTTGCAAACAATTATTGAGTCATTGGAAAACAAATTTAGCTGGCGTTTAATGGTAAAAGCTTCCAAAATATGATGAGAAAGCCTCCAAAATCTCACTTATCATGTAAAAGCTAGATAAATATTGATTTGCCAATTGGATGGCAACGTTCTATTTCCATTTGTAGTGGTTTTTGTCAATTTGATGGCAACTTTTCTTTTTCATTGGCATTGCTTTATGTTTTAAATTTGCATACAAATATATCAACTTTTCTTTTTCATTTGTATTGCTTTATGTTTTAAATTTGCATGCAAATATTTCAAAATCAGATAATACCTAATTTCTTTAAAAAAAAAATCTGAATTTGCCTAAATTTATTTCATTCTTTTATTTAACACTTATTATTTTTATTTAATGCATTCATATAATTTTATATCCTTAAACCTCATTTAAGTACAAGTGCTAATATTCTATATAATATCCATGTTCCACAACAAATGAAAGATCTCTCAACCTTGAGTTATACTCCTCTATATTATTTAGAACGTTCAATAACCAAACGTTTAAATGTTTCAGATCTCAATGTCAGATTTCTGAATAAAATGCCTGTTACAGATCTCTAAAAATTATTTGTCCAAAATGCCAATTATAGATCTCTGAAAATCTGTCTAAAATGCCTTTTATGGATATTTGAAACTTATCTGTCAAGAATGGGATTCGAACCCATGCCCTTTCGGACCAGTACCTGAAACTGGCGCCTTAGACCAACTCGGCCATCTTGACTCGTTGTAACAAAATGACGAACAATTCCCTGTTAATAAATTAGGAAAAAACCACCACAGAGGACTGCTCCTTTTCACGTGCAGTTAATTGCTTACAGAGAAAACTACCCGGATGAATGCGAGAAACGAAGCAAAAGTTTATACATATTTAATTAAAACCTTGTTCATTTCCCTTTCTACTTCAATATTATGATAACTAAATCTAACTGCTGTGTACGATCTTCTTGTAGTCGGTTTTCATTTCACCCTTAACCGCCCTAATTTGACTACTTGGCATTATCAATCCAAATTTATTTTTTTATAAATGGATAGGGTTTATATATTACTTTAATATTTTAAAAAATATTTATGTATTAAATTAAATATAAGATAAATTAGCAATCACCTTGATGTGCAATGGGTACGCCTAAGAGGTGTGGAAGATCAATTAGGAAAAAATTTGGTCTCTCTTTTTTTTGGCATTCATTTGTGCAAGTACATGAGGTCAATTGTAAGTCATATAACATATGTAAAAGATAAAAGACAATAGACAAGGACCTTATAATGATGTGTGCATATTTGGACCTAGCCCAGCAGAAAAAATTATCTAACATTAAGGAGGTTAGGGGCAAAGTCCATTCCTATATAATAGAGTATATTATATATATATAACGAACTTGCAAATTTGAACCTCACAATATGACAAAAAAGAACTTCCAAACGAACATGGACCTAAACATAGGGAACATACACTAAGTTCTCCCACAATCGACAAGAGATACCAAGCGTGTCACGTGTTTAATTTTTGCGCTCTCACAACATAAGTTCGTTGGTCTTCGTTGGTCTCAGTCTCTTCCAGATCCATGTACTGATATGATAGAGATTTGATGTTTATTCTATAAAATTTAAACCAAAATAAACAAAGGTTTTCATGAAGCACGAGCGTATTTATTGCCTTGATTTCTTGTTCAATGCCTAGCTTTCTTTTGTCCCGCCCATTTGTCACTTTCCGTCCCACATATAAAAAAATATACGCTAAAAGATTCAGTCTCAACTATTTAATGTCTTTGTAAATTCTTTTCAATTGGTCGACACGCAATTGTTTTATGTGCGTGAAACAGAGGCGATGCCGATGCCCGGTTCGTTGCGTGTGTAAGCGAACAAGAACACTTCTCTCTGCACGCCACGCGAATTTGAAGCCGCTCTTGGCCTGCAAATAAAAAATCCTTTCACTGATTTGGAATTGTCTGAACTTCGACTTTGAGGGAAAATTTTAATCAGATAAATCGAGATAAACGATAAAAGCAGGCATTTCGATGACGGGCAAGCAGGCGTTACCGTTACAGGTGTTTTTGGATGTGGAAAGAACAGGGTCGATGGGTAGAAGGCGAGGGGATAAAATTGTTTACCCAACTACAAAGGATGATGAAGTTCAGCAGCAGGAGCGGCCGCATGCCATTTCATACATGGAAACTCCGAACAAGAAACGGAAGACATGGCTAATTCCTGCATTTGTTGTAGTGAATGTAGTTATGTTTATAGCGATAATGGCAGTGAATGATTGCCCTAAGAATTCAGAAAGACCTGACAAGTGTGTCCCTAAGTTTTTGGGCAGAATGTCCTTTCAGCCTCTGAAGCAGAATCCTCTCTTGGGGCCTTCGTCCTCCACGTAAGCTCTGCTTTCATACCCATTGTGATCTTTTCTTTTACTTTTTGCAGCATTATATGTTTTTATACAAAATGTGAACATGTTATCAATTTGCAGATGCAAGAAAAGGAATAATTTGAATTAGAGTTATTTTTATTGAAAAGGTATTTAGCGGATTCTCCTCGGGTAGTTTTGTAATCTGGGATGTTGGTTCTGGATAGTTTTCAGTCGGTAAGGTTATAGGTTCTTGGTTTAAACACTAATCTATATTTATTAAGACCTCCAACTTTGGCCATGGAAGAATTCTTCAGCAATGTGTATGAATTAATGAATTGGGAATTTGGGATTTAGATGTTTATAAAGAGAAAGGTACCCGTCCTACCAACAGTAGAAGCAAAATAGTCCCAACTCTGCATACCCATCAAGGCGCATTACCCTTCCCACTTGGACATCACATTTACCATACCCACTTCAAGAGCAAAGATAAATATAATCAATGTGCGATGTGGATTGTCACATTTCCAAAACATACACACCTGTATGTTTCATACACCAGGTCGGTGTCTCCTTGGCAGTGACCTAAAAATCTACCTTCTCGCATGCACCCATATCCAATTGACTTCTTGTATGCTACCATTATATACACATTGCCTTCTCATATATGGCCATTTTTTATCCTTCAAAAATAACCATGTACCTGGAAAATACTTTTTTATATGGTGTAGGGGATGCTTCACAAATGTGCCACTACTTGAATTTCTCACGCTAAGGCCCTTTGGCATGCTAATTTGGACTATACGAGCCATGCTTTATGCAAGGCAGGAGTATTGATTTTAATGGTGTTTATGTATGGAGGTGTCCTTTAGATGAAATTCATGTTCACCCCAATGTGTTTCAAAACACCGTTTCGATTTTTAACAATGACTTTTTTATGATGATGAAAATTATATAGCATGTTCCAAATTCAGATGGTAACCCAAGACACACAAGCAGCTGTTAATTGCACCCTTTTTATTGGCATTGCTGTCATACATATCTCCGTATTTTCTTTACCATATAGCCATGTGCCAATTCTGGTCGTATCTTGCTTTTCTTGCAGATTAGAAAAAATGGGAGGCCTTGAATGGACTAAAGTCGTACAGCAGCATCAAGGATGGAGGCTCATTACGTGTATTTGGCTACATGCAGGAGTGGTTCATCTGCTTTCCAATATGCTCAGTCTTCTTTTCATAGGAATCCGTCTTGAGCAAGAGTTTGGCTTCTGTAAGTTCTAAAATGCATGCACTATCATAGCATTCAGCATTGTATTTAATATGCTTGGTCCTTAATTAATGAATCTTAGATATAATTTCCTTTGTTCCAGTGATGGCGATCTTTGTTTTTTTGTTGAAACTGTTTCTTTTTTATGCAATTTATTTGCTTCACACAAGTTTTGTTGTTTTGTTTTATTTGAGTTGTTGGCCAATTCTGATTTCATTTTGATTCCTTGAATTTATAGCTTTTCTTAGTAATTCAGAACAATTCTGGTTGTTTAATCGATCATAATTCTTGTTATTTGTATGTTGAAGAATATACCAGCAGCTAATTGCCTTTCTACTTTCTGGTTATTACAGTTAAGATTGGCATGCTATACCTGCTTTCTGGATTTGGTGGCAGCTTGTTGTCAGCTTTATTTATCCGGAATAATATATCTGTTGGAGCATCGGGTGCTCTTTTTGGGTTACTAGGTGCAATGCTTTCAGAACTTCTTACAAACTGGACAATCTATGCCAGGAAGGTAAGCAAAGTCTTAAGTCTTGATGGACCCTTTTTATTGAAAAAATATATAATTTATGTTTCAGCATTTGTATGTTTAGCAAAAGTCTACTTTTTAGGAAACTTGTGGCATCTAACCAAGGTATACTTGAAAATTCCTTTGTAGCTTGCAGCACTAGTGACACTTGTTCTCATCATTGTCATCAACTTGGCTTTTGGATTACTGCCACATGTAGACAATTTTGCACATCTTGGAGGATTTATGTCTGGGTTCCTTCTTGGATTTGTTTTTCTAATCCGGCCTCAGTTTGGATGGGTTAATCGTAAGAAGCTTCCTCCAGGATATGAAATGGATACATCAGTCAAACACAAACACATGCCATATCAGTATGTATTGTGGCTGTCAGCACTAATTCTGCTAACTATAGGGTGAGTTTTATCAACAATTCTATATGTCAACTGATTGTGTTTTTCGTTAGAAGAATATTTTGCATTCTAATCTTTATTGTTATAATTGCATTTCATTTCCTTGTCATATCCACAATGAGAAATTGAGAATGGTTCCCTAACTTAATTTTGATAGATTAAAGTGGAGAAATGACATGATGGTTCTAAGCTGTTTTCTAAGCTGCTTTCCAACTTCTTTCTCTCTAAGTTGTTAACTCTCGGCAAATGCATTTATTGTAGCATGTTTGTCTTGTGTAGGTTTTATGAGTTGTTTTCAATGAATGTTATCATGCTTTGTTAACTAGATATGAAGGAAA
This sequence comes from Sequoia sempervirens, assembly GCA_007258455.2. Classification (NCBI taxonomy): domain Eukaryota; kingdom Viridiplantae; phylum Streptophyta; class Pinopsida; order Cupressales; family Cupressaceae; genus Sequoia; species Sequoia sempervirens. The sequence continues at coordinate 419,453,112 of VDFB02270651.1, forward strand.
GAGTAATAGAAGGAAAACATTGCTTGTAATTGCAATTTCTTGCATTTGGGTTGGCACTTTACAAATCGCACAACACAATACATTAGTTGAATTCTCCTCTTTCTGTAATTGTAAACCTGATTTTCAATTATCATCTAAAACAACTCAGCAGGAAAGGTTTGAATTTGGTATTATGGATTTCTGTATATTCTGTCATATTACCATTTTAAAACTTTTGTCAAATATGCAAATTAAATTATTATTATTTTGATAGGTTAAGGAAGAGTTTCTATAGGGCCCTCTCCCAAAAATTAAAAGCTTAATATAAATAAGCTAGAAAAACCAGAGAGATCCAATAAGGCCAAAATCATACAAGAATCATGCCAGCTGGTATGGACCAAGGAAATGACCATGAAAACTATAACAAGAAGACAACAACAGCTGAACTGTACCAATCCCACAAGAGGGACCTGGAGTAGACTCCTTGGTCAACACCTGAACACCAAAATCAAAGGTGGATCTGTGGACAACTTGGGAAACCCCACTTTTCAAAATGGTAGGAAGTTAGGACACATACAAATTTCCTCGCAACCCTCCAGAATTACAAACCATGAATTATGTATATATAAAGCCAAATCTCGAATGTAGTATGCCAATTCAGCATGATTCTTAGAAAGGGAATATGAGAGACATTGAAACTGTTCCACATTCTCCATCTGCTGGAGGTGTGCTGCAGACACCACATGGTCTGGCATAATATCTAAAAAGAATTTTGCCAACAGAACAAGGTCATCACAGTGAAGGATTTTGCTGAGAATCTATTCCCTGGCAACCACGTAAGGGACCTGTGCTTCCAACTTCTGAATAAAATCCTCAGAAATCGATCCCTGTTGAATACTACACCTGAAGTAGCTAGCCATTCTTCACCCAAAATCTCCTTGACAAAGTGCAGTGTCTAGATATCTTGTACAATTTTTTTTCTTTAAGCAGTGGTCTGAAACCATGAACTGAAAATCCATGCTTATTGCAGTAGAATCAAAAGAGAGCTGAATGCCTGAAAAGGGAAATATTTGCAACCAAAGGAATTGACCTAAAAGATGAGCAACTGAACAATGACAAATGCTGAGAAGATTGGAGCTGGGCAGACAGATAAAACAGTCTTTGACATGGGCCAACTAATGCAACATTGCAACACATACCATGGATTGGATAACCATACTGGAGATGTCTTTTCAAAATAAAAAGAAATCCAGTATGTCCACCACCACCAAAATCAACAATAACTTGCTGGTCATATTAATGTGGAGGAGATCTTAAATTTGGGATAGTAATTATTTGGGAGGAAGGAAATCCTTCAAAAGCACCAACATCATATCCCATTTTAGGATGATCACTGTATTTTGCAGTCAATGGATATTAGTCCACCCCTGGATTTGTGAGATATTTGGCCACCTTTTTACTTTCCTTAAAACAATGACCAAACAAAATCATGTCAAAATGACAACACATAGACGGGCTTCTTCAAGAATATTTTTCAACATCCAGTTTTAGAGAAGGTTATTATACGGACTGTTTATCGCCACAAAGGAGTCCCCTTCTATTTCCAAACATCTTAAACCTGATGAAGTCCCCTTCTACTTTCAAACATCTGAAACCTGATAGGACTTGAATGCCACTCACACACCTGCCAGACCTTGGTTACCTCATCTTAGTCTTACTTTACAAAAAAGAAAGAAGCAACTTTCACAAAGGATCCATTATAGGACTTGAATGCCACTCACACACCTGCCAGACCTTGGTTACCTCTAGAAGTACCATCGAAATTCAGTTTTTAAACATCAACTTTAGGAGGGGTGTCCAATAGGAAGCATTAAACTTTAATGCATTAATGATTAACCCATTAATGTGGCATATGCAAATTAATCATTAATCCCATCGGAATCTTTCAATCTACCAATCCATGTGTATTGATGTTTTTTGGCTCGTGGAACTTCTTACTTGTGAGTTGTGAGGTATGTAAAAAGGCTTTCTTCTCCTTAGGTGCTTAGCTAGTGCCTTACATTTTGGTCTCTGTATGTAATTGTTCTTTTGTGTCTTAACTTTTCTCGAACCTTTCCACATGCCTGGAGGTTATTTAAGTTGGAAATTTAAGCATTGCAGTTCAGGCTTATGCTAAAGTCTCTTGTTTTAACTTTGTGAGGATCCCCATTTACTAGAAAATAAACTTGAGATGCTTTGATCTGATGGGAGAAAAATTAATTTTGTGGCAGTAATGTTTGTTTTCAACATGCTTTATGAAGCTTCATCATACTAACTAAAGTCCTAATGAGTGGTCAAGTACTCCCAAGTTTTTGACTTGACTCTGAAAATTTGCAGTCTATCTGTTTTCCAAGCTATTGCTTAAATATTTGTCAAGCGCCAGGCCTTCTGTTACTTCTTAGCTCATGAAGTTCTTCCTATGTTTGAGTTGCTTAAATATGCTTCATATACATCGTAATAAACACAATACTTTTATATTGATGGTGTGCATTATATTGCAATGGTGTATACAGTATTCCTAAATAGTACATGTTTTCTGTTTATTTTGATGTCTCTTGAGTGGATCTGTACATTGACTTGAATTTATTTTTTCTAGAAAGTTGGTATGTAAGAGATTTTGACCTGTTGTTCCTTGTAATATTCAGAATTTTATTTGGAACTCAATCTTGTTGCTTTTCTTTTGCAGATATGCTGTTGGTTTGACCATGCTTTTGCGTGGTGTAAATGCAAATGATCACTGTGGTTGGTGCCACTATTTAAGTTGTGTGCCAACAAGCAAGCGAAGTTGCAAGGAGAAACCAGTTTATTGTTTGGTAATTAACTGCTCAAAGTTCTTTTAAGAGCCTAATAATCTCCTTATTCATTTTCAAATTCAAAATTCTGAATATATTTCTGCTAGAACATCTGTTTATTAACTACTCTATAATAGTTGATATGCTTACTAATTTGTAATGATGCTTTCTTACAGTCTTCACAAAGCCAGACAGAATTGACTTTAACATGCGAAAATAATGGCAACACAAAGATATTTCCATTTGGTAATGTATCTGATGATAGAATAAGAGATCTTTGTACACAACTCTGTGCCTAACTTGGGAGAGCCTCGTGCTACTTCCCATTGATGAGGTATGCAGACATAAAGTTCTTCATTAGCAGTGACAGTAAATTGGTCCCAGAGCTGACAGATGATTATAAATCTACTGGAATTCTTTGTGTATATTTTGTAGATCAAATTCATGAAATAACCCTAGATCTCCCCTGTATATCATTTTTGAGAATTCATTGATAGCTGCTTCTCTACTTCTGACAAGTTTCATGGCCAGCAAAAAATGCACATCTTTGATGTCTGCTGTTTGCCATTTTCTGCTTTACATCTTGCTTTGGGGTTCGAGTAGGCAAAATTTTCCATGCGATGGATTGGACCATGTATGATATTTAGATGTCACAATTTCTGGATTTGGTTACTGTACCATAATCCATTGGAAATTAGTGACAGCCTCTGGAGATGTTCTCGTATATTTGTCAATAGGATGCCCCCATGATTCTCATACTGGTTTCATTATTCATAAGTACTGCTCAATTTATTCGATTCCAGGACAGCTGAAATGGTGCAGACATGATTCAGGATCCACAAAAGATGATAATTAAAAAAAATAAAAAAAATTTGATTTAATGTGGCCTTATTAGAAGGTATCATCCTCAATTCATGTGTGTCTATATGATTGGCTTGTTTAATAATAGGTTTTTGTATTACACACTCTGCTATGGATTCTTGATATGTAGGTTTGATAGCATTTGGATTTAGCCTTTTGGAAACAAAGCATAAAGATACAGTTTGTGAGATAGAAATCTCTTAAATCATAAGGGAAAGCTACTCTATTATAAAAACAACTTAAACTCAGACTAATTTTTTTATAATAGGTTGTTAACATGCAGCGAGAAATTAACAAATGCAACCTAAAATTTTGATTCCCTTCAACTGATCTGAGCTGAAACAATATTCAACAAATTGAACAAACAGTGATCGTTGAAAAGGATAGCTAACCTCTACAAGATTCCACAAAATAAACAATTGGTCATAATGAAAAGCAAACACTATTTGAATAAAAGATATATTCAGTACAAATCCTGAATTTATCACCAACACTAATCCACTTTCAATATCTTCACCCATGATAACGAACAAATTTAAATGATTGAAAATTGCGTGTTCAAAGCTCTGTCTAAAAATGCATTTAGACTTTCTTGTTTTTTATATGCGTTTAAAAATAGTCTTCAGCTCTATCCTATCCAACTGGTGCCAAGTTGGATCACGAGTTTTCAAACATGGTGGATGTGAAGAGGAATCGGAGTTGGGCTTCACGAGATGTTCAATATATATTGTAGGATTCCTGACTTGTTCCGTCAGCCCAACTTTGTCTTTCACATAGATATATATTCTTACAGAAAGTGATTTAAATTAGATTTCCCGATGTTCTAGGGATGTTTCTTTCAAACTGTAATCATCTACTCGCGCTTCATGTGAATCTTTTTCAGTTGGTGGGATGGTTGTCTACCCGTACAAATTTCCTTTATTATCTATCGACCCCTGTTTGCCCCTTTCCCTTCTGTGCCAAACGGTTTTTGTAGCAAGAGCAAAATGCTGCCATTATTAACGAAGGCAGATTGAACTATTTTTCTCTTGTGACAAGTTCTTTGAACCAACTCGGAATGCCCTTCTAAGTATTTGTGACTCCTTTTCTTATAAGATGATGGATCACATAGTGTGATTCGAATCGTTGATGATAAAAAACAGCTATACAATCGAAGATAGTGGAAACTTGATATCTTTAAGATGATCCTTGTTGGTCATACCTCATAGTTGTTGGATGAGTTAGGGTAGATTGAAGTGATGGAGAAAATAATGGAGTAGGATGAGGTGGAAGAGGGGAAAAAGCAACAAGGTAAAGAGATGATGAAATTGAGGATGGGCGAGGTGGAGAGGTGTAGAAGGTGAAGTGGTGGAGTAGGTGTTAGTTGTTTTTGGGAATGAATGCAAGGGATGGTAGTCTAACTGGTTCACTATAAATAGTGGCATTAGAAATAAAGGATTTGTTGCTTGAACTTGGTAATTTGAGACCAAATTTTATGGGAGGAGGATATTCCATCCTTTTCTTTGAAGGGAATCTTGCAACTCTTTGTAACTGGCCTTCTAGGTTCTCGTCTTCTACAATGCTATAAACTAATCTATGTTCAATCACTAATACTTGAGTGATATTGTTGCATGTTGTGGAACAAGAACAAGTTTTTTCTTTTCCTTTGTGCATTAACAATTATAGAGATCTTGACAACTTTATTTGACCATGCCATAGCAACTTTCCTACTTGCCAATTTGACTGATCTATGTAGAACAAATTTGGTCCTCTACAATTGAGACAATCTCCTTATTGGACTAATTTTAATGTTGGAAGAGGCATGGTTGCTATTTGATTTTTATCATAAGGGAGAGATTTGATTTTCATAATTTGTCAATGTCTTTCTTGAAAAAATCCATTTGTCTCTCTTTGAGGTCATTATAGTTTGCTAAAATAATCCTCATAATGAGGAACATCCATGAATGTTTTGTCTAATCTTTCCTCTACTATGCTTCTTGAATAAAAAAAATGTATTATTTCAAATAATTTGAAAGTAAAAATAGAAAACTTCTTAACAACACGTTTCTTATGATATTATTATTATGATAAAACTATGTGGTTTTCGAGTCAAATTTAGTGACCCATGTTTCATGAGTAGTGGTTCATGTGAACTCATCTCTCACGAGTATGAATGGTCCACTCAACACTCATTACATCTAGGTGATGCTCACATAGGTGAAGCATTGAACTTTCTTGAGAGGTCACCCATCCCATCATAATTTGACACACTTGGAAAATGCCTCCTACTTATCAACACTTTCCTTACATCAAAGGAGTTACATACATGAGGAGTTACAATTATGATTGTTAATTTTAATAGGAAATTTTGCTCTAGACTTATGTCATTATTGAAGAGATTGATAGATATCGAACAAAATTACCTATCACTTGGATACTTTGGTAATATTCATGGTTTCAACTCAAACGTAAATATTTTAATATAAATAAATGTTGGGAGTGGAACGAAACACTTTTCCCATTCTTGAATCATCTTCTTTGTGTTATCTAATATCCATTCTCCATATGCATCATCCATAGCTTTTACTAAGTGATCAATAAAAGTAATATTGACTCTATTTAATGGATCAACAAATTTATACATTAGAGTTAGGGCAAGTGGTCATAAATTAAATTTGATCCAAAAACTATGACGCTAAAACCTTTTAAACAAAGATGAAAATTAGTCAATCTGTTAGGAAAACCAATCATTTATTAAGAAGCTCAAAAGTTGATGCCCATGAAAAGCATCTTCACATTATCCATTCGATAGAGGTGAAGACTAGTGCTTGTTAGGAGAATGGACATATAGCTTAGGTTTTGAAAATTAATCAACATGTCAAAACCAACTATATATTAAGAAGCTAAAAATTGATACCCATGAAAGTCATCTTCCCATCCTCAATTCACTACAAGTGTAGACTTTAATGTTTGTTAGGAGGATGAATAGATAAATTAGATTTCATATTTGTTTTTGAAATTTAAATAAAATTGTTAAAAAGAATGATTATTTTTTTCATTTGAAAAAATATTTTTAATATGTCAAAATAAAATAAATTAAAAATAGAATAAATAGCCCAAATAATTGTAGCATATAATTATACTGTGCAATTAATACAACTCAATAAGACCATAAGGATAATAAGAAAGAACAACACCAACAAATATATGAGTATGAAACCAAAACTTTAGAAGCAACGAGGACAACAACAAACATAAGATTAGCTCTGACAACAGGGAAACAATCTTCATAGCAACTATAAAACCAAAAATATATTTTGATGAAGTGTTATTGTAGAATAAAAACATAGAACACTTGCAGACATAGTTAATTTTCAAGTCCCTTTGAACCCTTGACTTTAATTCAAACACAAGTCTAATTCAAGCGTAAAGCTTCTTTATTAATTGACCGTTAGATCAAATGAATCGCAGGGATCCAAACGACTGGGATCCCCCTATTATTATATGTCCGAAAATAATGTTTGACTGCAATATGTTATATCATAATGTTTTATTAGAATTTAATTGTATAGTTTTTGAGTTAAATTTATTGATTTATATTTTATGATTAGCGGTTTATAGAAATCTATCTTTTATAAATACGGATGGTCATTCACTTAGCACTTATTATATTTAGATGATGTTCATAGGGGTTAAGCATCAAGAATTTTTGGGAGCTCACCATTCCCTTACTACCATACCATTTGGCTCCATCTTTCAATAGTGGATCTTATGGGTGGGGGATTATAGTAGCTATAGAAAGGGTTATTCTAGTACTACAATGCAAACATGCTTAATCTTGGAGTTTCCTCCAAGATCAAACCTGCTTAGATTAATCTTCACTTTTCATATGAGTTGTGTACGTGGTTTGACTTGTTAATTAGTGTTAAAGTTTTTACTTCTCCACTTAATTAATTTTGCTTAAGTAAAATTATGTGCATTTGAAAATAAGGATATTGAGTTGAAAGGTCAATCTATTGTGGTGCATCACCTCTTTCATTTTTATGATTTTTCTAACCCTTTCAATTGTAAGTAGTTATAGGTAGTATCCTTAGAATATAAGGAATCAAACTATTCTAGAGGTTGTCACATTCATAGAGATTGAGACTTTTCATCTTTGTCAATTAGATTGTACATCCAAACAATTTTGCAACTCAAAGTTTGTGGTGTACCCAATGGGATGACAAGTTTTCAATTTTAATATCAAATACTTGGTAAGACAAGGTTCTTGTTTTATATCTTATTGTCAAGTAATTAGAACAAGATTGCTAGTAATGTGAGCATATTTGTAGACACCTAAACAATGTCATCTTCACCTAATTGTATGTTTCATCCAACCATCACCTAATTCATTCATCCATCTCCTATGACTTTATCATCTAATTGTTCTATCACCTATGTCTTCATTTCATCCAATCATCATTTAATTTACACGTTCATCACCTAGTACACACACATAATCACCTTGTCACCTAGGACTCATAATGCTTAATAATTTAATTAATAATTCTTAAGTTAGTTAATTAAATTTCACTAATATTATCCATCCATTTAATAAATTAATTATTCATAATTATCCACATATTTATTCATTTAACTAATTATTTATCCACACGTTATCCATTAATAAATTAACTTAATATTAATTTCCACCTCAGGTGCACCAATAATTCAATTAATTAATTATTAAATTGATTAATTCCACCTCACCTAGTACCATCTACTCTAATTAGTTCACTGAGACTTACTCCTAGTCTCACTAATTAGTTAGTACTTGATCATTGTTTAGGGTGTCATTTCCCCTCTCGTAAGTTCATCATGGTGACTTCATCCCCTAATTGTCAAGTCTTTTGTTAGTGCCACATTGCTTATAATAATAGTGAAGTTGTTTGTGTGGCTTGTGCCCTTGTGTTGTTGTGTTTCATGACACTTGTGTGCACATTGTTGTGCCAATGCAACATGTTATCACATCTTCATTGTTGGTTGTCATTTCAAAAAGTTGTTTTGTTGGTTTTTTCCTAGGCTTGGGGCATTACATATTTAGGCTTGCAAGTGGAATTGATACAATCTTGTCAGTGTTGAAGGGCATAAGAGTTTTCCAAATTAAAAAGGTAAAGTAGAGACATATGTGTGTGTGTGTGTGTGTGTGTGTGTTGATATATAATTGCGTGTGTATGTATATATGTATGTATGCATATATGAGTGTTCATTATTGTTACTCATGATAGATTATTAAGGAGCAACATAATGTTATTCTCTATAATTGAGTACTAGAGGAGAAAATCAAAAGGCTTTGCATATCTTGATGAATGTGACTTATTCAATTTGGTCATGATTTGATTATTCTTGATTAGTGGAACTTATTTCTATCTACTATCTTTTATTATAATAATGTATCCATGTGAGTAGAATGTAGTATTCTGATGAAAATTTTGAGAAAGAGGTGTGTGAACAATAACACACATATCCATATGGATTGTGACCTTATATTTTAAAGAAAAAATAATATAATTTGTTTCTTGTATTGTCAACTCATAATGTTTGATAAGTTGCATTTTAATCAAAGTTGTCATACTTAGCTAGAGGGTATTTAGAGTTGAATGATAGATTGTATGTGATATAGTTAGTACACCACACTAGTTCTTAGTTGATATGGTATGTTTGTAGCCTTCTTTAACTGCTACCCTGTGAAGGGTAAAGTCACTTCTAGTTGGAAGGTGTGTGGGGGCATTATTTGTGCTGAGGAAAAGTGCCCTAACGATGCTCTTGTATATAAAAATATTGTTGAAGACTTGATTGTGTAGAGTCACATTGTATTACTATGTACACTAGAAAATATGAAAAAAAAAAATATTTAAATAAAAAAAATATTTAAATATAAATTCTTGTTTGATGGAAATCCTTATGTACAAGTAGTTGAAATGATATTTTGGTGTGTACCTAAAATTAATATGTGATGAGTTAATTGTAAGTAAAATATTTTTTAATATATTCATGATGATGCATACTTGTTAATGTTTATAGATGTTATTAAATATTTAGTTTGAACATGTCATTATTCTTGTCTTTTAAACAAAGTTAGGGAAATTTAATAGATATATGAATTAATGAACAATAGTTTGTTACATCATACAAGATGTTCAAAAATAATAATTTTCATAAGCTTAGGAGGTTTCTAAAGCATTCAAAGCTACAAATTTTAACTAGGTTTAGTGTAGAGGTTACAAAGATTTTTTAGATTCAAGTTATTGAGATTATCAATATTTGAGTAAGGTTTAGATGATTACCATAGTCAAAACTAAGAAACTTTGTCGCACCACATACTTGAGTCACTATCAAAATTGTTCATATTAGCTTGCACTATTTTGTCATCAGGAACATTTTTGAGATTACCTCTAAAAAATCCATTTTTACTGTATCTATATTTATAGATCAACTATTTTAGATGACCTTCTAGAAGGCTGTCTTATTGTTAATTTACTATTATCCTACTTGAATTCAGCACATTCATAGATTAAATTTTATAATAAATATTACTTTGCATCAAGAAATTTATTGTTAGGGGTGTAAGCATAACTAATCATCTTTTATTATGTAATAGTTTTGCAAATACTTATAGCTAAGTGCTTTGTCACCTTTTTTATGGAGATTCATTATCATTCATTTAATATAATTAAACATCTTTATTTGTTGCTCAAATTTTTGTTGAAGTATTAAATGTGTCTTTGCATTATTGTGTTTTTATAAATTGAATATTTCTTGGAATTTGCTTAAAAACCTAACAAGTTTTAGGTTGGTTGTTATAAATTTCAACCTATTCAACTTATAATGTCTTGTATATTGTGTAAAAAACTAGCTTGAAATTTTTTATTGTTAACTATAGGCTTTGTATGTTGGTTGTAGAGAAGTGGGTCTTGTAGCTTACATGTAATTACCCTCTTCTAATTTATTGAGTCTCTTGTATTGTTTAAACCAATCCTATCCTTATATGTACTTGAACTACTTGATCTCTACCTTTGATTGAATATTGTAAGCATGTTATTTCTAATAGGATTTATTTTAGGTTTATTTGTTTTGCATGCTTAAAGATTCACCTTTAGTTTTGCTTGTAAGCATAAATTACCAAAGAAAATGCACCTATATAAATTATAAGTAGTAATTAAATATTATCCAAATTAAGGTTGTGTTTTTGTTTATAGGGGCTTTTTCCTTCTAAGAAAAATATTTGTTCAACCATATACATTATTTTGGTTTGTGTCAATCTAAATGTGCAAATTAAAATGCTAACAACATTTAACAAGTGTTTTGAAAATTGACACTTGAACAAAATGTGAAATAGGGCAATGCAATGATCTAGTGCAAGAACTAGAATTTTGTAACTTGTTAACAAAGAGGTGATGTAAATTAGAATAGTTAATGTAAAGTGGTTCTATGACAAAGGAGGAGTGATTATTGGTGGCATAATGCTAGCAGTGAGTGATTCTAGATGGTAAAGAGTGATTCTCGATGGTCCTAGATAATGGATAATGGCTTAGATATGATGTCCTTTTAATATATGACCCAAGTACACAATTTGAGAATTTTGATGCATGAGTTGGCACACAACAACAAATTGAAACTACTTAGTTAACTTGAACCTATAATAGAATTGAGAGTTTGAACACATGAATTAACACATAATAAAATTAACTTGGGTAAAAATGATATTTGTAGATTAAACTTAGAAAATAATAAAAAATAATTATTTAAGAATTATTTGAAAAATATAAACTCTTATTTTAATAATTAATTAGTCAATAGGCTTTTCTATGTGGGTTTTGAGATCAAAAAGTTGTCACACCATCAAACAAATTCCAAGAGCTCAAACATCTAATAAATAACTTCCATACATTGAGAAAATTTATTTAATACTAAAAAGATAATATGAAACACACGCACAAGGCATATCTAATAGTCAATTATGCCTGTGTAGCAAAGCAACATGCTATAACAAAGGAACAATCTAGTTAAACAATGAAGCAAAATTAATTCTTTTATATTTGATTTATCTTCCCTAAGTTCAAAATGCCTAGGTGAGGAAAAAGCATCAAGGATTTAGACAAGGGAGGCACCAAGAGGCATATAAAAGTCATTTATGATAACATATGAGACATCACCAAGCCTACCATTAGGGTTTTGGTTAGGAGAGTAGGTGTTGGGCATATTAGTGGCTTGATCTATGAAGAGACTTGGGACTTCTTAAATATCATCTTAGATAATGTCATAAGGGATTCCATCACTTAAATTGAAAATGTGTGCCGCAAGACTGTGGCAACCATAGATGTTTTTTATGCCTTGAAGAGGTAGGGTAGGAGAGTCTATGACTTTGATAGTTAGATCTCATTTTGGTAGCTAAAACTATTTTAATATTGGATCAATTTTTAATTGGTGTTTCTAAACACCACTTCAATTACGAACATACCTATTGAGTTCTTGTATGATTTAGCTAGAGATTTGAAATGCAATTTAAAGACATAATAAAGAAACTAATTTATTTTGGCACCATGATTGAATAGGAAAATGGATTTTTTCTATACTTGTTTTTAAATTGAGATGTCGTCTTGGTTTGTTTGAGTATGATATGTAAGGATGGTTATTATTTACTTCAAATTTTGATAATCACCAATGGGAGTAGAAATACATGGTTGATTCCATGCAAATGTAGCAATAAAAACATCGATAGCCTTTTTTAGAATAGTTTTTCCATGAATAATTAATGCATCACCTCCAGATGCTAAATCAATTCTTTTCACCCACTAAAAACATGCTAGTGGCAAAGGCAAGTTGAGATTACCCTCTAATGCAATTTTATTTCTTCTCCTTTTCGTTTTGTTGATTATCCTGTTAAACAAAGTGAGGGTATCAAATGTTATTATATAGAGAAATATTGTATATGATTTCCTTAGCTTTAGTATATTTTAGCAAATGATATTGTATAGACACCATGTATTTGTGAAGTGTGCAATGTTTGTAAAAAAATTATCCTTCTGTGATTTCTTTTCTCAAATGTTTTATTCTTTTTCCCTTCACTTTTATCTCTATAAATTGAGGTCATTAGATGTCATTGAACAATTACTAATTTTGATTTTGAAAAAGGACATAACAAATAAAGTTGTGCTATGCAAAGTGCATTGGTAAACTTTGTAAGCTCTTATAAATGAAATTTGATGTCAACTATAAAAAGTTCATAGTTGATTTCTTATGTCACTAAAAATGATTTCTTGAAACGTCAGTGAAAATTTTTATTAGTAAAGGAACTCAAATATCCAAACTTGTAAAGTATAAATTGATTCCAAAGAGTTTGGAGTGCATTTGTAGTGTCACTTACAATGTATTTGACATAAAATTTGAGCTACTTTACACAATTCTCTGCCTAATTAGGGTCAACTATTTATACCAATACACATGAGGATAAGTTAAAAGTAAATAACAGAGAAGATAATGCAATATACACACAATACCTTCACCTAAAACTGTTCTTTCTCCCCATATAGAGTTGAAGTAGAGTGCACCCTAGGTCCACTTGATTTTCTCTTTTGATGTGTTGATGGAGGGAATGTGGTTGCTCATAAAACCAATAACATGATGATAGGATTGATATGATGATAGATCAAATGGATAAGACGAGGATATGACGAAGATAAGCTAGGCTATGGAAAAAATAGATAGAGAAGGCAATAATATATCAGCAGGATAAGAAGAAATTGATTAAAAATTTGGGTAGCATAAGGATATGAATATGAAATATTGATCAAATAGAAAGGAAGACCTCTCATTTATAGAATTTTCATTAGAGAAATCAAGAGCCAAGATGGATTAGTTAATGGATGTCTAGGATTGAATGAGGATTAGGGCTTGGATTGAAATTGTAGTCATGTGAAAATTGTCACATGAGGGACAAGGTCTAGATTTAGGATTAGGATTAGGACAACATCCTTATGTGAGTGGCTAGGATTAAGAGGTGTGATATAAAATGGGGGGATGCGATGAAAAGTTAGATTGACTTTTGGTAAGTGTCTAGATTCATTAATCTAGACAAGGTTGTAGTTACTAGGCATGTGAGAGAAACACTTGTCACATGAAGGAAAGTTTATATTGTGATCCATGTGAACAAGATGAAGGGCTAAGATTAGATGGACAAGGATAATAGATAAAAGGGGTTAATTAAAGAAAATATTTTTTTAATTAATGAGATCACGATGAAGGGAAAATAATTAAATAAATAATAAATATTTATTTAATTAATGATTAAGGATAGGCAAAAATTAGGCGTGTTTGAGTAAGGTCAAATTTTAGGTCTCTACAACACACTTGCAATACATGGTAATACATAATTCCATACAATATCAAAATGCTTCCATAATGTTTGGTAATAGAAAGGGTCATTCATAGTGGTAATTTTGCTCTACAAACAAAAGCTTACACTTTTTATTTCTTCTACTAATAATATGTCTAATGCTTATTTCTTCTATTAGTAATATACACTCCCATTTAAAAAAAATACTAAATAAAATAATAATTCTTTTAGAATCACTACATTTTTAATCTAAAAATTATTATTATTTATTTCTTCTACTAGTAATATGTCTAATGCTTATTTCTTCTATTAGTAATATACTCTTATTTTTAAAAATTACTAAATAATATATCTTTTAGAATCACTACATTTTTAATCTAAAAATTATTATCAAATCAATTAGAAAAATATATCAACATAATGTTATAATGTTATAATACCTACACAAAATAATACTTAAATTTGATGGTCAATTTTATCTCTCAAATAATTTATAGGACAATTC
>VDFB02270651.1:419467741-419482656 GCA_007258455.2 Sequoia sempervirens
CATTGCTTATAATAATAGTGAAGTTGTTTGTGTGGCTTGTTCCCTTATGTTGTGTTTCACATGACACTTGTGTGCACATTATTGTGCCAATGCAACATGTTTTGATTAGAGGTAAAAAAATGGGTTTGAAGGGGCCTTGAACCCTTTACAAAAAGGAACAGCTGACACAAAAAGGAAACATAAAAAAAACAACCATCAACCTAATGACAACAAACCACCAGCCAAAAAGTAGCCAAAAAATGACACACCACTACATATTGTTCACAATGCCAATGCAACATGTTATCACATCTTCATTGTTGTTGTTGTCATTTCAAAAAAAGTTGTTTTGTTAGGTTTTTTTCCTAGGCTTGGGGCATTACATATTTAGGCTTGCAAGTGAAATTGATACAATCTTGTTAGTGTTGAAGGGCATAAGAGTTTTCCAAATAAAAAAGGTAAAGTAGAGATGTGTGTGTGTGTGTGTGTGTGTTTTGATATATAATTGTGTGTGTATGTATATATGTATGTATGCATATATGAGTGTTCATTATTGTTACTCATGATAGATTATTAAGTGGAGCAACATAATGTTATTCTCTATAATTGAGTACTTTCGAGGGGAGAAAATCAAAAGGCTTTGCATATCTCGATGAATGTGACTTATTCAATTTGGTCATGATTTGATTATTCTTCGATTAGTGGAACTTATTTCTATCTACTATCTTTTATTATAATAATGTATCCATGTGAGTAGAATGTAGTATTCTGATGAAAATTTTGAGAAAGAGGTGTGTGAACAATAACACACATATCCATATGGATTGTGACCTTATATTTTAAAGAAAAAATAATATAATTTGTTTCTTGTATTGTCAGCTCATAATGTTTGATAAGTTGCATTTTAATCAAAGTTGTCATACTTAGCTAGAGGGTATTTAGAGTTGAATGATAGATTGTATGTGATATAGTTAGTACACCACACTAGTTCTTAGTTGATATGGTATGTTTTGTAGCCTTCTTTAACTGCTACCCTCGTGAAGGGTAAAGTCACTTCTAGTTGGAAGGTGTGTGGGGGGCATTGGTTTGTGGTTGGAGGAAAAGTGCCCTAACGATGCTCTCCCTCTTGTATATAAATATTGTTGAAGACTTGATTGTGTAAAGTCACATTGTATTACTATGTACACTAGAAATATGAAAAAATATATATATTTAAATATAAATTATTGTTTGATGGAAATCCTTATGTACAAGTAGTTGAAATGATATTTTGGTTTGTACCTAAAATTAATATGTGATGAGTTTAATTGTAAGTAAAATATTTTTTAATATATTCATGATGATGCATACTTGTTAATGTTTATAGATGTTATTAAATATTTAGTTTGAACATGTCATTATTCTTGTCTTTTAAACAAAGTTAGGGAAATTTAATAGAAATATGAATTAATGAACAATAGTTTGTTACATCATGTTAGCATGTTCAAAATAATAATTTTCATAAGCTTAGAGGTTTCTAAAGCATTCAAAGTTACAAATTTTAACTAGGTTTAGTGTAGAGAGGTTACAAAGATTTTTTTTAGATTCAAGTTATTGAGATTATCAATATTTGGAGGTTTAGATGGATTACCATAGTCAAAACTAAGAAACTTTGTCAAAATCATTGCTACTTGAGTCACTATCAAAATTGTCTATATTAGCTTGCACTATTTTGTCATTGTGAACATTTTTGAAATGAGATTACTCTAAAAAAATCCATTTTTATCATCTATTTATAGATCAACTATTTTTAGATGACCTTCTAGAAGGTCTATTGTTAATTTACTATTATCCTACTTGAATTCAATATTATCTATAGATTAAATTTTATAATAAATATTACTTTGCATCAAGAAATTTATTGTTAGGGTGTAAGCATAACTAATCATCTTTTTTATTATGTAATAGTTTTGCAAATACTTATAGCTAAGTGCTTTGGTCACCTTTTTTTTTATGGAGATTCAATATCATTCATTTAATATAATTAAATATCTTTATTTGTTGCTCAAATTTTTGTTGAAGTGTTAAATGTGTCTTTGCATTATTGTGTTTTTATAAATTGAATATTGCTTGGAATTTGCTTAAAGCCTTTTACCATAACAAATTTTAGGTTGGTTGTTATAGATTTCAATATGATTACCTATTGAATTTATAATGTCTTGTGTAAAAAAATAGCTTGAATTTTTTTATTGTTAATTATAGACTTTGTATTGTTGGTTGTAGAGAAGTGGGTCTTGTAGCTTACATGTAATTACCTTCTCTAATTTATTGAGTCTCATGTATTGTTTAAACCAATCCTATCCTTATATGTACTTGAACTACTTGATTGAACATTGTAAGCATGGTAGTTCTAATAGGATTTATTTTAAGTTTATTTGTTTTGCATGCTTAAAGATTCACCTTTAGTTTTGTTTGTAAGCATAAATTACCAAAGAATACACCTATATAAATTATAAGTAGTAGTTAAATATTATCCAAATTAAGGTTGTATTTTTCTTTATAGGGGATTTTTCCTTCTAAGTCAAATATTTGTTCAACCATATACATTATTTTGGTTTGTGTCAATCTATAAGTGCAAATTAAAATGCTAACAATGTTAACAAGTGTTTTGAAAATTGATACTTGAATAAAATGTGAAAAAGGGCAATGCAATGATCTAGTGCAAGAACTAGAATTTTATAACTTGTTGACATAGAGGTGATGTAAATTAGAATAGTTGATGTAAAGTGGTTCTATGACAAGGGAGGAGTGATTATAGGTGGCATAATGCTAGTAGTGAGTGATTCTAGATGGTAAAGAGTGATTCTCAATGATCCTAGATAATGCATAATGGCTTAGATATGATGTCCTTTTAATATATGACCTAAGTATACAATTTGAGATTTTTGATGCATGAGTTGGCACACAAACAACAAATTGAAACTACTTAGTTAACTTGAACCGATAATAGAATTGAGAGTTTGAACACATGAATTAACACATAATAAAATTAACTTGGGTAAAAACGATATTTGTAGATTAAACTTAGAAAATAATAAAAAATCATTATTTAAGAATTATTTAAAAAATATGAATTCTTATTTTAATAATTAATTAGTCAATAGGCTTTTTTTTTGTGGATTTTGAGATTAAAAAAATTGTCACACCATTAAACAAATTCCAAGAGCTCAAACATCTAATACATAACTTCCATACATTGAGAAAATTTATTTAATACTAAAAAGATAATATGAAAAACACACACAAGGCATATCTAATAGTCAATTATGACTATGTGCAACAAAGCAACATGCTATAACAAAGGAACAATCTAGTTAAATAATGAAGCAAACCTAATTTTTTTATATTTGATTTACCTTCCCTAAGTTCAAAATGTCTAGACAAAGAAAATGCATCAAGAATTTAGACAAGGGAGGCACCAAAAGGCATATAAAAAGTCATTTATGATAACATCCAAGACATCACCAAGCCTACCATTAGGGTTTTGGTTAGGAGAGTAGGTGTTGGGCATATTAGTGGCTTGATCTATGAAGAGACTTGGGACATCTTAAATATTATCTTAGATAATGTCATAACGGATTCCATCACTTAATTGAAAATGTGTGCCGCAAGACTATGGCAACCATAGATGTTGTTTATGCCCTGAAGAGGTAGGGTAGGAGAGCCTATGACTTTGATAGTTAGATTTCACTTTGGTAGCTAAAACTATTTTAATATTGGATCATTTTTTAATTAGTTTTTCTAAACACCACTTCAATTACGAACATACCCATTGAGTTCTTGTATGATTTAGCTAGAGATTTGAAATGCAATTTAAAGACACAATAAAAAAATTGATTTATTTTGACACCATGATTGAGTAGGAAAATGAATTTTTTCTATACTTGTTTTTAAATGAAGATGCCATCTTGGTATGTTTGAGTATGATATGTAAGGATGGCTATTATTTACTTCAAATTTTGATAATCACCAATGGGAGTAGAAATACATGGTTGATTCCATGCAAATGTAGCAATAAAAACATCGATAGCCTTTTTTAGAATAGTTTTTCCTTGAATAATTAATGCATCACCTCCAAATGTTCAATTAAATTCTTTTCACCCACTAAAAACATGCTAATGGCAAAGGCAAGTTGAGATTACCCTCTAATGCAATTTTATTTCTTCTCTTTTTCGTTTTCTTGATTATCTTGTTAAACAAAGTGAGGGTATCATATGCTATTATATAGAGAAATATTGTATATGATTTCCTTAGCTTTAGTATATTTTGACAAATGATATTGTATAGACACCATGCATTTGTGAAGTGTGCAATGTTTGTAAAAAAATTCTTCTCCTTTGATTTTTTTCTCAAATGTTTTCTTCTTTTTTCCCTTCACTTTTATCTCTATAAATTGAGGTCATTAGATGTCATTGAACAATTACCAATTTTGATTTTGAAAAAGGACATAACAAATAAAGTTGTGCTATGAAAAGTGCATTGGTAAATTTTGTAAGCTCTTATAAATGGAATTTTATGTCAACTATAAAAAGTTCATAGTTGATTTCTTATGTCACTAAAAATGATTTCTTTAAACGTCAGTGAAAATTTTTATTAGTAAAGGAACTCAAATATCCAAACTTGTAAATTGTAAATTGATTCCAAAGAGTTTGGAGTGCATTTGTAGTGTCACTTACAATGTATTTGACATGAAATTTGAGCTACTTTACACAATTCTCTACCTAATTAGGGTCAACTATTCATTACAATACACATGAGGATAAGAAATGGTTAAAAGTAAATAACATAGAAGATAATGCAATACACACACAATAACTTCACCTAAAACTATTCTTTCTCCCTATATAGAGTTGAAGTAGGGTGCACCCTAGGTCCACTTGATTTGCTCTTTTGATGTGCTGATGGAGGGAATGTGGTTGCTTATAAAACCAATAACATGATGATAGGATTGATATAATGATAGATCAAATGGATAAGATGAGGATATGGCGAAGATAAGCTAGGCTATGGAAAAAATAGATAGAGAATGCAACAATATATTAGTAGGATAAGAAGAAATCGATTAAAAATTTGGGTAGCATAAGGATATGAATATGAAATATTGATCAAATAGGAAGGAAGATCTCTCATTTATAGAATTTCCATTAGAGAAATCAAGAGCCAAGATGTATTAGTTAATGGATGTCTAGGATTGAATGAGGATTAAGGCTTGGATTAAAATTGTAGTCATGTGAAAAGTGTCACATGAGGGACAAGGTCTAGATTTAGGATTAGGATTAGGACAACATCCTTATGTGAGTGGCTAGGATTAAGAGGTGTGATATAAAATGGAGGGATGCGATGAAAAGTTAGATTGACTTCTGGTAAGTGTCTAGATTCAGTTAATCTAGACAAGGTTTAGTTAGGCATGTGAGAGAAACACTTGTCACATGAAGGAAAGTTTATATTGTGATCCATGTGAACAAGATGGAGGGCTAAGATTAGATGGACAAGGATAATGGATAAAAGGGGATTAATTAAAATATATATATATTTTTAATTAATGAGATCACGATGAAGGGAAAATAGCTAAATAAATGATAACTATTCATTTAATTAAAGAATTAGAATGAAAATGAGAAATTATAAGAATAATTAAATAAATAATAAATATTTATTTAATTAATGATTAAGGATATGCAAAAATTAAGCATGTTTGAGTAAGGTCAGATTTTAGGTCTCTACAACACACTTGCAATGCACGGTAATACATAATTCCATACAATATCAAAAGGCTTCCATAATGTTTGGTAATAGAAAGGGTCATTCATAGTGGTCATTTTGCTCTACAAACAAAAGCTTACACTTTTTTTTTCTTCAAGTAATATGTCTAATGCTTATTTCTTCTATTAATAATATGCACTCTTATGTTAAAAAAATACTAAATAAAATAATATCTTTTAGAATCACTACATTTTTAATCTAAAAATTATTATTATTTTATTTCTTCTACTAGTAATATATCTAATGCTTATTTCTTCTATTAGTAATATACACTCTTATTTTTAAAAATTACTAAATAAAATAATATAGCTTTTAGAATCACTACATTTTTAATCTAAAAATTATTATCAAATCAATGAGAATAATAAATCAACATAACGTTATAATATCTACACAAAATAATACTTAAATTTGATGGTCAATTTTATCTCTCAAATAATTTATACGACAATTATTCATTCAAAAGTATATATATACGTGCACCTTGTAATCTTGTTACCTGCCCTGTTTATATACGCGCGCCTCGTAATCTTGTTACCCGCCCCCTTCAAACTTTTTTCACGTAACCTGTGACCACACACCCTCCGACACCACAAGGATGGTGGGGAGACTAGACCTTGTGACCTTTTGCTGCAACAAAATACTTTAGCCAATCGAACTAAGCCCACCGCCCTTCTTCATTCAAAAATATATTTTAAATATTAAAAAATACATATTTTTAAAAATTTATATATAAATTAAATATATATCTAAATCTCCACTTTCATGGGATACATTATTTCTAACACTTTAATTGTGTTTTAAGGCAAAAATGCCTAAATATATAGCAATATGCCATCAAATTTAGGCCCTGCATGCCACATTTCCGCTCTCGGTGAAAAGTTTTCTAATATATGTACTCGCATTCACAGGGAAGTTTTAAATTATTTTTGGGTTTAGGGTTTCTCAAGGATTAGGGTTACGCTCATGTCGAGAAATTTGGTTTGTCTGGATAAACTTGTGGGCTGGACAGACCAAAAGCCGGCTTCAATCTCCTTTAACAATCAAATTTTTGCTCTGATTAGTTTTTCTTCCATGGTTTTTTAAGGCGATTGTTTATAAGTGTTTGACAAAAGATTTGCTGTATTGTCTGTATCTTTGGATTGTCTTCATCATTCGTTTTGGTGGGTAAACACCAACACAGATTATCCAGAATTACAGATATATTGGAATCCTTTGGCATTGTTGGTACATAGCAAATTTATTGAAACAAGCTTTCCTGTGATGATGCTCAAATTTGATACTTCTAATAGATCGTTCCAATTACTGAATATCAATGTGGAACTGAAGAGACATCTGAGGAGCAAATAATTATAAGTTTTCATTGAGTCTGATGGTATGCATTTATCTTTTTTTCTTATTTGAGGGTTTTTCTAGCTGTTTTAATATCTTGATATTTACACGACAAACAGTATTTCCTAATTCTGGTCATAGTATTACAAAAGCGGTAGCATAGAATTTATGGTAACAATTTTCTTTTGTGTAAATATGTTTTTGTCTGTTTCTTCTATACATCCTTCTAAAGTGTGAAGCATTTGACAATTTATTTCATTTGTTAGAAGACTATTTAATCGTAATCAACCCTCAGGAAAATACATGCTTTAGGTAAAAACTTTCTTACCCTTTTCATGGGGATCTTACAGTGATTTATAATGTAGGCATGAACCGAGATTTCTATAGCAGATGTTACTGTGTCTTATAAAAAATAGTCTTACAACCAAATGTTATGTTTTTGTTTTCTATAATCTCCCATAGTTAAGTGGGTGTGTCGTTCACTTGAGTTACCAGGAAACTATTGTTTTTGGATTTGGTGGAATCGCCATTTATCGTGATTTTAAAAGTCCATTTAGATTTACTGCTTGAGGTCATCACAGTCACAATGCAATGATGATATGATAGTCACCTTTGTTGCTAAAATTTTATTGATTCGGTGACATTTTGCTGTTATATCTGTTAAACAATGAATACATTTGATATGTCCAATCCTTTGGCAGGCACCAAGCATGTGCATTGCTACTGGATTTGCTCGACCAAATTTCCACATTTTGAATTTCTTCTTTTTTCATTTGAGAAACCAATCTGTCACCATGTCTACTTGTACTGCTTCTACCTTTTCTTCACATCAGCTTCATCTTTCCAGGTTTTCTTTTACTGCTCAATTTTTTTTGGATCTCATCTAAAAGATATCTGTTTCTTCCATAAATTAATTAGCATCTGCACAAACCTGTGCATTTGAAGGTAAACAGCTCAATTCAGTCATCCTACATTAAAGAATGGGACTAATCCTCCAGGGACCAATTAACTGCGTAACCCTATTTTCTGGCTTGAGGATGATAGGCAAAGCTATATCCAAGTCGGTTTCTAACATCAGACAGCAATCCCTGTATCCAATTTCTTCTCTGAAGAAAAGTTATACATCTCCATGTTTATTACAGGCTATGGAACCTGCTATTCTAGATATGTTGTAACTTGTAAAGGACAACAAATACTCAAGTACAGATAAAAATTCTACTTAGGTGTTTATTCTACTTGAGTATTTGTAACTCGCCAACCCCAAACCAAAGATTCATATGCAACATGCTTGTCATTTACTCAACCTATTTTATAAGGGTTTGGATTAACTCAAGTACTAATGGCATGGGAATTTATTGCAACCATCAATGTCTACCATATTCTTGGTTTACATTTGCTAAAATATTCTCATTTGCAGCTACGTCTGTTCCTCATCTTCTTTAGTGCACATAACAAGCTTCTGTAGCTGAAGATCTTCTTATCTTCAGGTACATTAGCTTCTTTCTGCTTGGTTATTTCCCTGCATTCAACTTTTACTTTTTTATTCGCTGCTCCTTGTCTCCTACTAGCTATTGCACTTATTGTTTCTATGATTTTTGGCCACCATATTGATAACAAATTATTGGTCCCCTTTCACCATGCTTTTGTTCTTACAAATTACAATGTCTTCCTTCTACAGATATTTGATTTTCACATTTATGGTTTAATGTTTTCTTTTCAGGAAATTGTCTGGCTGACCTTGTTGTCTACATGTCTATTGTTATTGTGGTGGGATTTGCTCAAGGCCTGACCTCTTTACTTGTCTTGTCTCAAGTTTTCTTCAACAATTCTCTCTACCTGTAATATTATCTTGAATGCTTTCCTGAAGGTGCCAGGCTTACAAACCTCATTTTGGAAGGTGAATCTCAACCCTTAGAAAATTGGTAGCCATTGTTCTCAGTTTCCTCCGGGAAACTTGTTTTAGTGCTTGAACTATCAAAGCCATTGAATCAATTAATAATTAGCTCATTTTGTATTGTTTACTCTTCTGAAACGGTTTGAGTAAATCCTGTTTGTAAACTGGAGGCCAATAGATTTGTTTCATTTACCTATTTAAACTCTTCCCATGTAAAGGAATTCTCTGTTCTTTCATCCTGGTGCTGTAATTGTTTATCCCAAGCGTGGAAATATCAAGGTTCACTTTCTCTGGATTTGCTAAATCAAAGGTAATGTCATCTCAATTATGAAATCCTGTTGATGCAGAATTTCAGGCTTAAAATTCCCTCATTTTTGGGCACTTATTATTGTAATGTAGAATTATTAAATTGTACATTCTCAGTATCTGGTAAATCAAATGTGAAAGGGGCTTTTCAGTTACCAAATTCTAGTGAAGTGGCATTACATGCTGAAGATTGCCGTCATACATTTTTTCCCAGCTACAACATATATCCATAGCCTTTCAATGATGAGGTCACTGCAGGATGATGTTCCTTCTAAACTGCTCGCAAACACTGATTCTACATGAGTAAGGATTTGAACATATTACTCGAATGTCTTTTGTTGTGTCTTATTCTGTCTTTATTTTCTGTTGAAGGTCATTCAAAGCCAAGGTCTTGCTTTAAATGCTCTTTTAGTGTAACGATCCTAATAAGGATTTGAACATATTACTCGAATGTCTTTTGTTGTGCCTTATTCTGTCTTTGTTTTCTGTTGAAGGTCATTCAAAGCCAAGGTCTTACTTACTTTAGATGCTCTTTTAGTGTAACGATCCTAATGCGGATGGAATTCTGGTTCTTATTGAAATGTTGTACTGCTCCAGGCAATATATTTTCCCATTTTTAGAGGAAAGGTAATGCTGTTGCACAGGGAGTTCAAAATGTTGAAGAATGTTTCATTTAATGATGCTTTTCTGTCATCTAACAATTTTACAAAAGCATATAATTTATGTTTCATTTAATGATGCTTTTCTGTCATCTAACAATTTTACAAAAGCATATAATTTGGTATTTGACAAATGTCCTGTTCTTAGAGATCTGAAATTCTTAGAGGCAGTATCTCTAAGATTCTTGAGGCAGTTGCGTTCTTGAGAACTACCGTTGAGATGCAACTAAATTTGGTTACAAATATATGCAATAGCTGTGAATTAACTGCACTTCTTAATTGCATGAAAGTGAGGAGTATACTGAGAACATTATTTCTCATTCATAATTTTGAAGCCCATGACAGAAACAAACTAATTTTTGAAGGCTATAAAGATGACATACACAAGTTTATCTCCTTTGGTGAAGCTTAATCTGCCTTTGTTCTTTGTTTGGACACTAGAAAACCCAAAGAATAATGTATTTGTCTGTGGTCTTGTCATTTCAAACTCTGTTGCAAGGTCTATCTTACACAGATGTAAATGTTCATATATTAAAGCCCAATTGGAGATGCACACAAAGCTACGAGGACAGCACACTTACCTTTTTGATTGATAAATAGATCGGAATCAGCTCTAACTTGACTCACCCAATCAGGTGAGACAAACCCTTGTTTTGGGTACAGAGAGCTTTTACTATTGGTTTTCACTATTTGCTGTGGTGGGTTTGATTCCTCCTGTGATTTGAAGTGTTCCTTGGGTTGTCAGTATCCATTGCAATTGACTGACGCCTTGCCACCTGTTAAAAATTCTGAGCTTGGGTAAGATCCCAGTGTCTCTAGCAGCTAGGGTAATAGCCTGGACGAGTATAAGTGATTAGCTGTCATCACCGGTAGTCTAGTAGAGAGTCGGTCAATGGGTGCTAAATTAGTGGTAAATTGTTCAGTCTTGTGTCAGTCAATAAAGCCCTAATGTGCAGTCTTGTTTTAGCGTACGTCTAATCCAAGGCAATATCAGTGGAGTCTATTTTTGTATACGTCTACTTTATATATAGCAAATGACCACCACTTATTTATATGGTAAAAATTCTGAACATGGGCGAGATCTATTCAAAGGTGCCTGTCAACTAATTTTTTAATGACGGTTATCTATTCAAAGGTGCCCTTAAAACATTATGATATACCTTAGTGTATGTAAAATTATAAATAAATCAAATATATATATCATTATAATTCTATATAAAATTTGACAGTCTATCCAAAATCTCTCCTTTCATCTGATACAATCTTCTAAAAAATTTGATTGTATTTTATGGAAAAAATCTCTAAATACAGTCATACGGCCATCAATTTTAAGCCCTGGTGAGATCCCAATAAGTGTCTCTATTAGAGAGGATGAGTGCTAGTGTCGGAATAATTAACTGCCATCACTGGTGGTGCAGATTAGGTAGAGAGTCAGTTACAGGTGGTAAATTAGTGGTAAGTTGTTCAGTCCTGTTTCAGTTGACAAAGCCCTATTTTTTGTAGTCTTGTTTCAGTTAATAAATCCATAATCCATGGCATAATTAGTGGATTCTATTTCTCTATATCTTTGCTTTATATGTGGCAAGTCATTTGACTAAAAATGTGTTTTCTTTTCTTTCCATCTGTTTTGTTAATCTCTTCTTTGTTTGCATTCCCTTTCACTAATATGCCGGGTCATATTTTCCAAACGGTATCAAAGCTAAGTTTGTAGTGAAGAGAGCAAGAGGGCTAAAACATGGACTGGGAAGATTAGTAACCACAAAACAGAGGTTTTCTCAAGGGAGTAGTTTCAGATTTTTTTTTAGAACAGCTGGTCAAATAGGTGAACAAATTAGGATGGTGGAGAAATTTGATGCAGAAAAGAATGTGCTACTCTTGGGAGTAGATCTATGGAAGATTGTTCGTGTGAGTGAATTGAAACCCACCATTGGGGATGCAACAACTAAGTGGGAATAGAGAGATGGCAAAGCATAAGCCACAATCTTGCTCAACCTGAAGGATACACAACCCTTGCATGTAAGGTGTATGAAACCTTCAAAGAAGGCTCGAGATACATTGTGTCAAATGTTCAAGACAAAGGACATGACAAGAAGGGTGTACTTGTAGAGGAAGTTCTTTCATTTATGAATAGTTGATGAAGAATCAATATTATAACACATTAACAACCACAAAAGTCTGTTGAATTAGTTGGCCATGGTTGGTGTTCCAATCTCGGAAGAGGTTATTATTATGAAACTTATGGGGGAGTCTTTGGTAGTTGTTTGGGAGCTAGGCGCTCTCTAGTCACCAGCAAGTCTCAAATCACAAACAATAATTGGGTTATTATTGCAAGAGAAGTTGAGAAGAAAAGACATGGGAGTGAAGTTAGAAATTCCCACTACCTTGAACATTGAAAATTTAGAACTCTAAGCTTTGGAGTTGGGTTCGACATCCTACATGCTGGCCTAAAGTGAGAATGCTTTCCTTCAGCTTGCAGCTCTCAATGATTTTCTTCATTATGGTAATTTTCAAAAATGTGGGATTGGTGGTTTGAATAGGTGTATCTTTTGCGTTGAAGCTGAAGAGTCTAGATGACACCTTCTCTTGGAATGTCCTTCTACCACTTTCTTTTGTTGATTATTGTGTGATTTGATGGGCATTTCATGGAATAATTATGAGTCTACCCAAGACTTTCTTGTTAATAAGTTGTGTCCTCCTTTGAAGCTAAAAGCCTTTAATCTGATGCATGATATTGGTCTTGCTCTTTATGGGATTCAAACAATGCTTTTAGGGGTTTTGTGAATGCTGACTGCTATGCCTCTTTGGATTCTCGATTCTTGTAGGGGTGCTTCTTGTGGGACTTTTGGCTCTCTTCTTGTGATCTTTGTTATTCCTTTTGTTAATTGGCTTTCCTTTTGGTTCACTTTTTAAAGTATAAAGACAAACACTATTTACGAGAATCACAAGGGCTTATACCTTGTCTATGGAGTTTGGAGGGATCGTCTTCTTATATTGATTGTTTATCTTTAGTACATTTGGATTTTCAAGATTTTTTGGAATTTCATGTTTTCTAAAATATTTTTTGCCTCTATGTTAAAAAAAACTCTAATGAGAAGAAGGCTAATTTGAGTGTTGATTAAAATAACAAGATTTGTGTTGGTGGAGTGATTTTGGTACAACGCTTGATCATGTATGCAAATAGATCCACAATGTTCTCCATGTTTAAGGGTTAACCTAAAATCTCTTATATATTACTAAAATTGTAAATGAGGAAGTGAAATTGGAATTTGACTCAAGCATATGCTTGTTGTAGAATAATGGGTAGATCATAACAAATTATGATGTGTCAACCTACACAAACTATGCTTGTCAATTGTGGAAGAGCATGTTGTCATTGGAAGTAATGTCACAAAAAAATTGAAGGCATATTTATAGAATCGAAGATTTGAGCATATAAACATATAGAATCTAAAACTCATGTTGGGTTTGGATTTGGACAAGGATTAGACTTGAAGCCATGTGGAGCTTGCATTTTGTGCAAGCATTAAAGGACAATTTTCAAAGGAAGTAGGTGCTCAAGCAAATGACTTGTTGGAGCTTGTACATTTTGACATAGGTAGCTTGATGCACACCATGCCAATTGGAGCAAAGTATTTTGCAATGCAATGAAATGACTTGCACAAGAGAAGAATATAATAGGAAATATGTTGCAAATGCTTGATAATGCTTGAGAATAATATAAGCCACTTTGGCTGGGCAAACTTTCAAAAGTCTCTAATAAGAATAAACTTCACAATTTGATGATCATAAACTAGCCACTAGCCATTATAGATGTCATATATATGACTTGGATGCCACCTAGGCTAACCTAGCTACCTATATAAGACTATACAAATGATTATATAACATAAGGGGTTATGTTAGCCACAAGTCAACTACACGTCCCAATACAATCAATAGGTTAAGGGCATAGCATGCCCCCCTCTTTAGAGAAGTGTTATATTTAATGGTGATTGATTATAGATGATTTTGCACAAATTCTTAATTTTTCCATGTAGCGTCTTCAACTAGAGAATTATTCCATATGATCAAATTTATAACCTCTTAGTACACGTTCGAAGGATTTACTCTATTTTAAATATCATTTATCCTCATCAAGTTGTGGTAACTCAATTTGGGCTATAACTTTTTATTCAATATCGTTCTTCAAGCTTGAAACATGGAATATCATGTGTATTTTTGTTGACATAGGTAATTCCATTATGTATGCTACATTGTCAATTCTTTACAAAACCTTATAAGAATTATAATACCTGGATCCAAGCTTGTTATTGTTCATTTGTTGTTTTAGTGGCATTTGCGTATATGGCTACAATCACATAAAGAACCAATCTCTTCAAAACTCTTTTCATTGCAATGTTGATCCACTTGTAACTTCATTCTATTATGTGCCATTGCCAAATTCTCCTTGAGACTAGAGAGTACCTATTGTTAATGTTGGATGTGTTCTTCAACTATATGGAGCCTTTGGTGTAGTTGCAATGAAGAGGTGATTGATAGTGGATGCTACTTATATAGTGCCAAAAATGGAGTCATTTGGATGAAGTATGGAAATAAGTCTTTTATGACCATTCTATTAGTGACAACCATTGTACCCATCTCTCTTGTTTACTCGAAGTAAAACATTAGAGAACCCTTCAAGCACTTGTTGACCACCACAATATGTCCATATATTTGGTAATGATAAGACAACCTTTAGTTGTGCTTGCAATGGAGAGGTGATTGATGGTGGATACTACCCACATAATGCCCAAAATGGAGGCATTTTAGATGAAGTATGGAAAGTGTAAACACTTAAAATGCCCTAATTGATATTGTGCATCTGAACTCAATTATTGACATTGTTTTTGTCTTGATTCAACCCGTTTCAATTATTTAATTAAATAATGTTAATTGTTTAATTA
>VDFB02270651.1:419482756-419612598 GCA_007258455.2 Sequoia sempervirens
TGGAGGCCCAAGTATCCTTGGCATACTCTGCCACAATCATATGCCTCCAATCCTCCGTAATATGAACCATTGAGCTCAAATATGGCCTGCGTGAAAGAGCATCAGCTACTACGTTCTGTGTGCCTTTGATATACGAGATATCAAAGTCATATGCCTGCAATTTACTGACCCACTTTTGCTGACAATCATTGAGATCTCGCTGCCCCAAGAAGTGTCTCAAACTGTTATGGTCAGTTTTGATGCAGAATTTGCTGCCAACAAGATACTGCCTGAATTTTGCTAAGGCATGCATGATAGCGAGCATCTCCTTATCATATATGCTATAAAGTCTCTCTGGCCCTATGAGTTTATGGCTCTTATACACAATCGGGTGCTTGTCCTGCATAAGCACCGCACCAATGCCCTCACCTGATGCATCGCATTGAAGCTCAAAAGGCTTCGTAAAGTCTGGTAGTGCTAAAACAGGGCATGTAGTCATCAACTCCTTAAATCTCTCAAAACATTCCTGTGCCTCAGGAGTCCAAATAAATGCACCCTTCTTCAGTAAATCTGTCATAGGAGCTACATGTTGTGAATAACCATTCACAAATCTGCGATAGAATCCACACAAACCTAGAAACCCTCTCAACTATGTCAGGTTTGCCAGTGTAGGCCAGTCAATAATAGCGAGGATCTTTTCAGGATCCATCCGCACTCCTCCTGCACTGATGATATGACCTAAATATAACAATTCGGTCATTCCCAAATCACATTTGGATTCCTTGGCGTACAAGGACTCCCTCTCCAGAATACTCAACACGGTCTCCAAGTGAGCCAAATGCTCCTGCCAAGTCCTGCTATAAATAAGGATACCATCGAAGAAGACCAACACAAATCTCCTCAGCAGTGAATGAAAAACCCTGTTCATCATGGACTGAAATGTAGCTGGTGCATTAGTGAGCCCAAATGGCATCACTACGAACTCGAAGTACCCACAATGACAACGGAAGGCAGTCTTCTCAATGTCCTGCTCATGAACCCTGATCTGATGATACCCTGACCGTAAGTCAATTTTAGTAAAGTAGCATGCACCGTGGAGCTCATCAATAAGCTCGTATATTTGAGGTATTGGATACCTGTTTTTGATCGTCCTCTTATTTAGGACTCTGTAGTCAATGCACATGTGTAATGTTCCATCCTTCTTCTTTACCAAAACAACTGAAGAAGCAAATGGTGATTTTCTAGGTCGAATGTGACCCATAGCAAGTAACTCCTTTATTGTCTTTTCTATCTCATCCTTCAACCTCTTAGGATGCCTGTAAGGAGTTATCATAATGGGCTTAGCGACCTCCTCGAGCTCTATAATGTGCTCAATGCCCCTGTCTGGAGGTCTCCCTGGTGGAATATCACTGAATACCTTATCATGCTTGACTCTCAACTATTGAATGTCTGGATGATACTCAGTCTTCTACTGTCCCTCCTGTATAGGTGCCAATGTGCACTCGGCAGCCCACTCAACCATGTCGTGACGCATGAGCCTCTCCATCCGATGAAAAGAAATTGTTTTGATGTTGTTGTCCCAAATTGCTTTTAGAATGAGTGTCTTCCCGTCAACATCAAAACGGATCTCCATGCCCTTGAGACGAAGGGTGACTTCCTCAAGTGAATGAAGCCACTTCATGCCCAAGACCAAATCAATGTCTCCCATGTTAACTACGTAGTAATCAGCCTTGAACTCATAATTTTTCAAGCGTAAAGGGAGATCCTTAATCATGTGTTCACACCTCAAAGTGTATCCGTCAGCCACCTTAACTCTAATCCCTTCGAACTCCTCAGTGATGAGTCTGCGTTTCTCAACAAACCTAGCATCAATGAAATTGTGTGTAGCTCCTGTATCAAGAAGGGTAATGACCCTCTGTCCTGCTAACACTCCACGAATCCTAAATGAGCCCTCCTGCTGAATGCTAGATAAGCGTGCCTCCTGTATCTGAAGCTCTAACTCCGTCTTTGCCTTAGGCTCTGAAGCCTCTGGCTCTAACTCCTCAGAACTCTCCTGTTGTTCGGAATTCTTTGATTCTGAATCCTCATAATATGCCCACATCACTCGATTTGCCTTGCCCTTAGGCCTCAAAGGACAATCGTGATTGGCGTCATAGGGACCTTTGCAGTAGAAGCAAAGCTTCTTCCTGCGTAGATCGTTAAGGGCCTCTTGATCCAAAGGTGGTGCTGCTGACTTACCTTTTGAATCATTCTTGAAATCTGATTTCTCTTTGTTAAAATCAGACTTCTCTCTATTTCTGTTAAAACCCTTATTGTCCCTAAAAGAAGAAGAACCTCTGGAGTTGAATCTACTAGACGGTGCTACCAACTCCATACTTCGTGCCTTCTTCATCGCTTCCTGTAATGAAGGAGGATCAAAGGCTTTGATCCAACCTCTCAATGGTTCTGTCAAACCCTCCATGAAGAGTACCACAAGTCGTCTCTCTAAAATGTTCGGAACCATAACTGATAACTTCTAAAAGTCACCAATATAAGTCTCCAAACTGCCACTCTGTCTCAACTGAGCCAAGTCTCTAAAGTAGGATTCTGGATCCTTCCTGTCAAACCGCTCCACCAACCTGTCCACAAACTCCTGGTATGATGTGATCATGTCATGCTGTAGCGTCACCATACCATGGTGCCACCAGTCGTAAGCTACTCCCTCAAGATGTAGTGTCACGTATCTGATAGCATCCCTCTCAGCCATCAAACGCAATGTGAGGAATGTATCTAGCTTACTAATCCAGGCCTGAGCTGTGACCTTACCACTACCATCGAACATCGCTAGATTGAGCCTGTTGGTTGCATGCTTCAAATCATTATTCTAGTATCTAGGTCTCCAATCCTGTCGACCTCTGTGGTGCTCTCGCCTCTGAGTGACAAAACGGTCAAAAGAAATCCTCTCTCTGACCTCCGATGGTACCAACTCCCACTCCTCGTTCGCTGCCATAAGTGTATCAGCGAACAACTCCTCCTGTTCCTCACCTGCGATAGCCTCATCAGGCTCATGTCTCACAAAAGTAGGCCTAGTGGGCCTATCTGCTGTCTGTGAGGCTGTCCTAGGTGCCCTGCGAGATCCTGCTTCACTCCTCTTGTCGTCACGATGTGGTGACTGTCTCCTCGGAGTGCCCAATCTCTGAAGTGCTACTGTCAACTGCTGTAATACATCATTAGACTGCCGTTGATCTGCTCGTAAGTCTCTGAGTGCATGTAAAACCTCTGCATCGTCCTGATCTCTAGGGTTTCGAGGAATATCATTTCTAGGAACATCTGTTCTATCAGCCATGTTTTCCGGCTGCCGGATCGAACCCTGTTGCATGTCAATTAGAGCTCGTCTGCGTGTGTAATACCTATGAGACCCAACCTGTTTTGGCTGCATAAGACTGCTAAACCCTCAGGATGGCAGGATTTAGCTCTGATACCACTGTAGAAACCCCTTGTTTCCCCTGTTTCTGAATCTGACTGTTTTTGCGTGTTTTCTGAAGTTTTTGGTTTTTTTGTGGTTTTTGCATGAACAATAAAGAATGCGATTTTGCAATAAAATAATATAAAAATTCTAAATAAATTCAATGAGCTCAGATCTAAGACAAATAGGCTCAGGAATCAATATCTATTGATTTCATTATTTTTGCCATAGCAATTACAAGAAAAATCTCTGAAAATACAGGCAAGATCTGACTAATATTATTTAAAAGAACCTGATTTGCAGCAGGCTAAAGATGATTGAAAGCTGGTATGGCTGCAATAAATATCACTTGTCCCTCCGCCAAATGCCAGAAGGTTGATCCTGATATGTATACGCCAACTGGGTAGAAGTCAGATGGTCAATATGGAAGGCGATTTCTCCTTAACAAAAAAGTACGCCCTTTCTTGAATGGTACGGCCAGGTACAGCAGTAGTACGACTTTTGTAGATAGCAATCAACAATAAATAAGTACGGCCTCCACTCAAACCCCAACTCTCAATGAAATAGGCGCCTTGATGAATATATGCCTTCTGGATGAAACCCTGAACAAAACCTCTGATAAAGGATGATCTGTGGAGTTCAATGATCTCTTCTGGATGAAGAAATCCCTCTGCCTGGCAATAAATTGAATGGTATTTCACACCCTCTGAATCGCACTCACTGGAGATGGCTCGTTCCCCAATGCTCTGAGACTGAAACCCTTGGCTTCCGTGCTCTGGTCAAATCTTGATCAATTTTCAATACACAATAACATAATGGCTCGAATTTCCAAGCAAAAACCCTTTATCCTTTGAAAAGTGTGAATTCCTTAAAGATAGGGAATCATTAAAATAATTCGAACTCTCTTGATTAATTTTTCAATAGTCTCCAGCCAAATTTTAATTATAAATTATAATCGTCAAATGGCCCCTTCCATGATGGGCGACCCCTTCATCAAAATCACTTAAGTCATAATATTAAAATATTACAACTTTATATTATATGCTCCAATTAATTAATATTTAATTAATTCAATTAAATATTAATATCTCTCTCAATATTCACCTGATGCACGAACCATCTGAAGCTGACGACTAAGGAAGTGATTCTGCACGTGATCCATCCATATTGCTAAAAATAGCAGGGGTCCCACGCTGAGTGCTGAATACTGCTAAAAATAGCAACTCAGGCTAAAAGTGTCTGAATGAGCCTGAACGAAAGCCAATTGATCAAATACTGACAACTGAAGCTGAGCCAAGCTCCATCAAGACCCTCTATCCATCCTATCAGCCTACGAGGGTCGCATAATAGGCCAATCCTGTGCTCTGAGAGATGTCAACT
The DNA here is from genome assembly GCA_007258455.2 of Sequoia sempervirens. Lineage (NCBI taxonomy): Eukaryota > Viridiplantae > Streptophyta > Pinopsida > Cupressales > Cupressaceae > Sequoia > Sequoia sempervirens. The sequence goes on from VDFB02270651.1 coordinate 419,487,561, forward strand.
AGAAGGGGACATGACATAATTACATGTAAGCTACAAGACCCACTTCTCTACAACCAACATACAAAGCCTATAGTTAACAATAAAAAATTTCAAGCTATTTTTTACACAATATACAAGACATTATAAGTTGAATAGGTTGAAATTTATAACAACCAACCTAAAACTTGTTATGGTAAAAGGCTTTAAGCAAATTCCATGAAATATTCAATTTATAAAAACACAATAATGCAAAGACACATTTAATACTTCAACAAAAATTTGAGCAACAAATAAAGATGTTTAATTATATTAAATGAATGTTATTGAATCTCCATAAAAAAGGTGACCAAAGCACTTAGCTATAAGTATTTGTAAAACTATTACATAATAAAAAAAATGATTAGTTATGCTTACACCCTAACAATAAATTTCTTGATGCAAAATAAGCTTTATTATAAAATTTAATCTATAGATAATATTGAATTCAAGCAATATTCAATTAGAATCTTAATAAGGATAACAGTGAATTAACAATAGACCTTCTAGAAGGTCATCTAAAAATAGTTGATCTATAAATAGATGATAAATATGGATTTCTTAGAGTAATCCCATTTCAAAAATGTTCACAATGACAAAATAGTGCAAGCTAATATAGACAAGACTCAAGTAGCAATGATTTTGATGAAGTTTCTTAGTTTTGACTATGGTAATCCATCTAAACCTCTAAATATTGATAATATCAATAACTTGAATCTAAAAAAAAAAAAATTGTTAACCTCTCTACACTAAACCTAGTTGAAATTTGTAACTTTGAACATTTGCTTTAAAAACCTCTAAGCTTACGAAAATTATTATTTTGAACATGCTAACATGATGTAACAAACAATTGTACATTAATTCATATTTCTATTAAATTTCCCTAACTTTGTTTAAAAGACAAGAATAATGACATGTTCAAACTAATTATTTAATAACATTTATAAACATTAACAAGTATGCATCATCATGAATATATTAAAAAATATTTTACTTACAATTAAACTCATCACATATTAATTTTAGGTACACACCAAAATGTCATTTCAACTACTTGTACATAAGGATTTCCATCAAACAAGAATTTATATTTAAATATTTTTTTTATTTAAATATTTTTTTTTTTCATATTTTCTAGTGTACATAGTAATACAATGTGACTCTACATAATCAAGTCTTCAACAATACTTATATACAAGAGGGAGAGCATCATTAGGGCACTTTTCCTCCAACCACAAACTAATGCCCTCCACACACCTTCCAACTAGAAGTGACTTTACCCTTCACAAGGGTACCAGTTAAAGAAGGCTACAAAACATACCATATCAACTAAGAACTAGTGTGGTATACTAACTATATCACATACAATCTATCATGCAACTCTAAATACCCTCTAGCTAAGTATGACAACTTTGATTAAAATGCAACTTATCAAACATTATAAGTTGACGATACAAGAAACAAATTATATTATTTTTTCTTTAAAATATAAGGTCACAATCCATATGGATATGTGTGTTATTGTTCACACAACTCTTTCTCAAAATTTTCATCAAAATACCACATTCTACTCACATGGATACATTATTATAATAAAAGATAGTAGATAGAAATAAGTTCCACTAATCGAAAAATAATCAAATCATGACCAAATTGAATAAGTCACATTCATCAAGATATGCAAAGCCTTTTGACTTTCTCCCCCTAAAAGTACTCAATTATGTAGAATAACATTATGTTGCTCCATTTAATAATCTATCATGAGTAACAATAATGAACACTCATATATGCATACATACATATATACATACACACGCAATTATATATCAACACACACACACATGTCTCTACTTTACCTTTTTAATTTGGAAAACTCTTATGCCCTTCAACACTAACAAGATTGTATCAATTCCACTTGCAAGCCTAAATATGTAATGCCCCAAGCCTAGGAAAAAACTTGACAAAACAACTTGTTTTGAAATGACAAAACAACAATGAAGATGTGATAACATGTTGCATTGGCATTGTGAACAATATGTAGTGGTGTGTCATTTCTTGGCTGCTTTTTGGCTGGTGGGTTGTTGTCGTTGGGTTGATGGTTTTTTTTTATGTTTCCTTTTTGTGTCAGTTGTTCCTTTTTGTAAAGGGTTCAGGGCCCCTTCAAAACCCGTTTTTTACCTCTAATCAAAACATGTTGCATTGGCACAATAATGTGCACACAAGTGTCATGTGAAACACAACATAAGGGAACAAGCCACACAAACTTCACTATTATTATAAGCAATGTGGCACTAACAAAAGACTTGACAATTAGGGGATGAAGTCACCATGATGAACTTACGAGAGGGGAAATGACACCCTAAACAATGATCAAGTACTAACTAATTAGTGAGACTAGGAGTAAGTCTCAGTGAACTAATTAGAGTAGATGGTACTAGGTGAGGTGGAATTAATCAATTTAATAATTAATTAATTGAATTATTGGTGCACCTGAGGTGGAAATTAATATTAAGTTAATTTATTAATGGATAACGTGTGGATAAATAATTAGTTAAATGAATAAATATGTGGATAATTATGAATAATTAATTTATTAAATGGATGGATAATATTAGTGAAATTTAAATAACTAACTTAAGAATTATTAATTAAATTATTAAGCATTATGAGTCCTAGGTGACAAGGTGATTATGTGTGTGTACTAGGTGATGAACGTGTAAATTAAATGATGATTGGATGAAATCAAGACATAGGTGATAGAACAATTAGATGATAAAGTCATAGGAGATGGATGAATGAATTAGGTGATGGTTGGATGAAACATACATTTAGGTGAAGATGACATTGTTTAGGTGTCTACAAATATGCTCACATTACTAGCAATCTCATTCTAATTACTTGACAATAAGATATAAAACAAGAACCTTGTCTTGCCAAGTATTTGATATTTAAATTGAAAACTTGTCATCCCATTGGGTACACCACAAACTTTGAGTTGCCAAATTGTTTGGATGTACAATCTAATTGACAAAGATAGAAAGTCTCAATCTCTATGAATGTGACAACCTCTAGAATAGTTTGATTCCTTATATTCTAAGGATACTACCTATAACTACTTACAATTGAAAGGGCTAGAAAAATCATAAAAATGAAAGAGGTGATGCACCATAATAGATTGACCTTTCAACTCAATATCCTTATTTTCGTATGCACATAATTTTACTTAAGCACAATTAATTAAGTGGAGAAGTTAGAACTTTAACACTATTTAACAAGTCAAACCACGTACACAACTCATGAAAAGTGAAGATTAATCTAAGCAGGTTTGATCTTGGAGGAAACTCCAAGATTAAGCATGTTGCATTGCAGTACTAGAATAACCCATTCTATAGATACTATAATCCCCCACCCATAAGATCCACTATTGAAAGATGGAGCCAAATGGTATGGTAGTAAGGGAATGGTGAGCTCCCAAAACTTCTTGATGCTTGACCCCTATGAACATCATCTAAATATAATATGTGCTAAGTGAATGACCATCTATATTTATAAAAGATAGATTTCTATAAACTGCTAATCATAAAATATAAATCAATAAATTTAACTCAAAAACTATACAATTAAATTCTATTAAAACATTATAATATAACATATTGCAGTCAGACATTATTTTCAAACATATAATAATAGGGGGATGTTAGTCGTTTGGATCCCTCTGATTCATTTGATCTAACAGTCAACTAACAATGAAGCTTTAAGCTTGAATTAGACTTTTGTTTGAATTAAAGTCAAGGGTTCAAAGGGACTTGAAAATTAACTATGTTTGCAAGTGTTCTATGTTTTTATTCTACAATAACACTTCATCAAAATATATTTTTGGTTTTATAGTTGCTATGAAGATTGTTTCCCTGTTGTGGGAGCTAATCTTATGTTTGTTGTTGTCCTCGTTGCTTCTAAAGTTTTGGTTTCATACTCATATATTTGTTGTTGTTGTTCTTTCTTATTATTATTATGGTCTTATTGAGTTGTATTAATTGCACTGTATAATTATATGCTACAATTCTTTGGGTTGTTTATTTTGTTTTTTAATTTATTTTATTTTGACATTAAAAATATTTTTTCAAATGAAAAAAAATCATTATTTTTAACAATTTTATTTAAATTTCAAAAACAAATATAAAATCTTGTTTATCTATTCATCCTCCTAACAAATATTAAAGTCTACACTTTGTAGTGAATTGGGGATGGGAAGATGACTTTCATGGGTATCAATTTTTTAGCTTCCTAATATATAGTTGGTTTTGACATGTTAATTAATTTTCAAAACCTAAGCTATCTGTTCATTCTCGTAACAAGCACTAGTCTTCACCTATATCGAATACATAATGGGAAGATGATTTTCGTGGGCATCAACTTGTGAGCTTCTTAATAAATGATTGGTTTTCCTAACATATTGACTAATTTTCATCTTTGTTTAAAAGGCTTTAGTGTCATAGTTTTTGGATCAAATTTAATTTATAACCACTTGCCCTAACTCTAATGTATAAATTTGTTGATCCATTAAATAGAGTCAATATTACTTTTATTGATCACTTAGTAAAAGCTATGGATGATGCATACGAAGAATGGATATTAGATAACACAAAGAAGATGATTGAAGAATGGGAAAAGTGTTTCATCCCACTTCCAACATTTATTTATATTAAAATATTTAGGTTTGAGTTGAAACCATGAATATAACCAAAGTATCCAAGTGATGGGATAATTTTGTTCGATATCTATTGATATCTATAAATCTCTTCCATAATGGCATAAGTCGAGCAAAATATCCTATTAAAATTAACAATCATAATTGTAACTCCTTTGATGTAAGGAAAGTGTTGATAAGTAGGAGGCATTTTCCAAATGTGTCAAATTATGATGGGATGGGTGACCTCTCAGGAAAGCCCGATGCTTCACCTATGTGAGCATCACCTAGATGCAATGAGTGTTGAGTGGACCATTCATACTCGTGAGAGATGAGTTCACATGAACCACTACTGATGAAACATGGGTCACTAAATTGGACTCAACAACCACATAGTTTTATCCTAATAATAATATCATAAGGAAAGTGTTGTTAAGAAGTTTTCTATTTTTACTTTCAAATTATTTGAAATAAGACATTCTTTTTATTCAAGAAGCATAGTAGAGAAAAGATTAGACAAAACATTCATAGATGTTCCTCATTGGGAGGATTATTTTAGCAAACTATAATGACCTCAAAGAGAGACAAAGGGATTTTTTCAAGAAAGGCATTGACAAATTATGAAAATCAAATCTCTCTCCTATGATAAAAATCAAATATCAACCATGCCTCTTTCGACAACAAAATTAGTCCAATAAGACGATTGTCTCAATTGTAGAGGACCAAATTTGTTCTACAGAGATCACTCAAATTGGCAAGTAGGAAAGTTGCTATGGCATGGTCAAATAAAGTTGTTAGGATCTCTATAATTGTTAATGCACAAAGGAAAAGGAAAAATGTGTTCTTATTCCACAACACCCAACAGTAACACTCAAGTTGTAGTGATAGAACATAGATTAGTTTATAGCATTGTAGAAGACGAGAACCTAGAAGGCCAATTATAAAGAGTCCCAAGATTTCCCAATCAAAAAAGTTCAAAAATATTTCAAAGAAAAGGATGGAATATCCTCCTCCCATAAAATTCAGTCTCAAACTACCAAGTTCAAGCAATGAATACTCTATTTCTAATGCCACTATTTATAGTAAACCAGTCAGACTACCATCCCTTGTACTCATTCCCAGAAAACTAACACTACTCCACCACTTCACCTTCTACACCTCTCCACCTCGCCCATCCTCAATTTCATCATCTCCTTACCTTGTTGCTTTCTCCCCTCTTCCATCTCATCCTACTCCATTATTTTCTCCATCACTTCAATCTACTCCAACTCATCCAACAAATATGAGGTTTGGTCAACAAGGATCATCTTAAAGATATCAAGTTTCCACAATCTTCGATTGTATACCTGTTGTTTGTCATCAACGTTTCAAATCACACTATGTGATCCATCATCTTATAAGAAAGGAGTCACAAATACTTAAAAAGGCATTCCGAGTTGGTTACAAGAATTTGTCACAAGAGAAAAATAGTTCAATCTGCCTTCGTTAGTAATGGCAGCATTTTGCTCTTGCTACAAAAACCGTTTGGCACAGAAGGGAAAGGGGCAGACAGGGGTGGATAGATAATAAAGGAAATTTGTACGGGTAGACGACCATACCACCAACTGAAAAAGATTCACATGAAGCGCGAGTAGATGATTACAGTTTGAAAGAAACATCCCTAGAACATCGGGAAATCTAATTTAAATCACTTTCTGTAAGAATAGGTATCTATGTGAAAGACAAAGTTGGGCTGAAGGAAAAAGTCAGGAATCTTACAAAATATATTGAACATCTCGTGAAGCCGAACTCCGGTTCCTCTTCACATCCACCATGTTTGGAAACTCGTGATCCAACTTGGCACCAGTTGGATAGGATAGAGCTGAAGACTATTTTTAAACTAATCATAAAAAACAAGAAAGTCTAAATGCATTTTAGACAGAGCTTTGACCACGCAATTTTCAATCATTTAAATTTGTTCGTAATCATGGGTGAAGCTATTGAAAGTGAATTAGAGTTGGTGATAAATTCAGGATTTGTACTGAATATATCTTTTATTCAAATAGTGTTTGCTTTTCATTATGAGTAGTTGTTTAATTTGTGGAATCTTGTAGAGGTTAGCTATCCTTTTCAACGATCACTGCTTGTTCAATGTGTTGTTTCAATTTCTATAAAACCATAAAAAAAGTTACACGCGGGGTTGAATATTGTTTCAGCTTAGATCAGTTTAAGGGAATCAAAAATCTTAGGTTGCATGTGTTAACTTCTCACTGCATGTTAACAACATATTATAAAAAAATTTAGTCTGACGTTTAAGTTGTTTATATAATAGAGTAGCATTCCCTTCTGATTTAAGAGATGTTCTATCTCACAAACTGTATCTTTATGCTTTGTTCCCAAAAGGCTAAATCCAAATGCTATCAAACCTACATATCAAGAATCCATAGCAGAGTGTGTAATACAAAAACCTATTATTAAACAAGCCAATCATATAGACACACATGAATTGAGGATGATACCTTCTAATAAGGCCACATTAAATCAATTTTTTATTTTTATTTTTAATTATCATCTTTTGTGGATCCTGAATCATGTCTGCACCATTTCAGCTGTCCTGGAATCGAATAAATTGAGCAGTACTTATGAATAATGAAACCAGTATGAGAATCATGGGGGCATCCTATTGACAAATATACGAGAACATCTCCAGAGGCCGTCACTAATTTCCAATGGATTATGGTACAGTAACCAAATCCAGAAATTGTGACATCTAAATATCATACATGTCCAATCCATTGCATGGAAAATTTTGCCTACTCGAACCCCAAAGCAAGATGTAAAGCAGAAAATGGCAAACAGCAGACATCAAAGATGTGCACTTTTTGCTGGCCATGAAACTTGTCAGAAGTAGAGAAGCAGCTATCAATGAATTCTCAAAAATGATATACAGGGGAGATCTAGGGTTATTTCATGAATTTGATCTACAAAATATACACAAAGAATTCCACTAGATATATAATCATCTGTCAGCTCTGGGACCAATTTACTGTCACCGCTAATGAAGAACTTTATGTCTGCAAAGAATACCTCATCAATGGGAAGTAGCACGAGGCTCTCCCAAGTTAGGCACAGAGTTGTGTACAAAGATCTCTTATTCTATCATCAGATACATTACCAAATGGAAATATCTTTGTTCTGCCATTATTTTCGCACGTTAAAGTCAATTCTGTCTGGCTTTGTGAAGACTGTAAGAGAGCATCATTACAAATTAGTAAGCATATCAACTATTATAGAGTAGTTAATAAACAGATGTTCTAGGAGAAATATATTCAGAATTTTGAATTTTCCAATTTGAAAATGCATAAGGAGATTATTAGGCTCTTAAAAGAACTTTGAGCAGTTAATTACCAAACAATAAACTGGTTTATCCTTGCAACTCCACTTGCTTGTTGGCACACAACTTAAATAGTGGCACCAACCACAGTGATCATTTGCATTTACACCACGCAAAAGCATGGTCAAACCAACAGCATATCTGCAGAAGAAAAGCAACAAGATTGAGTTCCAAATAAAATTCTGAATATTACCAGGAACAACAGGTCAAAATCTCTTACATACCAACTTTCTAGAAAAAATAAATTCAAGTCAATGTACAGATCCAGTCAATAGACATCAAAATAAACAGAAAACATGTACTATTTAGGGATACTGTATACACCATTGCAATATAATGCACACCATCAATATAAAAGTATTGTGTTTATTACGATGTATATGAAGCATATTTAAGCAACTCAAACATAGGAAGAACTTCATGAGCTAAGAAGTAACAGAAGGCTTGGCGCTTGACAAATATTTAAGCAATAGCTTGGAAAACAGATGACTGCAAATTTTCAGAGTCAAGTCAAAAACTTGGGAGTACTTGACCACTCGTTAGGACTTCAGTTAGTATGATGAAGCTTCATAAAACATGTTGAAAACAAACATTACTGCCACAAAATTAATTTTTCTCCCATCAGATCAAAGCATCTCAATTCTCAAGTTTATTTTCTAGTAAATGGGGATCCTCACAAAGTTAAAACAAGAGACTTTAACATAAACCTGAACTGCAATGCTTAAATTTCCAACTTAAATAATCTCCAGGCATGTGGAAAGGTTCGAGAAAAGTTAAGACACAAAAGAACAATTACATACAGAGACCAAATGTAAAGCACTAGCTAAGCACCTAAGGAGAAGAAAGCCTTTTTACATACCTCACAACTCACAAGTAAGAAGTTCCACGAGCCAAAAAACATCAATACACATGGATTGGTAGATTGAAAGATTCCGACGGGATTAATGATTAATTTGCATACGCCACATTAATGGGTTAATCATTAATGCATTAAAGTTTAATGCTTCCTATTGGACCCCTCCTAAAGTTGATGTTTAAAAACTGAATTTTGACAGTACTTCTAGAGGTAACCAAGGTCTGGCAGGTGTGTGAGTGGCATTCAAATCTTTTTTGTGAAAGGTGCTTCTTTCTTTTTTGTAAAGTAAGACTAATAACAAAACAGAAGCTTAGGCAGTCTTGTAAGGTCTACAGACCACTGTTTCATCAGGTTTCAGATGTTTGAAAGTAGAAGGGGACTTCATCAGGTTTAAGATGTTTGGAAACAGAAGGGGGACTCCTTTGTGGTGATAAACGGTCTGTATAATAACCTTCTCTAAAACTGGATGTTGAAAAACATTCTTGAAGAAGCCTGTCTTTGTGTTGTCATTTTGACATTGATTTTGTTTGGCCATTGTTTTAAGGAAAGTAATAAGGTGGCCAAATATCTCACAAATCCAGGGGTGGACTAATATCCTTTCGCTGCAAAATACAGTGATCGTCCAACTAAATGGGATATGATGTTGGTGCTTTTGAAGGAAATTCCTTCCTCGCAAATAATTACTATCCCAAACTTAAGATCTCCTCCACATTAATATGACCAGCAAGTTATTGTTAATTTTGGTGGTGGTGGATATATTGGATTTCTCTTAATTTTGAAAAGACATCCCCAGTATGGTTATCCAATCCATGGTATGCATTGCAATGTTGCATTAGTTGGCCCATGTCAAAGGCTGTTTTATGTGTCTGCCCAGCTCCAATCTTCTCAGCATTTGTCATTGTTCAGTTGCTCATCTTTTAGGTCAATTCCTTTGGTTGCAAATATTTCCCTTTTCAGGCATTCAGCTCTCTTTTGATTCTACTGCAATAAGCATGGATTTTTAGTTCATGGTTTCAGACCACTGCTTAAGGAAAACAAATTATACAAGATATCTAGACACTGCACTTTGTCAAGGAGATTTTGGGTGAAGAATGGCTAGCTACTTCAGGTGTAGTATTCAACAGGGATCAATTTCCGAGGATTTTATTCAGAAGTTGGAAGCACAGGCCCCTTACGTGGTTGCCAGGGAATGGATTCTCAGCAAAATCCTTCACTGTGATGACCTTGTTCTGTTGGCAAAATTCATTTTAGATATTATGCCAGACCATGTGGTATCTGCAGCACACCTCCAGCAGATGGAGAATGTGGAACAGTTTCAATGTCTCTCATATTCCCTTTCTAAGAATCATGCTGAATTGGCATACTACATTCGAGATTTGGCTTTATATATACATAATTCGTGGTTTGTAATTCTGGAGGGTTGTGAGGAAATTTGTATGTGTGTCCTAACTTCCTACCATTTTGAAAAGTGGGGTTTCCCAAGTTGTCCACAGATCCACCTTTGATTTTGGTGTTCAGGTGTCGACCAAGGAGTCTACTCCAGGTCCCTCTTGTGAGGTTGGTATCGTTCAGATGTTGTTTTCTTGTTATAGTTTTCATTGTCATTTCCTTAGTCCATACCAGCTGGCATGATTCTTGTATGATTTTGGCCTTATTGGATCTCTCTGGTTTTTCTTGCTTATTTATATTAAGCTTTTAATTTTTGGGAGAGGGCCCTATAGAAACTCTTCCTTAACCTATCAAAATAATAATAATTTAATTTGCATATTTGACAAAAGTTTTAAAATGGTAATATGACAGAATATACAGAAATCCATAATACCAAATTCAAACCTTTCCTGCTGAGTTGTTTTAGATGATAATTGAGAATCAGGTTTACAATTACAGAAAGAGGTGAATTCAACTAATATATTGTGTTGTGCGATTTGTAAAGTGCCAACCCAAATGCAAGAAATTGCAATTGCAAGCAATATTTTCCTTCTATTACTCTTTCCTGCATATCTAGTTAACAAAGCATGATAACATTCATTGAAAACAACTCATAAAACCTACACAAGACAAGCATGCTACAATAAATGCATTTGCCAAGAATTAACAAATTAGAGAGAAAGAAGTTGGAAAGCAGCTTAGAAAACAACTTAGAACCATCATGTCATTTCTCCACTTTAATCTATCAAAGTTAAGTTAGAGAACCATTCTCAATTTCTCATTGTGGATATGACAAGGAAATGAAATGCAATTATAACAATGAAGATTAGAATGTCAAATATTCTTCTAATGAAAAACACAATCAGTTGACATATAGAATTGTTGATAAAACTCACCCTATAGTTAGCAGAATTAGTGCTGACAGCCACAATACATACTGATATGGCATGTGTTTGTGTTTGACTGATGTATCCATTTCATATCCTGGAGGAAGCTTCTTACGGTTAACCCATCCAAACTGAGGCCGGATTAGAAAAACAAATCCAAGAAGGAACCCAGACATAAATCCTCCAAGATGTGCAAAATTGTCTACATGTGGCAGTAATCCAAAAGCCAAGTTGATGACAATGATGAGAACAAGTGTCACTAGTGCTGCAAGCTACAAAGGAATTTTCAAGTACACCTTGGTTAGATGCCACAAGTTTCCTAAAAAATAGACTTTTGCTTAACATGCACATGCTGAAACATAAATTATATATTTTTTCAATAAAAGGGGTCCATCAAGACTTAAGACTTTGCTTACCTTACTGGCATAGATTGTCCAGTTTGTAAGTAGTTCTGAAAGCATAGCACCTAGTAACCCAAAAAGAGCACCCGATGCTCCAACAGATATATTATTCCGGATAAATAAAGCTGACAACAAGCTGCCACCAAATCCAGAAAGCAGGTATAGCATGCCAATCTTAACTGTAATAACCAGAAAGTAGAAAGGCAATTAGCTGCTGGTATATTCTTCAGCATACAGATAACAAGAAATATGATCGATTAAACAACCAGAATTGTTCTGAATTACTAAGAAAAGCTATAAATTCAAGGAATCAAAATGAAATCAGAATTGGCCAACAACTCAAATAAAACAAAACAACAAAACTTATGTGAAGCAAATAAATTGCATAAAAAAGAAACAGTTTCAACAAAAAAAAAAAACATCGCCATCACTGGAACAAAGGAAATTATATCTAAGATTCATCAACCAAGGACCAAGCACATTTTATACAATGCTGAATGCTATGACAGTGCATGCGTTTTAGAACTTACAGAAGCCAAACTCTTGCTCAAGACGGATTCCTATGAAAAGAAGACTGAGCATATTGGAAAGCAGATGAACCACTCCTGCATGTAGCCAAATACACGTAATGAGCCTCCATCCCTGATGCTGCTGTACGACTTTAGTCCATTCAAGGCCTCCCATTTTCTCTAATCTGCAAGAAAAGCAATATACAACCAGAATTGGCACATGGCTATATGGTAAAGAAAACACGGGGATATGTATGACAGCAATGCCAATAAAAAGGGTGCAATTAACAGCTGCTTATGTGTCTTGGGCATGCATGTGTTACCATCTGAATTTGGAACATGCTATAGAATTTACATCATCATAAAAATGTCATTGTTCAAAATTGAAACGGTGTTTTGAAACACATTGGGGTGAACATGAATTTCATCTAAAGGACACCTCCATACATTAACACCATTAAAATCAAGACTCCTGCCTTGCATAAAGCGTGGCTCGTATAGTCCAAATTAGCATGCCAAAGGGCCTCAGTGTGAGAAATTCAAGTAGTGGCACATTTGTGAAGCATCCCCTACACCATATAAAAAATTATTTTCCAGGTACACGGTTATTTTTGAAGAACAAAATGGCCATATGTGAGAAGGCAATGTGTATATAATGGTAACATACAAGAAGTCAATTGGATGTGGGTGCATGCGAGAAGGTAGATTTTTAGGTCACTGCCAAGGAGACACCGACCTGGTGTATGAAACATGCAGGTGTGTGTGTTTTGGGCCTGTGACAATCCACATCGCACATTGATTACATTTATCTTTGCTCTTGAAGTAGGTATGGTAAATGTGATGTCCAAGTGGGAAGGGTAATGCGCCTTGATGGGTATGCAGAGTTGGGACTATTTTGCTTCTACTGTTGGTAGGACTGGTACCTTTCTCTTTATAAACATCTATATCCCAAATTTCCGATTCATTAATTCATACACATTGCTGGAGAATTCTTCCATGGCCAAAGTCGGAGGTCTTAATAAATACAGGTTAGTGTTTAAACCAAGAACCTATGACCTTACCGACTGAAAATCTATCCAGAACCAACATCCCAGATTACAAAACTACCCGAGGAGAATCCGCTAAATACCTTTTCAATAAAAATAACTCTAATTCAAATTATTCCTTTTCTTGCATCTGTAAATTGATAAAATGTTCACATTTTGTATGAAAACATATAATGCTGCAGAAAACAAAAGAAAAGATCACAATGGGTATGAAAGCAGAGCTTACGTGGAGGACGAAGGCCCCAAGAGAGGATTCTGCTTCAGAGGCTGAAAGGACATTCTGCCCAAAAACTTAGGGACACACTTGTCAGGTCTTTCTGAATTCTTAGGGCAATCATTCACTGCCATTATCGCTATAAACATAACTACATTCACTACAACAAATGCAGGAATTAGCCATGTCTTCCGTTTCTTGTTCGGAGTTTCCATGTATGAAATGGCATTCGGCCGCTCCTGCTGCTGAACTTCATCATTCTTTGTAGTTGGGTAAACAATTTTATCCCCTCGCCTTCTACCCATCGACCCTGTTCTTTCCACATCCAAAAACACCTGTAACGGTAACGCCTGCTTTCCTGTCATCGAAATGCCTGCTTTTATTATCTTGATTTATCTGATTAAAATTTTCCCTCAAAGTCGAAGTTCAGACAATTCCAAATCAGTGAAAGGATTTTTTATTTGCAGGCCAAGAGCGGCTTCAAATTCGCGTGGCGTGCAGAGAGAAGTGTTCTTGTTCGCTTACACACGCAACGAACCGGGCATCGGCATCGCCTCTGTTTCACGCACATAAAACAATTGCGTGTCGACCAATTGAAAAGAATTTACAAAGACATTAAATAGTTGAGACTGAATCTTTTAGCGTATATTTTTTTATATGTGGGACGGAAAGTGACAAATGGGCGGGACAAAAGAAGTCTAGGCATTGAACAAGAAATCAAGGCAATAAATACGCTCGTGCTTCATGAAAACCTTTGTTTATTTTGGTTTAAATTTTTTAGAATAAACATCAAATCTCTATCATATCCGTACATGGATCTGGAAGAGACTGAGACCAACGAAGACCAACGAACTTATGTTGTGAGAGCGCAAAAATTAAACACGTGACACGCTTGGTATCTCTTGTCGATTGTGGGAGAACTTAGTGTATGTTCCCTATGTTTAGGTCCATGTTCGTTTGGAAGTTCTTTTTTGTCATATTGTGAGGTTCAAATTTGCAAGTTCGTTATATATATATAATATACTCTATTATATTTTATTATCTTTAAAGTATCACTCAATATTTAAACACCATCTTTTATTTTAGGGTATTAAATAATAAATCAATAGTGAAACATTTGGATTTCATGTAAAGGAGTAACAAATGTGCATACATAAGCCACCACTTGTAGTAGAGTTGGTTGGGGCTTGGGGTTTGCATTCCTCGAGGTCACACTCTACTTCGTAGTGAGCAAAGGCAAGGTTTAGTTATATTATGTGTCAATTCTTGCTTTGTTGACCCAAAGTATAGGAATGGACTTTGCCCCTAACCTCCTTAATGTTAGATAATTTTTTCTGCTGGGCTAGGTCCAAATATGCACACATCATTATAAGGTCCTTGTCTATTGTCTTTTATCTTTTACATATGTTATATGACTTACAATTGACCTCATGTACTTGCACAAATGAATGCCAAAAAAAAGAGAGACCAAATTTTTTCCTAATTGATCTTCCACACCTCTTAGGCGTACCCATTGCACATCAAGGTGATTGCTAATTTATCTTATATTTAATTTAATACATAAATATTTTTTAAAATATTAAAGTAATATATAAACCCTATCCATTTATAAAAAAATAAATTTGGATTGATAATGCCAAGTAGTCAAATTAGGGCGGTTAAGGGTGAAATGAAAACCGACTACAAGAAGATCGTACACAGCAGTTAGATTTAGTTATCATAATATTGAAGTAGAAAGGGAAATGAACAAGGTTTTAATTAAATATGTATAAACTTTTGCTTCGTTTCTCGCATTCATCCGGGTAGTTTTCTCTGTAAGCAATTAACTGCACGTGAAAAGGAGCAGTCCTCTGTGGTGGTTTTTTCCTAATTTATTAACAGGGAATTGTTCGTCATTTTGTTACAACGAGTCAAGATGGCCGAGTTGGTCTAAGGCGCCAGTTTCAGGTACTGGTCCGAAAGGGCATGGGTTCGAATCCCATTCTTGACAGATAAGTTTCAAATATCCATAAAAGGCATTTTAGACAGATTTTCAGAGATCTATAATTGGCATTTTGGACAAATAATTTTTAGAGATCTGTAACAGGCATTTTATTCAGAAATCTGACATTGAGATCTGAAACATTTAAACGTTTGGTTATTGAACGT
Source organism: Sequoia sempervirens (assembly GCA_007258455.2). Taxonomy (NCBI): domain Eukaryota; kingdom Viridiplantae; phylum Streptophyta; class Pinopsida; order Cupressales; family Cupressaceae; genus Sequoia; species Sequoia sempervirens. The sequence continues at coordinate 419,503,125 of VDFB02270651.1, forward strand.
TCTAAATAATATAGAGGAGTATGACTCAAGGTTGAGAGATATTTCATTTGTTGTGGAACATGGATATTATGTAGAATATTAGCACTTGTACTTAAATAAGGTTTAAGGATATAAAATTATATGAATGCATTAAATAAAAATAATAAGTGTTAAATAAAAGAATGAAATAAATTTAGGCAAATTCAGATTTTTTCTTTAAAGAAATTCGGTATTATCTGATTTTGAAATATTTGCATGCAAATTTAAAACATAAAGCAATACAAATGAAAAAGAAAAGTTGATATATTTGTATGTAAATTTAAAACATAAAGCAATGCCAATGAAAAAGAAAAGTTGCCATCAAATTGACAAAAACCACTACAAATGGAAATAGAACGTTGCCATCCAATTGGCAAATCAATATTTATCTAGCTTTTACATGATAAGTGAGATTTTGGAGGCTTCCTCCTCATATTTTGGAAGCTTTTACCATTAAACGCCAACTAAACTTGTTTTCCAATGACTCAATAATTGTTTGCAAACATGACACTTGTTTCTAGCTCAAATCTCACACTATATGTAGCCTATCAGCTAAATATAAGTAATGTGGTACCATTTAAAATGATTTTCAATCATAAATTGAAATTGGTTGAGTAGTTCAAATTAGGAAGGTTCCATAGTCAAACTCGCAAAGATTCACGTGTAGGTTGTTTCCAATAGCGTTGAAGGGAAAAGGATGTTAGAATTCGCTACAAAAATGTAGTAACATTAGTGTTTTTATTTTTGATCCATACTTTAAACTTTTGGATTTCATATCTATCTAGTCCTTTGGTGTCCCTTGGTTTGTTATGTTCTAGGTTTTGGTTTTAATTTTTACCATTTCTTTTGTCCTACTTTGTTCCATTCTTTCTTTTCCTCCAGTGACTTAACCCAGTCTTGGCCCTTTAAATTGATGATTCATGTCTTTGCTTTCATTGTCCATTGAATCCATCACAATACTTTATCTCATTGACAACTGTTTCTTGTTGGTTATCCCCTCACTTGTTGATAGTGCACTATTGGATATCATTCCCCTTGTATGTTCCTAAATAGTAGTGTCATGGCATCATGTTGTTTCTCGGTAAATATATACTCGATTTGTTTAAATCCCACCCACTTTCCTATGCATACACATGGTAGTCCCATATTTGTTTTCAATCCTTTACTACCAACTTTTACATCCCATATTTTAAAAGATCATAGTGTACATGTGCAAGCTTTCTATTGCATCACATTAACTTTATGTATTAGTAAGTGTACTCCTTGCTAAAAAAGCTCTTGTTGATGTGTGATGAACATTATCTAGGTTCCACCACTCTCTTTGCCTTAACCTTTTTCCCCACAAATATGCCTAGTTAGTATTCCTTTGACATGTGTTGTGCTATTCATGTGCCCCATATGTTCACTCAACTCTATGTCATCACCTATATGGTCAAATTATGCACTAGCCATGTTCAAATAATACTTCCAAAGACGCTTCTAAGTGAATATTATAACATCTCCATTTTTCATTACATTGTGTGATGCCTTCGCATCAACAAGTGCTCTTATGAGGGAAGTTCCCAATAATTGATATGTGATAGCTTCACAATGTGGTACATGTAGGATCTACTGCAACAATGTGGATATAATAGTAGCCATGTGTTTGAAGTTGATTGGTCCAAATTTCAAGCAACTTGACAATAACACTCATAGTTGTTGTTGACTCAAAAGATAAGTTGTCATTATCGATTATTGAGACATGGCAATTTCAAATGTGTAATGTGTCAACTTTGATAAAAAAAATTAGGAACCAATAAAGTAACACTCACCAAAGTGCAATGCCACCATTGATTCACTATTTCTAAGTTAATCAATGACCTTGTTGAAAAGTTGTTTCAAACAAGTTAACACAAGTTGGAATGTGCCACTATTATAGTGTGTGAAACCATCTACCATTTGTTAAATCATTCTTTGTGCCTTAGCTTCAATCACTAAAGGAACATAATTTACAAGCATTACCTACACAAACTAAGGGGGACCAAGTGCATTTTGAAGCTCCAATTCCACCATTACCATGCCAATACAAGGTTTCAAGAGCTAGTATGAGTAACTGGGTTTGATGTTGTGTTTTGAGTGAGTTCTTGTGCTATTTTTTTGAAATATATTGGTTTTATCTTTGCTCTAGTTATCATTTTGAAATGGTAAGATTGCTTTATGCATTTTCAAGGTATTTTGGGGTTGGTTAAATAGAGATTTATCTTTTGCAAGAATTGTCTAAATTCCAAATAAGTGTATGGAACTCTAATCCACATTAAATAATGTCTTCCCTATTATCAAAGAGATTACCTTCCCAAAATTTGGTGGACCAATTCTCTAATGTGCCTAGGAAAATCAAAAAACCATTAGGAAAGAGAGTTTTAACCAGCCATTTGTAGGATGCAATGGAGTATTTGAGGGAAATTGACATCCCTAGTGTAGGTTGGGACTTGCTTGAATATTTCTTCAACAAGTCTTTTCATCCTTGGCATTTGAACAACCCTTGGAGGTTTTACCTAGCTAAGTTGATAGTTCCAAATTGTTTCCTTAGTAGAGACCTATGGGGTATTTGTGCACAATATGACCGAAATTCTAGAAAGGTTAAGTCTATAGATGGGAAGGCTTTGTTCACCACAAACAAGGAGTTGATCAAAATTATTTTCAATTTGAATCCCAACACAAATTAAAAAATTGATCTATAAAAAATGTATACTAAATATCATAGGGATAAAAATAGCTATAGGATAAAATGGCTACCAAATTATAGGCCAAAAGTTAAGAAAAAAATTAAAATTCCCAAAACCTATTCCAAATGTTGAATTGAAGCCTTTCAATGTCAACAAATTTGAAGGGTATTTTAGATTGAATTATTAAGTGCTATGTTAGGTTTTGGGAATTAGTTACAATTAGAGAATGTAGATAGGTATGATGATTCTTGTTGCAGATATTTAAAATTCTCATGTTAATAGGCTTTTTAATTATAACTCTTTTGTGGTTGAAAGCCTACATAAGGCAATGGTGAATTTCAAGTAGAACAATCCACCTTGTACTTTTAAGTGTTATTCAATTTTGTGCCACATGTAGAAATATTTTTTTTGGAGAATGGGATTGGGTAAACAACTTGTTTTGGATGTTGTACTTGCGGGACACATAATGCTAGTTCAATTGCAAATTGTGCATATGGATATGCATTGGGCCTTTGCAAAGTATTATTTTTTAGGACTTTTTGTTACTCTTGTTCCGAACAAGCTTAGTTTTCAAAGGAAAATATTATCTAACAAAGTCATCAATTTTTTGAGACCCCTTTCTTTTGCCCCTAAAACTAAAGTTGACCATAACTAGGTTGACTCATTATATCATGGCAATTATAATGTCATAAGAATATATAGTGCATTGATGACACCCCACAAATGACCCATGTTTGTACAAAATAGAGTAGCCTTTTTGGAGATCATGTGGTAGATGTATGAGACTAACAAGTTTCATTTCAAGAAACGAAAAAAAGGATGGTTTTCTACCATCACAAATAAGGCTAGGGGATTTTACTATCCTTGGAAGGGAGGGCTATGAATATTTTGGTGTAGTTTCGAAATTGTACTCCTTTACATTTTCACACTTTGTATGGGTCCCCTCAATTAAATTGGACTTAATTATGCCTTAATTAGCCCTATTTTGCATCTATAAGCCTAATAAATTACTTTTTTTTGAAGGGGAAACTCAACAACAATTAATGCCAACACATAATACTTTACCTTGACCAATGTGTGTTCTAGGAATAGGGACTTGGGACTTATTCACCCATGGGCGAATGGGTCCTCCCTAGGCCTTCGAACCTAAATTTAAAATATGTTTTTTGGCGGTATTTTTTTGTCCTCAAATTCAAATTTCAATGTCGACTTGTAATGTTTAAATTTTGGGAAATTAAGGATGCATACCTATAAATACAAGGTTATTTCATCAATTCAAATCCTAGAAGAAGAAGAAGAAGCAATAAGCTGGCATTTTTTATGAGAGAATCTATTCAAGTTTAAAAGAGCAAATATTATGATCAAAGGCATTCAAGAGCAGATTTATCAATGATTTATTACAAAAATCAAGATCTCAAGCATCATGTCAAAGTCTCTTGCAATCATGCATGTTTTTGGAGCTAACATGTTGCGATGTAGGTTTCCAAGATTCAAGCAAGTATTCAAGTCATATTTCAAGCATCAAGATCCACATCCATTGAATCCATTTCATGCAAGATCAAGATCAACATTTCAATCTTCCAAAGGTTTATTCAAGGGTTTGGTGAGTTGTAACATAGCATTGTTCATTCATCATTTCTTTTCATGTTTTATTATTTCAATTTAAGGTTTAATTACCAAAACAAGGTTTGACCAAGGAAAACCCCTATTCACCAAAAATAAATAATTTTTCCCTCTTGTGTTTTTGTTGCAAATCTTAGGTTGAAGAAGGATTAAAGACCTCTTGAAGAGAAAAATTGGAAAAGTTGAAAAAATTTGCAAAAGTTGTCACCTTTGTTGTCAAGATATAGAAACTCAAATCCCAAATTTATTTCTGACTTTCTAACAGTGGGACTTGGGGCAATCAGAAGTGCAGACCCAAGGCTCGAGGATTGTGAAATTAGATTTTAATTCATGTAAAAAGGACTCATTCCCCAATGGGAAAATGAGTCCTAGACAATTTTTCAGAAAGTACTTTTGGTGACAGGTACAGAGTGTTTAACCCTTCTCAGATCTGCTAAATCTTTGATGTTTCTCATAGTTTTATGCTTCATCTACAAGACCTGAGTGTTAGCTTACATAATTGTGGTGATTTAATAGTTTTCATTTTTCTCCCAAAAGTGTTGTTCAAGCTAATACCTCTGTCCTCAATCATAAGGAAATCAATAGATTCCCTCATTGAGCTGACTCACCTAAGGGTTGTAAGTCAATTCTTTGTGTGGATCTCATTTCCTAATGAAATAAAGGAAAATTGGTCTATCCACATCTACAATTTAAAATTGGTGAACCCCCCTTTAACCCTATAACCTATTTTTTGGTGTTTCATTTGACTTCTAGAAAATTTAGAAAGTATGAAATGAAGGTATGTCACGTTTCATTTTCATGGATAATCTAACTATTAGTTTTTGTTTTGCTTGAATCACATGATTATTTGTATCAACTAGAGCTAATTCATTTTTACTATGTGAATAGTTACATGCATATTATTAAATAAAATAAAATAAATAAATAAGTTTATTTATTGAAAGTGCTTGAACATAATTAGAAAGAGAATAATAATTTAAAATTAAAGTAAAATAAGTTAAAATAGATATTTAATAAAAAAAAATAGTGGAAATTTAATTGCATGAGAATTTCATTAGATGCAAGTGTAAGAGTCCTTGCATGGGATTTTTCAATTAATGCATTAATAAACCTGAAAGTGAGTAGAGGGGTGAGGGAAACTAAAGATGGAAAGGAGAAGATTCAAGTGGGGGCAGTGTAGAATAAGGTGTGCCTAGCTTTCCCTGGAATTGAAGGGGGCAAGATTGCTCTATTGAAAAAGAGGACTTTAGGAAAATTCACTGCCAACAATTCACTAACGGACCAACAATTCACTACTACGGAAAATTCACCGCCAAGTAAAATTCACGGCCAGCAATTCACCACCACAAAAAATTCACCAATGGAAAATTCACAGTCAGCAATTCACCGCCACGAAAAATTCAACAACAGAAAATTCACTGCTAAGTAAAATTCACTGAAATTAACCGCATTAATATTTTTTAATATATATTTAAAAACTTTCCATGGCCATGAATTGTTGGCGGTGAATTTTCCATGGCAATGAATTGCTAGCGGTGAATTTTCCTTCTGTGAATTGTTGGCGATGAATTTGTCGGATATCGAAAAAGAGTTGTAGTTGGTTCTAGGAGCTTTTGCTAATGTAGCAGTGGCAATAGTTGGAAATAATACAATTAGCACAACAAGAAAGATTAGCGGTATGTATAATGTTAACAAGGTAGCTGGAGCTAGAGGTGTTCTACAAAGAAAATTGTTTCATTCAACTCCTCGCAATCAATATAGTGTAGGAAGATCTACGTAGGTATGCTTTCATTTCTTTATTGTAGTTCTTTTTGTTTTCCATGATCGCTTAGTACTTGAACTTTCACAAAAAAAATTGTTGGGTATACAGAGGCCATATATATATCTAGTGATGCATTGCCTCATTGCCTTGGATGACATTTTCAAGATTTATAGATATATGTCATGCTTGACTGTATGATACTACTATTACACTATTTTATTAGCTACAATTGTTTCCCCATTGATGTGAAGATATTTGGTTTGGTATGTTTATAATAGATACTTGTATGGGGCATATTCTTTCTTAAGATTTTTTTAACATATAGGTCCAGGTCGTTATTGACACTACCACATGAAAATAACCCTTGTGATTGCCTTACTGTTGTGAGGAGATCCTTGCCTAGATTATATACATATCCAACTTAGTAATTCTTGCTTGAATACAAATGTATCTAACTTAGTAATCATTGGGCTTATATTTCTTTTTAAATATTTGTAAATATTATTCACATTTAACTTAGTAATCCTTGAGCTTATATACAGTTGGTTGGTCAATTCTATTGATGCATGATTTGTCAATTTCCCACTTTATGATCAACTAGTGCTTCAGCCATATGGTTGGCCTTTCTTGCTATAGTTGTATAGTAATTGAATGGTAAAGGGATTCTTCTATTGTATGATCAAGTGCCTGTTATCTTCAACTATCCATGCTAATTTTACAAATTCGGCTATACCTTAACAAAAGATTGCCTCGTGAAGGTTTTATGGTCCAAAAGGTTGAGGTTTTAAGATGGTATTGCAATGGAAGACTATACAATGGTAGTGTGGTGTGATTGTGTGTTGTTAAAAAGTAGCCAAGTTTTTTTATCAGACATACAAGAGTGGTGAGGTCCTCTATAACATTCATTAGGGCAACATCTATTTATAGGATCTACAACAAATGTCTTTTGACATTATTAAAAGTATTCATACCTTAATAAATGTTTTTAGAACTTCTATTTGATTTTCAAGGTCCTTAGCATTAGTCATATTAATTTCATCTATGCATTGACGCATATTTATCTTTGAACCATTCATCATGTCTTTCACACCAGTTTTGTAAGGAAGCTAAGGTAGCGAAACAACTTCCTGCACTAATCTTGAGAGGAGAATAATGCAAAACTTTACAGATCTTTTCAATAGTTACAAAAACTTAAACAAAAATAAACATAAATATCATGCATACCACAAAATAATGATTTATGTCCAAGGAAAACCCTTTCGAGAGAAAAACCCCACACTCCAAAAGTTGCCCAACATATTGTTCAAAAATCACAAAGATTACAATATGCTTGCAGAGCAAGCTTCTCATAGGAGTAACACCACCAAATATCATCTAGAGACAATATGACCACTATCAAACTCTCAAAATACATCACCGTCTACAAATGTAGTACAATGCACTCATAAAATAGGGTTACCTTCTAGGGCAAGATAAGCCAACAAAATATCTACCATCATATCTAAAACCTAATAATGAACTATCCAAATTTATAAGATATCATTAATTTAATGTATGTTGGCCATCTAAGAGTTTTTGTTAACATGGTCCCACATTTCGCTATTATGCTCCCAATGTATACACTTATCAATGCAACAAGGAAATATATATATGTATATATATCCTATAAAAAATAAGCCTTATATAATTGCAAGGGTGAGACACATTTTCCCAACAAATCTCCCACTTATCAAACACCTTGCAAGAGCAATGGAAGGGAGTAAACATCATCTCTTAATTGCTACGGGCTAAAAGGCCCATAGTCTCTAAACACCATCTAAACTATGTTCTCACATGCTTAGTTAAAGAATCAACAACATTCGTCAAAGTATCTATCTTAACCAGTTTCACCCTGCCATCTTCGACCATATCTCTAACAAAATGATATTGTACATCAATGCTCTTGGCCCTAGCTTGAAATGTCGGGTTCTTGGCTAGAAATATCACACTCTAACTGTCACAATAAATTGTAAATGTACCTTGTTTTAATCCAATATCTGAACATAGTCTCTTAAGCTAAATGGCTTCTTTACAAGCATGAGTAGTTGCCATATACTCAACTTCAGTAGTGGACAAAGCAACCACAACCTGTCGCTTACTCATGCAACTAATTGCACCACCAAGTAAAGTAAACACATAAGCACTGGTGGATCGTCTACTATCAATATCACCTACCCAGTATGAATCCACATAACCATGAATATCAAGGGAAATATCATCTTTAGTCAAATTACTATGATAAAACAAGGAATACTTTGAGGTACCACACAAATATATAAAAATTCTTTTAATTGTATCCCAATGAACTCTAGGTTTGTGATGAAATTTCATTCTCCCTACTATGAGATGGAACCTTTAGAGGAGAAAGAGACTTTCCCACTTGGGCATTCATCAAATCATTACCTTCCATTTTTCTCTTTGGAAAAATTTTCTCCAAAGCTTCAATACTTTTTAATTTAGCCTCATTAGTCTCTAAGGAGATCTCTGGGAATAAGATAAAATTATCCTTGTGAAGGATTTTCTTATCAACTAGTATGTTTTCCTAATCCTCACAGGTCTCTTGAGGTTGTGTAGCTTAATGCAAACATTAGAACTATATTAGGATGAATCTTTATGTGGTAGGAATGAAAATTAGTTTCAAGCCCTTCAAGGAAAATTTCTTGTCACTAGATTCCACTTCTAGAATGGATTTGAAAGGCTTGTGGTAGAGATTTAGTGGTATCTATCAAAACATAGAGCCAAACAGGGGCTTTGGTGTTGTCCAAAAAGGTCAGATCATGCTTCATGAAAATGCCCATTTGATTTCCCAAAATTTTAATTATTTGTAGGTCTTTGTATTCAAGTGGTAGGGTTTGTAGTTGAACACAAAATGACACTTGTTTTATATTTGTAGAAGAGGGGTTAAAGTTAGGGACCTAGGGCTGAGTATATAGTCCCACACCTTGCAAAAACCATGTCTGAACACTTCGAAGACAACGTCTCATGCTTGCTTTGAGGAAAAAATAGCAATAAAAAACCCATTTCCTTAATCTGTACATAATAAACTTCATTGAATTCAATCCAATGGTAATCAACCCATTTAATTAGATCATTTTTTAAAGGGTTAAGGTTCCAAAACTTACCAATAATAACTCTTTCGTGAAGCTCCCTGATTTGGTAGTTGAGAAATTCTTTCGAAAATGTCATATGGATGTCATCTCTTGGAATTTTGTTACTTCCCTAGGCCCCACTAAGTTGGTTTACTGATAACTTCACTTTCTTTTTTTGTAGCTGAGGCCTCAAGTTCATGCCATTTTGTTGAAAGTTTTGTATTAAGCAGGGAAAGGGCCCTGATCCTGTGGTTACAAAGCCATAACAACAAACAGAGAAACAAGCTAGGAAAATTAGCACTAGCCACTACCAAAAAATAGCAGCAGACAAACCAAACTAGAGCCAAAAATGGCACATAGGCCGAGTACCCAAATTGCAACCACTGAACCATTTGAAGCATAATAAAAAAAAAATCCCCATATTAATTCACAAAATAGTATGTAGACCATTTATGAGATTAACCAAAGTCCAATAGGTACGAAACCATAACATAGCTATCATGAAATAGCAATCTGGCATAATAAAACTAAACACTGATAGTTTCAAAGCAGCCATATAACCAAAGCAAGAGGATTTTTGAACCAAGCCTTACAACCAACAAAATAGGCCAACAAGCCACCCTCCAAGCTAAGGAAGTTTAAGCTCCTTGATAGAACCAACCCACATCGAGCCTATTACTTAGAGAATCCAATTCTAAACTAGAAGCAACATTAACATTGATGGAGTAGAAAGCCCCCATCAACCTACTTGCCTCTCCACCTCTATAGGAGAAAGCATATCCCAATAGTAGAGCCACCCAAACAACAACAATTGTAAAATACTAGCCCCTGTTAATAAGAAAATCTAGCACATCAAAACTCCCCATGACAATAGAGAAGTGAGAGAGCCCAAAAAAACTCTAAGGAGTTAAATTCAACCCAAAGCACCACCTCGATCAAAGCACCAACTCATACTCCACCTCTATAGGAGAGAGCTCCCCTCTTGAAGAGAGGATGAAGTGAGAACCATCACCACTAGTGCCACCAATCTCCTGCACATACAGGTTCCACCTCAAAAGGAACCAATAAAAGAAAAGGGAGCTTCCCACCACGACTACAACTTCCAAATCCGCCTCAAAAGGAGAGGGATCCACCTCTAAAGGAGCAATCTCCACCTCCATAAGATACCTCAATTGTAGAACCAAACATGAAGCCGACACACTAGTAGAGAAAGTTGTCACCTCACCCCTTGGCAACCCAAACAACTGGTACATGAAGGAAGCTAATGAAAGCACCTCAGCCAAGATTCGAGGAAACAAACTTCCTTGAGGCATCAAAATGAACATTTGGAGTATCACAACCATCAAAATTCACTTAGCAACCATTAGCAGAAGCACCAGGTCCTTTTTGAAGAACATAGTAGGAAGGCCAATCAAGAACAACAAGCCCAAAACCTTAGATTTCTCAGCACCCTTGAAGATCATCAGCAAACCATCAAAGACCCCAAAAAAATAAGCCCAAAAAATTATGAGCCCCTTAACCTCCAGGGCCCAAAAATCAGAATTGAAGACATCCACTTTGCAAGTCCAAAAACCCTCAAGAATACTATAGTAGCAAGTGCCAGATTTCTCACCAGGGAAGAGCCCCAACCACCAAACATTCACAAGCAATAGACAAACACCAACCACCAAAAAAAAAGGAAGCCTCTCCAAGGCACGAAAAAATCCTCAGCAACACAAGGTCGGGTCTCCTCAACCACCAGAGAAACTGACTAAATGCACCCACTAGCCCCACATAGAGAGAAGAAGTGAACACACAGTAGATAACTAAAACAGGGCACCCCCAATAGTACCTAGGTACCAACGAGATAACAACAAACAAAAGAGAACAAAGCAAAAAACCACACTCTAACAAATGATGAGCATACCACCAAAAATGAACAAGGGCACAACCACCAAACTAAAGAGGAAGGTAAAGCAAAAGCTCTCATAGAAAATGAGAATCCCAAAACCAAACCTGGGCCATGGCAAGGAAAGAACCATAGACCAAAAGGTGACATCCAGGTCGTGGAACCAAAAGGGGAAAAGGCCAAGGCCAAGACCCACCCCAAACAAACCAGAAAAGGAAGACACAGGTGTCCCACAGCTGACCAAGAGCCTTCAGCTAAACCCGCTAATAGGTAGTGAAACAGACCACGAGCACAAACATGGCACAACCCATGCGAAGCAACAAGGAAAAAAATGAATAAACATCCAACAAAAGGACAACTGGTACCAAGAGAATGTAAGAAAGGGCCAAACTTTCCAAAGGAAGAGTGGGGCAAGAAAACAACCACAAAGGAAACCTCACCTAGCAGCAAGTAGAAATCATCCCCAAAACCAACGCCTAAAGCATACAAAGGGTAGCCAACAAGGAGCAAAAAGAACAACACAACCCTAAGAATCAAAGCTCCCCATCCACCAGTAGCCACTCAACAAGCCCATCATCCTCATAATTTGAATCGCCCTCCTCCGCAATACTAGAGGATTCAAAATCCCCCCACAGTTATTTTTCCCACTCTTGCTCTTGCACAACTCCATCATTTTGTTGAAAGTTATGGTTTGAATTCTCCTTATTATACTACTTGATGAATTTTTGAGTAGGCTTTTGGCTCCGCATAGAGAAGGCTTAAAGGGGGCACCATATACTCTTGGTTTTAGAATGGATATGTTATTAGGAAAATTTGCAAGAACCTTCCCACCTTCCAATATCTTTGAAAGAGTGCTAGTCGGGCCCCTACTTTTGGACTGACCTAGCAAATGGCAATAGCTTGAATACAAGCTTCTACCAAGCCATAAAGGCCTTCCCACTATTCAATGTCCTTGGAGAAGGGCCTCCTTGTTCCTATCCCTTGAATTGTCTTGCTTGTTGATTACTTTTTGACTTGTCAGGCTTCTGCCAGGCCATGCCATTTGGGAACCCTCACCATGGCACATCTATGAGTCAAAATTTTGAAATTTTCCCATTAGAGGCATCTCATGCTCGAAGCCCTCTAATACTCATGTTTTGCTCAAAATAACGTTAAAAATTATTTTGATATATATATTTTAAATTCTAGAGCTAATTTTGAATTTGCTAAAACTTTCAAGGAAAGTGATGTTGAGTTGATGTCAAAAAAAAAAATAGAAAACCATTTTATTTTCCCCTTTTTTTTTCCAAATAGATAACGTCAATATCTAGTGCATGGAAAAAAAATAAAAAAATTTGATGTATATTTTTCTTGTAATAACATTTTAAAGTCAACCATACCAGAATTTGATAGTTTTCATTTGACATCAACTATTGTCTAATTTTTTTTTATCATTTTCAAAAAATAAATTATACCCTTTTGAAGAGATTCTCTTCTCTAGTGCACCATATATTTTTTAATTTTTTATAATATGTTTAGTATTTTTTAATTTCCAATCGGTCTCATTTTTTGTTTTAACAACCCACTTGTATTATTTTTAAAATGAAAAACATATTAAAACTAATAAAATTATCAAAACATATATATATATATATATATATATATATATATATATATATATATATATATATATATATATATATGGATTCTTGACTCTGAGATGTAAAAACTAGTATTTTTATTTTTTTGAAAACAAAATATGATTGAAGAAATATCATGTCCAAGTGGAAATTTTTAGGAATTTATGAAAAAAAGGAGATGGTTGCAACAAGGATGTCACATAGATAGTTTTGACCAAAAGGGTTTCAACCAAAACCCTTTCAATCGAATACACACATGGAAATTGTGTTAGATTTTAAATTGATAAAGGGGAAACAAATATTTATTTTTTCAGGCGGAAGGGTTTTGTCCAAAAATTTAGGTGTCATGTATAGGACATGTTATTTTGGGTGAAACTATTTTGATTGAAACTATTTAGGTTTAAACTATTTTTCTCATAACCTTTTAGTTGGTTGAAAGTGTGACATAGTTTTATGCTTTTACCCTACTCTTGATCCATAACATCTTAGTACACTATATTCTTCCATCAAGTACCAATCAACCAATTTTATTTTTTTTATCCTAGTTGAGTGCAATATCAACAAGTCTTAGTCAATATAGGAATTGGAGTATTTATAATTTCTTGATATAATGGAGCTAAAAATTAGTCTAAAAAATGATTGAAGTTCCTTTGAGTATCATGCATCCTAATCTTATGGGTCCAATAATATAGTGGAGCCATTAATTTTTCCTCAACTTTCATATAGGGTTGAATCTGAAGCTTGTTGGCTAGAAACATTTGGTTTTGAACCTAAATATCTTAGTGAAACCTTGTTTAATCATTAAAACTTATTTTGCATGGATTGCACAATATTCTCAAGAAATTTATATTTGATAGGTGGAATAACATAATGGACATTAGATACCATTTCAAGGAGGCTTCCACCCACTTCCCAATGAAGATCAAATATGAGGCAAATGCTAGCATGAAAATAGTATCCTAAACCCATGATTTAAAAATATAACCTGATAAGGAGTCTTATGATTCACTTTGAATACGTTACCATTCGTTGTAATTTTTTGAGAAAATATTTTTTAGAGATGTAAGGGGTTTCTTCATAATTACTAGCAAGGTTTGAACTACGTCAACGTGGATGTTTCTAAAATATTTAGTTATAAACCTCAACAAACATCCAAATTCTTCTATAGTAATGGCTAACATTTATTCTTGGCTGTTTTTTTAACAATTAATTTTTTCTTATCATCATAATTCTAGGTGCGGGCCATGATAACTTTTGGGCAAGGGGAAACCTCAAGTAACATCATGCATCCCAATCTAACTACCCACATGGTGTAGTGATACCATTAATTAGCATTGTTTTACTTTTGATAGTTTGCATTTGCATTACAACCTTATTCTCACATGAAAATATAAGTTCTAAGTTAAGCTACCATATATTATAAGATCATAAATATCATGGTATTCATTAATGAAACTTGGGGTTTTAAGAAGTCCGGTATAGTCTATATTTATTTCCTTTCCCTCTCCCAATAGTTGGTCTAGTAGTGGTGGTAGACATGCTTGTAAAACCTCAACCCTAAATTGTCAGATTGAAAAAGATTAAAAATTGATGGAGCATACTATTTATGTCTTTCACTTACCCAAAATTCAATTCTTAACAAGATGAATACAAAGATCAACGCAAACTAGCTTTGTTGGATCCCATAATCTCCCTAGTGCACTACAATATCCCTAACTCTCTCACTTCAAAATAATATCACTTAGCAGTTGAAAGTTCACTTCTTATTTTACTTCTTATTCTCATATAGAAAAGCATGTGAAACATGTTACCTCCCAACTACACTATTATTAGATTACAATTCTATACTAACACTTCAAATGAAATTCAATATTTGGCCTACATTTTTGCAACTTAAATTAATTCATCACTTTTAGTGAGAGGTGGCATCATTTGATCTAAAATAAAATTTTAATTATTGAGCTTTGAAAACACAATGGCTCTAGGGTGACTTTGAAGTTTTGAGTTCACAACTTTAGCACTGTATGCCTTTCATTTCAAAATTCAACTACAATGATCTATCAAACGTTCATCAAATAGTGAAATATTTTAATACATTATTTCTAATTTTATAAGGTATTTTATTGTGTCATATCAATATGAAAAAAATATATATTCATAAAATATTACCTAATTATGCACTAAATAGGTAATATTATTAAATAATTTGGAGTTTATTAAATTATTTTATTTTATTTAATTCATTTGAAGTTTGGAGTTGTAACCTAAAGTTTCCATTGAATTATACACTAGAGATAAATACAATTGAAGCATTTACTCATATTTATAAAAGTTGAAATGTATGTTGCTATCATAGAAAATACCATTTGCATACTAACTCCTCTATAACCTAAGACAAAACTTAAATTCTCTAAATAAATGCTCACCTATCTACAATGTCCAAAACCATTTATAATGAGGCTTAAATAGCCTTATATAGAAAAACATGAGCACAAAGGATCTTGAGCCATGTCACATGTGCTCCATTTTACATTTTAAAGATTTTACAACTTTGTTATAATAGAACAAGGACAAAAACCATTAGAAGAATATGCATTATTCTTAATAGATTAGAGAAGTTGTAGAAGCCATTAGAAGCTCAAGGTTGAAGGTTGGAGATGCCAGTAGAGCCAAAAATTTGAAATTGAATATCAGGAATATTTTTGAAAACCAAAACAATCATCTTACTTATCATTTGTTTGACTAAGATTTTGATATTGAACTAGATGACTAATTGAAGTACAAATATATTCCTACTCATTATATCTCTCCATTTATAAGACAAAATTTTTTGTAGGCCACAGGAAAGTTGACACTTTTATAATTTTCTTCTAAATATGCATTGTACTTTTATAATTTTCTTGTAAATATGCATTGTACTTGGCATCCAAAAATTCCTTTATATCCCTACATAAATTATCTATGTTTGATTCTATCTCCAAAATTTTATCAAGTATGTTATTTAATATTTCATAATCTAGATCCCCACTAGTACAAATGAATGTACAGAGAAAAGGTACAATTGTGCCAAACTTATTCTTTCACTAATTAAGTGGCTTGATGATTTTATTGTTGTTTAAAATATCTAGCATGATCTTATTTTCAATATTATATAGTAATTTAAACTTCCTCTTCAATTTTTGCTCAATTTTGACTTGATAATATATAACTTATCCTAAAAAACCAATCATTTGATATATATTAACTAAATTATTTGAGATGTTGGGATCAAACTTAAAAAATTTATTATCTTGTTGTATTAATGATATTCTAGGAGTTCATTTTCCTTGAATATCATTCAATTACTCTTGATGATGCAAGTATTATACATAGGCATTCCTAAAATTATTATAGCCTTCCCACATAGCTTCAAGTCTTATAATTATCTTGGATAATCTATATTGAATAAAAATATCAATTAGATGCCTGCACGGGTAGTCGAGTTGGCTTGAGTCTTAGATTTTCTCCCTGAGGTATCGGGTTGACTCGGAGACCCGGACTCACCTGATGTGTGTGGCTCACAAGTGGTTGTGCGCATCCCTAGGGACTAGTCTCGCCCCAGCTCACCCACTACTCCATCGAGGGGGTCACAGGGCTAGGTCACGAGGACACCCTGGGTTATCAAAAAAAAAAAAAATCAACTAGATCAATTGTTTTCTTATTCCTATCCTCATTTGCCTCATGTAATTATTCTTCAAGCTCCCCTTTTTTCAAGGACATAGTTTCCTTGTGTTGCATTAATAAATCTATTGATCTTGGAGGTAAAGTAATAATTAGTGTAGTAGTTCTCTATAGAAACAATAGTAGAATGATTGCATATCATTATATTCCAACATCAACCTTATGTGATTTTCTTGTAGTGTCTCATAATCAGCTTGGATCTTGTTTGTAGAAGTATTACTAAATAAGGTTGTGTTTACAACAAGAGAAGTTGCATGGGGAGAAAAAGTATCAGCCAATCCCTTAACAATCAAATTCCTAGATATTGCCCTAATGTTTCCTATCACTTGTGGCTTATTTGTGGATGGGGCCATAACCCAAACATCCAAGGATTAATACCTTGTGTTAAAACCAAACCCAAAGTATGGCTATTCAACTTTCTCTTAATTAGAAAAAGAATCTTCATATTTATTATAATTGTGTCCAAGGCTATGGTAGAGTCCATATATTAATCTTGTAATAGAAGTAAACTAGATTCTTGTACCATTTTCCTTACTTTTATAAGAGTGATATTATTGACTCTCAAGTAAACCTCTTTCAAAGTTTCCTTTGTTACCTTCTCTATTTGTGTTGGGTTTACCTCTCCTTTGGCTTAATTTAGCCTTTCTTGGAATTATTCCCTCAACATTCTCATGACAAAATCCTTGAATTATCTTGAGTTGACAAAATTATCTTCTATGATAAATTATGTATAAGTCAATTCCCTTATATCATTTGCTTCATCTCCTCCACCTCTAATATTTATAGGCAATCTATCTTGGGGTATATCCAAAAGTTGTACCCTTTGGAGAGAAGGCATCATATGATTTAATTCTTCCTCCCCCACTATATTTTCTTCCATCTATTTAGTTTCCTCTACATCTCCAACATCTACGGAATATGTCATGAGAGGTGGTTATACAACCTTCCTCCTTTTTTTTTGTTTCTCTATAGGGGATGCAAATGATTGTTTAGGCTCTTCATATACTTGTTTCACTATCATAGGTCTTTTTACATTTCTCAAAAGTTGATAAATCTCAAAAATTATCTATGGATCTTCCTCATATTGTGGTCTCTCCTCCAGTTTTATTTTTGATGCCACAAAAGGCTTGTAGGCCAAATTATCTATATTATCCATCATAATTTTTATCCTAGCAATAAGATCTTTGATCTCATGGAAATCCCTTGGATAATTTAGATTTTATTTATTTATCATTTTATCTCCCTTCTAGATAGCAACACATTTTGTTCTTTTCATCTTTATCTCATAATCAGTTAAGAAATTTCTAATCATCATGAAGCCTTATCTACAAAGACTTATCCCAAACATTTATTCCATATAAAAAGTGTGACACAACAATGAATACCACTTGAAATGCATGACCCTAATGCCACTTTTTATTGTCACTAATTTTTTGTGCATTCTTTCTACTATAAATGAAGCAAAGTAAAATTATTCATTTAGGTCTATATTTTGTGTATCTATAGTCATCATAATAAAATGCATAATTATTTTAGTTTTTAAATCCACTTCCAAGATCTAGCATAAGGCACGATAAGTTTTAATGAGATAATATTCAAATATTTCTTCATTGAGAGGTTTCAATTCCATGGGATTAAGCCTTACTGGTCTTCTATCTACACCTCTTACTTTGTGCTTTGGTAAGGTCAATTCACCCTATATCCACCCTTATCATTCTGATAATCCTTATTTATAATATTGAAGTTAATAACCTTATTAGTTTCTAAATGTAGCTTGAAAATATCTATAATGTATCCCTTATCAATTATTACTATTTCACCATAATTCTTAGCTAGAACAACCCTAGCATCAACATCATAATTTTCTTCCACTACTCTAACTAAATTCACATTAAAATGAATTTTTTAGGATAATAAAATTTCCCAAATCAAAATCCCAAACATGTGAAATAGGCCTCATTGAGGATCTCCTCTTATACCAATTCTCAAAAAGTGACCATTCACTTACAAGAGTTGTCACATCTCTATAATCTCTATATTGATCTCTTAACTTGTCTTATAAAATCCCTACCCCTTGTGCATGCCTTAATTTCCTTGATGATCCTAGGAATTAAACTATGAGGTCCTCACCCAATGTTATTTTTTATTTTGAGGGTTGGGAACTAGTATGACTTATTTTTAGGGTTTTTGGTGCAAATTAGGTTTTTGAATGGTGGTGAAAATTTTAGAATTAAGGGTGACTCAACAAATTTGTTATGCTCTTAGCATGGAAGGAAGACCCTAATGATGAGGAAGTATGAAAATTTAGAAACAATTCAAAATTTTACAAAAAAATGAAGACTTGAACTATACCTAGAAACTCTAATTCACTTCCAAGAACACTACAGAGCTCAAACATCCATAAATTCTTCACACCAAGTAGCTTTACAAACTTTTATCAAATCAACTATATATTTATGAAGCAAAAATCTAATAATATTTGGAAGATATCAATTAGCTTCACCATTATTGGTCACTTGTGTGAACCCACAACTAACAATTCTGTAATTTCGAATATCAGTCATCAATATATATATATATATGTCACCTTGTCCTTTCGATGTTCCCATGCATATGGGTAATCTGTCCATAAACATGTGTAGATATTTCTATCTACATATACTTATGTATATCTTTACTCATGTGTATGAGTTCATCATAGACACGTATATATGTATGTATATATACATCCTATATATATATCTGATTGATTATAATATAATCTCATAAAGAAGTACTCATAGATGCAAAGAAACTCAAACACTTAAATCAAGAATGTTTCCACAATCAAACCAAAACCTCTCCTAATTCATGTACAACCAAACTAAGGTATCTTACCTTTTTCCTGTAACTATTGACTTGACTTGACCAATCTAAAAGTGAGTGTGTGAAAGCTTAGTTAGGCTCATTAAGGGTTACTGAACCAAAACTCTTCTCCTGAGTGATACGTACCCTCCCTACCAGAAGCGTGAACCTGTACCTGCAACCAACTTGGCACATTTGTAATGGTAGTCAACCGATCATAAAACAATCATTTGCATTATATACTTCATAGTAATATTTAGTACATATATATCATTTTGAATCCATTTATTCATTATATTTCCAATTATTCATATTAACAAAGTACAATCACATTTATTTCCATCAAAGTTACAAACACACACATATATTCAAGTATTTTATCTAGCTTGGTAATAGTAGTTAGGTAAATACACAACGGGGTGTAACAAGAAGCCTTGGATAATTCACCTCTGGAGCTTGAGTCAAATTAGGTAAACCAAACTATTTCAAGTCTACAGCCTCCATTCCCAAAGCGTTTAGCTATTTCAAGACATTAGAACCAAGCCAAGACAAATCTATTGGGCTATCTTAAGGATGCATGCATCAAAATTCCCCTCATTCAAGCCATCAAGGATATTCCAATTTATACCAAGATCATAAGAGACCTTTGTATTAAAAAGTTAGGGAGAAAGGGGAAGGACCCTTAGATAGTTCATGTCTTAGGAAACCTTGCTAACATTATGCTAGGGAATGTAACTGTCCTTAAATATATAGACAGTGGTAGTCTAGTAGTGGACGTTAAGATAAATCAGACCCTTATCAAAAACACCTTGATTGATTTAGGGGCATCCATTAATGTCATGACTAAGGAGACAACGCAACTACTATAGCTAGTAAAATTTAGACCTACACCCACTATTTTACAATTGGAAAATAGGTCAATAGTGAAACCTGAGGGCATCATTGAGGACTTGGCCATAGTATTAGATTCATGGGAGTAGCCTATAGATTTCATAGTCTTGTAGCCAAAGGCCAACCTTACAAGATATCCACTTATTTTAGGAAGACCATGGTTAGCAATAACTAATACATTTATAGGTTGTAGGTTTGGGAACATGACTATCTCAAATGGAATTGTGACTAAGAAGTTGGTCCTCTATCCACTAGCCCAACCTCATGTAGATCTATAGTAGACCATTTGGCCTACCCTAGATGAAGACGACCACTATTCCTTGCAAAATCTCATGAATATTGAATGCAACCCCTTGTTGAGTAATCAAGATAAGGATGATTTAATTGACCATATAATATAAAATAACTATGGTAGGAACCCATAGCAACATGAATGTCTTTCATGTCTACAAGATCCATTGCAAAATATTATACATGCAAATTCATCAGCAAAAGTATCCCAACTTTTCCATTCTTTATTGCCACAACAATGTGTCTCAAATATTAGTGGACTTGATCTCTCATCTGTCCAATCATCATCCAAGACATTAGAAATCATGTTAGGTAGAATGCTAAATATTAACAATGGATTAACAAAATAACAACAAAATTCTATATTGAACACTGTGCTACAGGAACACCCAATAGCCTTTCCATGGGACTACCATGACATGGACAAGATTGATCTAGAATTGTGCATGCATATGATCTACATAAATGATGGTTTCAAACCAATTAGATAACCCTAGATAAGGATGAATCATGCCTTAAGAGAGAGTTAAAACTAATCTACAAAAATTACTTGATGCATGTTTCATTACCCTATTTTTGATAGTTAATGGGTATCACCTCTAGTTATTGTCCCCAATAAATGAGGGAAATGGAGAGTATGTGTGTACTATAGAGAGATAAACACAACCAATAGAAAGGATCACTTTCCACTACCTTTCATTGACCAAGTGCTTGATTCCCTAGCAAGCAAAAAATATTTCTCCTTTATAGATGGATTTAGTGGCTACAACTAGATTAGAATAGCTATAGAGGGCCAAAAAAAAACTACCTTTACATTCCCTTGGGGCACATATGCCTATTATGTTCTTTCTTTTGGTCTATGTAATGCTCCAACAAATTTCCAATGGGTTGTGCTAAGTATTTTCTCAGATTTTCCCATGACTCCATGGAAACCTACATGGATGACTTCACAACCTATGGAGAAACATATGAAGAACTCAAAAATCTAGATAAGGTATTGAAAAGGTGTCAAGAATACAATTTGTCCCTAAGTCATGAGAAATGCTTCATGATGATGACCCAAGGGATTGTTCTAGGACATTTTATATCAAGTGAAGGGTTTCAAGTGGATCCAAATAAGATTGAGATAATCTCCACACTCCCTATACTA
This sequence comes from Sequoia sempervirens, assembly GCA_007258455.2. Classification (NCBI taxonomy): domain Eukaryota; kingdom Viridiplantae; phylum Streptophyta; class Pinopsida; order Cupressales; family Cupressaceae; genus Sequoia; species Sequoia sempervirens. The sequence continues at coordinate 419,524,764 of VDFB02270651.1, forward strand.
CAGAAACAAAGAGATGTAAGGAGTTTTCTAGGATATGCAGGCTACTATAGAAGATTCATTTAGGACTTCAGTAAAATTGCAGCACCTTCTTTTGTTCTACTCACAAAGGACATAGAATTTGAATGGACCACAAAATGTCAACACTCTTTGAAGCTCTTAAGATAGCCTTGGAAAAAGCACCTGACTTGAGAGGGCCAAACTGGACATTGCCTTTCCATATACACATTGATGCCTCTTTTTTTTTTTATAGGAGAATTATTGGGATAAAAGGAAGGTAATAAGGAGTATGTTATTTACTATATCAGAAAGAAAGATACAAGGAGCAGAGCTTAACTACACAGTAAAAAAAAAAGAGATGTTGGAAGTTGTCTATGCAATCAACAAGTTTATGGACAAAATCACAAGGTATCTAATCTTTATTCACACTAATCACACTGCAATAAGGTACTTACTAAATAATCCTATGGTTGGAGGTAAACTAGTCAGATGGTTTCTCTTACTACAGGAATTTGATATAACCATAGTGGATAAGCCTGGGAAGGCTAATGTGGGGGTTGGATATACATTTGGCTGAGGCGGGTTGCATGCCAAAATGGACAAATTTGCAATAAGTGTATGGATTTTTGGTTCAATTTACATTGTGTTATTTATTTCAATTTTTTATTAAACTGACTATATGTTGAAATTGACATTATATTTTAGGTGGAAAACAGTAATAGAGAAGCAGGTGTAGAAGATATTGTCAATTATATGGTAGCACTAGATGCTAGTAAATCTAAGATTATGATGAAGTGGAAATCTAGTTCATCAATAGAGATTTCACAACCATCTGTTCAATGCCTAGTAGGAGCCTATGTAGATCTTGTCAACTCAAATGAACTAGGGCACCAAAAGGTAATGAGTTGCATATTCAGTCTCACTCAACAAGTTACACAATTGGTTGAATCCATTAACCCTATAGTTTTTGCATCGAATGAGCATAAATCCATGGATTCATATGAGGTAAGAGGCTCTATTGATCTCATTTCTTCTTGTTTGGAAATTCTATATACAAATGCCTCTTAATATGTAGATTATCGAAATCTGAGCGTAGGAGAATCCAACCCAGTTTCTTTATTGTTGGAGTGATCCAAAAAATGTTATTTTGGACAAATTTATAGCTTGCATTCTTTACTTGACTATTGAATGCTTTGTATATTTTTTTGCACGATGGTTAAACCACATGCAAAGCAATTTTATCAAAGTAATAGGAAAACAAAAACGCCTTCATGTTGTCAACATAGCTGCCAGTATTGATAGTGATCAAGTGGACAAGAATGTGCAACACAGTCGACTTAGTTGTCATGAAGTTGAGGTAATTAATATAATAGTTGTTAGTTATATGTCCCAATGTTTTGTCATTCTTCGTGCTTAAAATGTTCTTTTGGACAAAAAAGTATAGCTTTTGCATTCTTTAAGTTGTAAGTTAATCTGTCCCAATGTTTTGTCATTCTTCCTTTGGAAAAAAAAATTATAGCTTTTGCATTCTTTAAGTTGTAAGTTAATCCGTCCCAATGTTTTGTCATTCTTCTTTTGGAAAAAAATCTATAGCTTTTTCATTCTTTAAGTTGTAAGTTAATTTGTCAAATGTTATGTCATTCTTCATGATTAAAAATGTTCTTTTAGACAAAAAATTATATCTTTTACATTCTTTACTTATATTAATTTTTGCATGATGATTAAACCATATGATGCAAAGAAATTATATGAAAGAAGGAAAAAAACAAAAATGCCCTGTCAATAGAACTCTCTGCAAAGCTGTACAACTTCATGTCTATAATGACGTTGATAGTGGTTATGATGATGAACTCGACGAGAATGCACATGATATTCATAGTGGTCATCGTGATGAACTCGAGGTGAGTGCTATGAAACCACATGCAAGTAAGTACTATTCAAGTAAGTAATGGTTGTTTTATTATGTAATTAAGGGTAATCATTACATATTTGATAGAAGCTGGATAGAATAGTAGTGAAGTGTAATTAGCTAGTATACATAGATTATGGAAATAAGGGAGAACATATAACTTACATATGGAAGTTTAGAGCTTAGTTGTAATAGAGTGTTTTATAAAAGCACATACAAAAACTGATTTGTTCCAAGACATAAGACATTACTGTGTTTTATATCTCAACATAATGTGTATTGTTTTAATTTTTGTAGACATTTATTGATAAAATCCAAGAAGGGGATAAAGTTGAGGTGTTGGATCCATTTGATGGTGCTGCTACAGGCATTGGGCGGATTCACTTGTTAGGATTTAGGTGCCATCAACCTTGTAAATCCTTTAATTAATTATTCTCCTAAAGTGTTTTCAACATTTACCCATAAGAGGTGAAACAGTTTAACCAATGGTGGTGAAAGAGACTATGTAAATGTAGTGTTACCGTTGTCGTTTGTCATTTAGGAAAAGGACAAAATAGCTAGGTGTCCCACTTGGAATCTTCTAGAATGAGGTTGTTAGGATGTTGTAAGGGAATCTATGACATGTATGACAATTTTCATAAGATGCTATGACAGTATGATAGATTCCTATGACAAGTATGACAGATTCCTATGACAAGTATGACAGATTCCTATGACAGAATATGCTATCTTTGACCCTAGGTGCTCATGCATAAGTTATGCCTTATGACAGCTGCAAGAGCATCTATAAGAGGCTATTTTTAGGACATCATGACCATTTCATGAAGGGAGGTGTGGGTTTTTCTAGGTGGTATTTCTGCCTATTGTTTGGTGAAACCATGGTGGCTTTCATCCTCACAAATCTCTTTAAATAGGGGCCTTGAGCTAGAGTTATTCAATTCAATTTTGCAGGTTTGCAAGGTAACAGGGTGCTACATGATTTTACAGGGATGATAAGAGAAGTCTATTGCTGCATGTAATATTTCATAATATTAGTAATATACTTGCCTCTCTTTCGGTGGTGGATTTTTTTGCCTTCGGGGTTTCTCCACGTAAATCTGTTGTTGCATGTGTTATGATTCTTCTATCTCTCTCTCTCATTCTTTCTTCACACTAAGGGTAAAGGTTAATCTACATATTTTAGATTTGCATTCACCTATTTAAGTTCATATTGCAAGCTTTCTTCACCTTGATAATCAACATCACTCACTATCTATTGTACATGGAGTCAAATTGAAAGGAACATAAGATGAAAATATAAATATTTTATAGGTCACAAGTAACATACCCCTTCCTCATCCAAACAAAATAGATGGAGCTTTCCATCTAAAAGAGAAAGAAGGGGCCTTCACACGGTGTCCACTAAAATATTTGAAAAAAATGACATAGTGTTAGCCATAAGTGCAGAAGAGAAAAAGAAGGGTTAGTAGCAGCAGAGTGTGGAGAATGAAGTTGCAGACAAAGAATGTACTGAGCCTAAATAAGTTGAACCCAAACAAAAACCAAAAAATCTGATTTGGGTGTGCATTCTATGAGTAGAACAAAGAATTTTCTTACTCCACCTGTAATGTAAAACCCCTTGATTATTTTTTTCTCTTTTTGTTTGGGTTCCACTCATTCAAACTGGTGCATTATAGAATATGGGATATGTTGTTGTGTAAGCAATAGAAGCAAATAACAGGGGTGTAGAAAAAGAAGTAAATATAGAGTAGATAAAGAGGTGTAGAGAAGAGGAAAAGTTGTAGAGAGTGCAACATACATGCATGTGCAGTTGCAAATAAGTTGCAACATAGAATTGTCATCAAAATTGTAATATCTTGCATAAGAAAAAAAAAAGGCATTGTAACTCAGTTTTCTCAGTCACAACACTGAGAAACACACTTTGTAATAGTACATTTTTCAAAGCAAAGACATTTTTTCTTATATCTGTAAGTGTAGACACCGAATCTGATTTAGGCTGCGACTTCAATATTCTTCATAATTGTATTCTTCATGGTCATGATTAAATAATGTCAATTATTTAATTATTCTCTAAATTCTTCATTTCTTTATTAATTAAATAAATCTAATTATTTAATTAATTTACTTTAACTTTTATTCTTCTATTAATTAAATAATCTTAATTATTTAATTAATTCACACTTTTCTTTATTCTATCTGATTAATTAAATAAACCCTTTTTATTTAATTATGTTACTAATTAACCTTATCCTTCTTCTTCAATTAAATAAATTCTTTTTAATTTACCTCTTTGTCATATTTCACTATAATTAAATAAATTCTTTTATTTATTTAATTATTCATTTAAATCCTTCATCACTTTTTTTTTTTAGACTAGGAATCGGGTAGCACGACTATAAACCGCACGCCTGTAAACTTTTTAACGTGACCGGCCGGTGCCACGCCCTCCGGTACCACGGGACGGGGGAGACTAGAACTCGTGACCAGCAGAGCCGCAACGGAATTACTTAGCCAACCGAGCTAGGGCCCCCGCCCAAATCCCTTCATCACTTAATTAAATAAATCTTATTTATTTAATTATTCTTCAAATATCAAATCTTGAATTAAATGAATTATTTAATTCATAAATTCTATTTTAACGCTTTCCTCTATATTTGGATAATTGTGTGAGTTATCTAAGTATTCACTTTGAATTGACTCGACATCTATTTAAATTGCTTAGTTAACTCAGGATTTAATGTCTGAGTGGCTTTCTTGAGTAATCTCTTCGTCATATCATTCAGTCATCTAGTTCTAACTCAATTGTGTGTACATGCATATTAATTAAATATTTCTATTTAATTAATTAAATCTTGTGTGTTCGTTCGAACAGAGAGTTGCCTTAATCCATCTTTATCTTTGTCATGCGAAGACTATTCTTTTGTTTTCGAATAACAAACTCGAAGATTAAATCATTTATTTAATCTTTATTTCTATTTCTAATTTGCATCACTTATGTCGCTACTAACAGTTTCATAATGTATGACTAATATGTCGATCTCAACCATTCGTTGATCTTTCGATCCTAACCAGTCGTTCGAATGATCAATTTTCTATAAATTGATTTGTCATTCATCATTCCAATCTCTCTCAAAATCGTATGAATTTTAGAGCAATTATCTTGAATCTTCGATGTTTTGTCTTAATCACAACACTTAGGCCATGCTTGCACGAACTTTGAAAATCTGAGGGCAAGTACACTACACAGACGAAATAGAGAAGAGTAATGGAGGTTATTCAACGAAATTGATTGCATGTTTGGTAAAATAGTTTCTTTTATGCATGTTGTTCTTAGCTTTCTTTTGTGCTCGATTATCTAAGCTTTGAGGATTCGTTAGTATAGTTTGAATAGATTAGATTTGAAATTTCCTAACTCTCTCGTGTGTTTTTCTCTAAGCTACATTTGGTGAACCTGACATGAAGACACCATCTTCGCATATCCGTAGAATTTTATTTGATTTTACAGGTTTTTGTACAGAACGATGCATCTGCTTGACAAAATGCTGCAATTGACATTCAAAGACGCATCAGCTTGATGAAACAACGCAATTGAATTTCTTGACCGCATCTGAGATCAGAAATGAGAATCTAAAAAATAATCACACATCTGTCATTTTCTGAGCCGCAACTGACTGGTAAAATATTGTGACGCATTTGATAGAGAAAACGACGCATCCGACTGGTATATTTTTAGGTTTAGGCTTTCAAGTTACAGTTTCCTTTCGTTCTTTTATTTTCGCCAATCTTCTATTTTCAGCATGTGTGTTAAGGAGTTAACTAAGTTTTTGCAAATCGATAGTCAAAGACCAATATCAAACTACTAATGAATCTTTCTGCAGAACGCATGTCGAAGACCCTATTTAAATTTTTTTTAAACAAATTGTTTGGTAGTGTAGAAAATCTTTCATTTGGATTAAAATTAACAATTGTCTACTGTGTTTGGTGCGAAAGCACAATTTTGTAATTACCCTCACGATTTGGTACATCAAAGTATCCTCTCCCCTTGCGCATCTATGTGATCCTAGGTGTAAAAGAAATAGTTACTAACTCTAGAACTTGGGCCTATTCTAGTGGGAAAAAGTACTCACCCCAGGATGACTCAAACTGGTAGCACCCTGACTCGAGGGACTTCCAGTCAGTATATAAAAGTGGATTCTTGGGGAAAGCCCAAGAATCACGCGTATGGTTCCGATGAGATAGATTTGAAAGGGGACTCTCACTGCATGGATCATGCCCTGTGAATGGAATGCCCTAATTAAACACCTTTGTTTGTAGTGTCCAAAATCCTTCTATTTACTGGTGTAGCAGGTCGGACCTATGAAGCCGTCTCATATTCTTACAGTTCATATGTAGAGATGAAAGTATGCCATGGGATGTTCATGGGTACTGTAGCTTGGCTGCCCCGAATGATGTTAATGAGCCGTGGAGGGGAGCTAGAGGGGTCAAGCTACTAATCATCTGCCTTGAATAAGCGTAGCTGGGGAAACCCAAGTGAGAACTCAGTAAATATTGTCCTTCATAGCCTAGGATGTGCTTGTTTGTTGTCAAATTAAACATTCTTTGAGTCCACAATGAAACTGAAAACACTTTGTCTTATGATTGTATTTGTTTTCCAGAACTCGCTCATAGAAAAACAACATCAATTTTATATCTCTATTCATTGAAAACACAATAGAATCACAATTGTTCACCAGAGAGACATAATTTTTCTGTCGATTCGCATCTATTTAGCCTAGAGTCACATCTACCAGATTAGCTCGCATTTTCTCTGTCAAAAATCACATCTATCTTAGGAAACCGCACTTGTGATATTTTGTGACGCATTTGACAAGGTGAGCCGCAACTGCAGTCTGGAATGATGCATTTTCCACTGTCGCAGAACTTTTACTAGTGCATAAAGTTTAGGAAACCACATATGTTACATTATGAGTCAATTTCCATTACAAGTCACATCTGTTAAAAATTACACCGCATCTGTCCAAAACTAAAGTTTACCAGAAACTTGCAACTGATTACCAGAAAACCGCAACTGTGAAACATCACTGCATCTGCTAAATTCTATGATGCATTTTCTTGATTATTAGAAAACCAGAATTCGCAGTCACTATCCACTCAACACAGTCATACCAGTCTTTCATTTGTCTTTTCACAATAGTCCTTGAACAGAAACCTAAACAATTTGCTCAATTTTGCATCCTTTAGGTATCATTTAGCCATTACTATAGTCGTCCCGATTCAGAGTTTTACTTTCATCTTTGAGTACATATTTCCTTGAGATTAAACTCCTAGGAAGGTCACTTTTGCAAAATTTAAGATAGGTCCACCATCTATACTCTAGAAAAATCATAACGTCAACGAAATCTGTCATTGAACCTAGTCCTGTCATCATATCCTTTGTCCTACAGAGAATCCTCCTAGCTCATCAATCTAGTTAGGAAACTCAATTTATCTTTGATTCTAGTCCTACATTGGTTCCTTGACATAACTAAATTGACGCCTTGGTTAGACTTTAGGTGGTTGGTAACCTCGTCTCAAGTTTACAAAATTGATTACCTTAGAAGCTTGCTTAGACTTTGCATCTTTAGATATTGTCATTTTAGACTAGCATCATCTTAGAACATTCCTTATTTTGCATTCAGAAGATCCAAAAAACATAGACTCAAGTCATACTATCCATAGACGTAGTTTTGTATTCCTTGCTTATTGAGCTTATCTTACATGGTTGAAACTAGGTCTAAGAGAAGAGAGAGAGAAAAGATGTCGAACCCAAACGAATTCATCAATCCATTCTCCACAAGACCTCACAAGAATTTATTAGACAAATTCACCACTAGAAACACTCAAGGACACATTATAATAGAAGACATAGAGGCTGCTGCACAAGACCTTGAGTTTGCCTCTTTTGTAGATGAGTACCTAGCAAACGATCATCAACGATACTTAGCCAAATTGCTAGCTGAAGGTGCTACCTTACCTACTGGATTCGATATTAGCACCTTACAAGCTCAACCTACACAAGGGACAAATACGACTGCCAGTACTACTATACCTCAGGTAAATACAACCATACCATTTGGCGTACCTACACAGAGTATGATAGTCCATACGTCTCCATTTTGTACATCTGGCATGACATCAGGATTTAATTTCATTGTAGGGGCATCATTGTCCACTCCCTTTGGTCCTCTTGTTGGGAATAAAAGATCTAAAACATCTGCTTCTACACCAAATGTTAGTGTCACAAGTACCATACCATAGTCAACAGCCATACCTAGTGTTCATGTCACCGGGACCATACCATAGTCAACGGCCATACCCAGTGTTCAAGTCGCTAGTACTATATCACAGAATACACAAACAAGAGGCATTCCCTCATTCCAATATGGAAATCATAATCCATTTTCCTAGAGTGGTAGTCAGAATCCATTCACACATAATCCAAGTCAAAACCAATTCACACAGATTCTGAATCATAATCCATTCTCACAGAGTGGTATTCAGAATCCATTCACACAGATTCCAAGTCAAAACCAATTCACACAGATTTCAAATTAGAATCCATTCTCACATAGTGGTAGTCAGAATCTGTTCACACAGATTCCAAGTCAAAACCAATTTACACAGATTCTAAACCATAACACATTCACCAACATTCCGAATCCAAATCCACATCAAATACCAACATTCAATCGAAACCCATCACGAGACCTTGGATTTCAAAATACCTACATAGACCCGCATAATCCATCTAGCACATCATTAACCTAGGATGACGTCTTGCAAACACAAATGCATGCACTACAAAAACAAATGGACAACATGGCAGTGTCAACTAAGAAATCCTTTCCAACAAAGGACATATGCCCATTTCCCTTTGATAGATCATTGTACATGACACCTTTCCCTCAGGGGTATGTCATACCGAATCTCCCTAAGTACAATGGCAAACAAAATCTGATAGAACATATAAGGGAATTTTCTACCATGTACATAGATGTTGCTTATGACCCCACATATCTTATGAGACTATTTCCAAGAAGTCTTGTAGGAATTGCACTAGAGTGGTTTTTAGGTCTAGACTATGGTATCAAATCTTGGGGTGAACTGGCTGAGAAATTTGTTGAGTAATTCTCCTTCAACATAGACCACGAGATAAATATAGAAACCTTGTGTCACACAACACAAGACGAAGGTGAAAATTTCATTGCTTTCTTCTAGATATGGAGGACTATAGCCAGCCGGTGTCCTGTCGAGATACTTGAAAAACAAAAATTTACTATGTTCTAGGAAAACCTTCATGCAAAACTAAGGAGTAACTTAAGGGTACATTGTTGTACATCCTTTTCAGAACTAGTGGAAAAAGGGGTTATAATAGAAAAGGATCTCATTAAAAAAGGAGAACTTAAGACATTGGCATCTAATAGAAATCCGATAGTGTCAAATTCCCCAATGACAAACAGATTTTGGTCTCAGAACAAAAACGTCACCAATGATGGGGTAGTTGATGCTAAAACTATACAAGCAGGACCAATCATCACATTACAAGGACCTAACTCTTCGGCCAACACGCTTAATGTTGTCAATCAAGCTTCCAACACGATCCAAAATACTCAACGTCCACAACAAAGGAGGTTTCAAAAACGTGAGTTCACTCCCTTAGGGGAACCCATTGATTTTGTATTCAAGCAATTGTTACAACATAATCTTATACAACTTCAAGAGCCAAGACAATACAATCTAGGACAATTTTAACCAGTTTGGTGGGATGACAATGCCTTTTGTGATTATCATAGAACTAAGGGACATAACCTACAAAATTGTCGCCAACTGAAAAATATCATACAGGATCTTGTCAAAAAGAGAATTATTGAAGTTAGTGGACAGAAACAAAAGTCATCAAACACTGATCATCAAGTCTTTTCTAATCCACTATACGACCATGGGAAAGGAAATGTCCCCAGTTCGAGTAACAAGACCAATATGTCCGCCAACTATGCAAATATCAAGCATGATTATAATAGTGGAAAAACCATTAACCACCTTTGCGTCGCCAATGAGAATATCAATACCATTACTATCAATACAAATCCTGAGTGTGTTGTCAACACTCGTCATACTAAGATCACTATCCAAGGTCCTCCATCACAACAAACACCACATCCTTCCAAGTCACAATATAACCTACTTGACCAGTTGGGGAAGACCCCATACCAAATCTCAATCTTGGAACTGTTGCGTATTTCCCTTGAGCATCGATCTATTTTAGATAAAGCTTTACAAAACACCACCGTCCCAAATGATATCGATGTCAATCGTTTCCAAGAAATGGTGGGCTACTTGACCAATAATCATCATGCCACGTTTTCTGAACAAGACTACACAACTGAAAAGACAAACCATAACGATCCTTTGCATCTTGAAGTCCTTGTTGATGACACCAGAGTTAGACGAGTTTTGGTAGATGGAGGAGCATGGTTAAATCTGTGCACTTTAAAATTGATTAAGGCATTAGGTTTCTCAGAAGCATGTATAGACACAACCAAAAGTATTGTCATTAAATCTTACGATGATGAAGAACAAAAATCAAAGGGGGTGGTAACACTTCCTATCAGAATTGGTCCTGTAGTAATGGAGACAAAATTCTAGGTCTTGGATCTCACCCTTCCATACAACCTTCTGCTAAGCAGACCATGGATTCATGCCATGAAGGTGGTCCCTTCCACATATCATCAATGTCTCAAATTCCCTTACAATGGCACTGAAATAACTATAGATGGTGACCCAGATCCATTCCAATATTGCACCAATCTAAAAGAGATACCCCAATGCCAAGTGCTAGTAAACCAAGAGGCTTCATCATCCAATTCATCTCACTATGTCAATCCATCCACACTCACTCGAACATCTATTTCACCTTCATTTCCTACCACTCCTAGGGTTGAGATCCAAGATAAAGGTTGTGAAGAAAATTACATGAAGACATCTTATTTTGTTAGCAATCTGATTCCTCCTAAGTCATACGGTTTACCTATATCAGATAGGAGACAATCTATGGTCACTAAACACATTCTTCCCACAACAACTTCACTAAATGGGGAGAATTAAGTGAAGAAGTTGTAAACATAGAAGATGTCACCTCCTGGCTATATAGGGAAGATAATGAAGAACCTCTCTCACTTGCTCACATTCCTATAGATCTATATGGAAAAGGTTTCACAATCATGCAGAGCAAGGGATATAATGAACAGAGTGGTTTAGGCTTCAATCAAGATGGGAGGATTGAACTGATCTTTGTTTCTCAGTGGCCAAAGGGCTTAGGGCTTGGGTTTCAACCAATTCAGATTGGTGTTCCTAGTACCACATCACCCTTAATCGAGGAAGTAAGTGCTTCAGAAGATATTGAGACATCTCATGAACCATCTAACCAACATCACTGTGACTCCCTCGAATCAAACGAATATGAGTGGGATTCCTTATCCTCTACCTCTTCCATGGACCTTGACAAGCTATTTGGCGAACTTGACTTAATGTTGAGATCCTCACCAAATCCATTGAATTCTTGTCCACCAAAGAATATGACAAAAGAGGAATGGTTTAAACATTACTATTGGGAATCACTTGATCCTACCTCTCGGCAACCTTATACATCTATTTCAAATAACCAAACCTTGGCATTAGGCCCACTTCTCAATCCACCTAGATCTAAACCAAAGAGCAAACAAGACTTGGTACAAGAATTTTGTGACCATATGAACAACTCAGTCCTTACCTTGACTCTATTAAACTTTGATAACTCTGACGATGACATGCCCTTAGTTTATCCCCAACTCATTGATTGGGATCAACAAGACCCACCCATCTTATATATTTTTGAGAACGACGAAGCAATTGTTGAGTTCCTGGGATTACGAGAAGGCATACCTAGCGGGGATCACAAGGCTGGTTTTACCATTGACTTGGACAACAAAGCATATATATTTTGGAGAATTTGTTCAACCCTCCAGTCACAAAAATGAGAAAAAGAATAAACAAGATAAAAAGGATGAGTCTCTAGGTGAAAACTGAAAGGCGCCTCTAGACAATGAAAAAGTAAAAATAAAGGACGCATCCGAAGGCGAAAAGCTCTCTGAGGCACCTAAGGATGGAGGTTTGAACATTCTCCTCGTTGCACAGGAAAAGTCACCCATGCTCATTGAAGAATCAATAGAAGTCAACATAGGCACATAAGACAATCCTCGACTAGTTTATTTTGCGGCATCATTAACCACAGAAGAGCAGCCTGAATTCCACAACTTCTTTACACAGAGACAAATAAATTTTTCCTGGTCATATGCAGACATGCCTGGGTTGGATCCTAAACTTGTTCTACATCACTTTCCCTTACAACTAGGTGTCAAACTAGTGAAACAAAAATTGAGGAAAATGCATCCACAGATTGCTCTACTAGTCAAGGCAGAACTCAAGAAATTGTTGGACGTTGGTTTCATTAGATCAATCGACTATGCAGATTGGATTTCCAATCTTGTACCATTCACTAAACCAACAGGGGGCATCTGCATCTACATCAATTTCAGAGATATCAACAAGGCTTGTCCTAAGGATGACTTCCCTTTTCCTAACATAGACATGATAATAGACATGACAATAGGGTATGAGATGTTGTCCCTTATGAATGGATTTTCAGGATATAATCAAATCAGAATTGCAACTGAAGATCAACCTAAGATAACTTTCACTTGTCCTTGGGGAACATATTGCTAGAATGTTATGCCCTTTGGACTCAAAAATGCTAGAGCAACCTATCAACGTGCCATGACCACCATTTTTCATGATCTAGTACACACTCTTATGGAGGATTATGTTGATGACCTTATAGTTAAATCCAAGACAAGGGCAAAACATTTATAGGTTTTAGACAAGATATTTCAAAGGTTGGCGAAGTATAAAGTGAGACTTAATCCCAAGAAATGTGTGTTTGGAGTAAAGTCAGGAAAGCTTTTAGGCTATATCATTTCCAGATGAGGCATTGAAGTGGATCCGGACAAGGTAAAAAAAATCATAGACATGCCTCCACTAACTAATCTCAGTCAACTAAGGACATTACAAGGAAGACTGCAATCCATCAAAAGATTTATAGTGCAGTTAGCAGATAAGATGCATCCTTTTCAACATTTACTTAAGAAAGGGGTACCCTATGCATGGACAGTTAGGTGCGGAGAGGCTTTTCAACTGATTAAAGAATATCTACTCACACCACCAGTCTTAATGCCACCTGTTGAAGGATGACCACTGATTCTTTATATTACAACAACCCATTCATCACTTGGAGCATTGCTTGCACAAAATGATGATGAAGGTCATGAAAGGGCGGTTTATTATATCAGTCAGACTTTTGTAGGTTATGAGCTCAACTATAGTACCATTGAACGTGCCTGTCTTGCAGTAGTATTTGCTACTCAAAAATTAAGGCACTATATGCTAAACCATCAAACAATGTTGATTGCCAAAATAGATCCTCTGAAATATCGTCTAAGCAAAGCAGCCTTAACAAGGCGACTGGCCAAATGGGTTATGATACTTAGTGAGTATGATATCCAATATGTAGAGAGAAAGGCTATTAAATGGCAAGTCATTGCTGATCAGTTAGCCGACACACCAATACAAGCAGATCACCCATTAGTTGCAGACTTTCTTGATGAATTTATATTCACAATTGACACAAACACAACATGGAAATTGTACTTTGATGGCTCACATACAAATAATGGCCTAGGAGCTGGTATACTATTTATCACACCATAGGGTGACTCCATCCCTAAGTCATTCAAGATTGCATTCCCATGTACCAACAACATAGAAAAGTATGAAGCTCTAGTGACAGGGTTACGCATGGCAGTCAAGTGGAAAATTAAGAACCTACAGGTATATGGTGATTCTCAACTAGTAATCAGATAGGTAAATGATGATTATGAGACTAAGGATGAGAAGCTTGCTCCATACAAACGCATGGCTGATAGCTTTAAGGAGTACTTTGACAAGGTGGAATTTCATCAGATACCTCATGTTTTAAATAGGGCAGCAGATGCTATGGCTACAATTGCATCACTTTTAGACATTCCTAGCAATGTGCCTAAGTTTGAATTCTTGGTAGAACAGCTTTTGGTCCCAGCCTATGATATCCCAGATTCTGAGATGGTGTGTGACATTGTCGGTCCTGATTCCCCATGGTACAAAGAAATCTATGACTACCTCCATGCCGAAATCATACCCACTGGCCTATCAAACAACCAATGTAGGAAATTCCTTCATAAGTCAGCCAAATACACCATTTTCAGAGACACCCTATATAGATGTGCCTTAGATAATACCTTACTGAGATGTCTTGATTCCAATGAAGCACAAGCAACCTTGCGAGGGGTGCATGAGGGTATATGTGGTTCCCATTCTAGCAGTAAAAAGATTATGAGATTGGGTTATTATTGGCCTACTATGGAAAAGGACTCATATGTCTTTGTAAAGAAATGTCATCAATGCCAAGTTCATGGAGACTTGATACATGCACCAGCACAGGAGCCCCGTCCTATAACGTCACCATCACCTTTCACCCAATGGGGACTCGACCTCATAGGTAAGATTCATCCCACATCATCCAATAGCCACAAGTTCATTATCACTGCCACAAAGTACTTTACGAAGTGGATTGAGGCTATTCCTATGACATACATTACCGACACACATATATCTAAGTTTATCCTGAACTATATCATTTGTCGGTATGGTGTCCCTCAGTCCATAATCATGGATAATGGTTGCCCATTTAAGAATCAAGAAGTCCGCCATCTTTGTAATGAATTTCATATTCAACATCGCTTTTCCACTCCATACTACCCACAAGGTAACGACCAAGCAGAGGCATCTAACAAAAATATCATTAGAATCCTCAAGAAGACTGTCAATGATGTTGGCCGTGATTGGCATTTACAACTTAATCCCGCCTTATGGGCTTATCGCACAAGTATCCATACTCCCATTGGCGCCACTCCCTATTCACTAGTATTTGGTTCTGAAGCCATTCTTCCTATTGAGGTCGAGATTCCTTCCCTGAGGGTATCCTTGTAAGGGCACATTGATGATGAAGAATACCGAGTATTGAGACTCCATGAGCTAGAATTCCTAGATGAGTGAAGAAAAAAGACACTAGACCATCTCCAAGCATATCAAAATCACCTTCGTCATAGCTATAACAAGAAAATATTGAATAGAAACTTTGACATTGGTGACCTAGTTTTAATGGAGAACCCAAAGAATCAAGCAGATAGAGAGAAACCAAGAAAGTTTGAACCTAACTGGTTAGGACCATATATTGTTATAGAAGCCTTTGGATCAAGAGCATATCAATTCTCTACTCTTGAAGGGGAACCATTGTCCTCACCAATCAATAGTCTTCATCTGAAGAAGTTCTACGCATAGCCTCTGAGGGCCTTGTCTTAATTAGTAAAAATACAAAAAAATCAAAAAAATCGTTACCAAGGTGAAAACCTGGCAAACAGGCATCTTGGTAACATCAAAAAAATTAGAAAATCCAGAAAATAGTGAAGACAAATAATTTGTCCAATAGTGAAAACCACTTTGGTGGCACTTTGGATAAATACCATGGTGAAAATCTGGCAAACATGTACCAATGTGTAGTTGACTATGCTCCTTTTTCTACTATTATTTTAATCTAACATCCCTATACATATCCCTTATCCCTGTACATAATACCTATCCCTGTACATATCCCTTATCCATGTACATACTACCTATCCCTGTACATATCCCTTATCTTTCGTATCTATCGCTTGTATATACCATTCGTAATAAGTGGTAGTCTTTCCCATAACTTGGAACGACTGACATCAAGTGCATTTCATATCCCCCATTTTACCCTATTCATAATCAATTGGTCTTATACTTGACTGGGGGAAAACACTTGACGTGCGTCATATTGGTTCTTACATTGGCGGTGTTCAAGACATAAAACCATAGAAAAATCCAAAAACATCACAAAATAACCTGAGAAAACACAACAACATCAGAAAACTTCAAAATGAAAAAAATAAATAAATCAAAACATGAGTCATAGTCAGTCGCATTTGTCAGTCTTTGTCATTTGTCGACTACGTTGCCTCTACGACTGGACGTAGGCAAGGCCATCTACCGATGTGCCCCCGAGGTATTAGGTCAGTCTATTTAGGTTTTTTGGTATAAAATCATGATTCAATCCATATGTCTATATGACAGAGTCATTGGTCGTGTCGAATTACGAGGTCTCTACGTGTATAACATAGGTAAGGCCATCAATTGATGAGCCCCCGAGGCCACACTAGGTTAGTCCTTTAGGGTTTGTCATCACACACAGTCAATTGTGAGCACATCATATCAAAGTCATGCCTCAATTTGGTGAACAAGTCAACAATGTCTCCAAGTCAAATCAAACAAATTGCCAAAGCAACAACCAAAACATATCAACTTATGTTTGCTACAGGATGTGTCCTTCCTAGAAACAAACATTATCAAAACAATCAACCTGTGTCTTATTCAGGAAGAGTCCTTCCTGAATACCGATATCAACAAAACAATCTATCTTATATAGGATGAGTCCTTCCTGCGTATCGACATTATCAAAACAATCAACATAGCCTTACACAGGTTATCACATCAATGACATTAGACTCAAAGTCTTATACAATACATGTCTTTCTAAAACCAGGGTTTGTCATGCCTTATACAGATAGTCATAACATCAAAACCAGACTCAAAGCCTTATCCAGTATGTGTCTCTCCTAAAATCAGGCTCTATCAATCAATCCTTTTATCAATAAAAAAAATCAAACAAACGAGATAAAGTTTTGGCAAATATTTTACTGGATTTTGAATTTATGGCTTATTTATCTTATCATTTCACTTGACTTTATGATGGGAATTATGTTACTAGCTTTCTCAAGGATGTCCCATGAAGGATTTAGAGAAGCAACAATGTATCACAATTCTATTTTCTTTGACTGTTGTCTGTCGACTGTCTTTTAAATTTGATTTTGAGTCATGTTACTAGTTTCCTCAAGGATGTCCCATGAAGGATTTAGAGGAGCGATGATGTCTCATGACCTGTCTTTTATTTTGTTTGTTGTTTGTGGTTTTTCTTGACACAAAGACTAGGGAAATTGTGCCCTTAGTATGAGTTACGACAATCCTTGTCTGCGACTGTCTGTTGTTAGCAAGTGGATGACCTTGCACACCTTGACCTATGTCATATCATGGTGTTTTTCTCCATTTGTATTAGTCCCACCCAATGATGATAAAGTGCAACACCTTTTGTGATATAGCGAAACATCGAAGATTGCTAATACTAACATCCATCTCATTTCTTTTATTATTTCTCCATCTTTATTTCCGCACTAACAGTTCTTCTTTCTTGCATTATGATGGAGTCCTGTGACACACAAACATATATATCATCCTGCATACACATTCATGGTAGAAAATATCATTTCCAAATCATACATCATCAATCATACATACATCTTGCATTTGAAATATACAAACATCTAGGCATTTATCATATCTAGGACATCATGGCATAATAGACATTTACCATCATAGATTACATGTCATAAGCATTCCATGTACATAACAAATGTAAATACATACACCACATTACATCTGTATAAAATCACATGTAGAAAGCATTGTACATATACAATCATATTGCATCTCATAACAATAAATTGCATACATAACATCCATCGACATCATAAATATTAATGCATACATCATCACATAGAATCAACATCACATCATAGGTTACATAAACACATCATAAGGTAGATATGATCATCCATCACATAGGCATTTCATATAAACATAACATGTATAAATAAACAACTGCATAATCAATAAATAGAACTGCATATCATGAGAATCGCCGCCAAAATCATATATATATATATATATCGCTCAACAGTGTCACATCGCAATGTCATAATGTATTAATAAATATAGAAGCCCGCAGGCTATAGGATCATAATACAAAGTCTTAGTATATGTCAAGAAATGTCCCTATCATGACTAGAGTGTGCGGATGACTGATGTCGAGATCCTGATGACCTATGGCCTGAATGTGGCTTGTCATATGGACCGGCTCTGCGTGGCTGCTCAACACCCTCTATGCTAATTGTCCTGGAGTGGGTCCTAGTCTGAGACCTCTCACTGCGTGCCTTTGAAAAGCTTGGGGCCCGTCTCTCTGGAGGAACTGCTGCCTCATATAAATCTCTGTAATAAGTGGCCCTCTCCCCGGCTCTGACTAACTCTCTAGCAAATGCAACTGCCGACCTAATACATAGAGCTCTAATCTCTGTGAATCTCTGCTCGGTCTCTTGCCTCCAAGCTATGGCCTGATCTCTGTCCATGACAGCTCTGTCCCTCTCCATCCATAACACATCTCTCTTGAACATCATGACCCTCATCTACTCCTCCAAGGATGAAACTTGGACATGAAGTGTAGCAGTGTCAGGATCAACTGCCCCCGTGTCAACCTGTCTCACCCTTTGCACCCCATCATCCTCATCCTCCAACTCCTCCAAAATCCTATCACGAATCTCTCACTCCTGATCATCATCCTCCTCGTCATCATCCTGATAGGCACCAAGTAAGCCTAGGGAATCAATCTTTGCCTCCTCTCTGCCTGCCTCCTCCTCTGCATCAACCTCTGGAATGGCCTCCTCCGTGGGATGCTCCTCATCTCGGCCAACCTCAACATGCACTCCTCCCCACCTCTGCCAACATCGGGCATGTGCACATCCTCCTCCTCATGTCTCTCCTCATAGGTAGGTGATAATGGTGGGCCTCATCCCCTTTGTCCACGCCTCCCTCTCCCACCACCTCGTCGACCACCTCCCCCACCATCTCCATCATCACCATGCCCCCCTCCACCTCTCCAACCTCTGCCTCTGCCACGCTTGCCACACGGTCCTATCCCTCGCCGCTCTATCGGCCCAGCCTGATCTAGATCTATAAGGGGTATCGGCCTATGCACGGCCCACCACTGATCGTATGCCTCGGTGGTACCTGGGTTTGCTACACCATCTCTCCAACCCCATTGAACTGCTTGCAATGCATCAATCTCTGCCTCGGTAGTGACCATAGGAATCTCTGGACCCCATAGGGGGATCTCTCGCGAGGACCTCGCAAACTCTGCTCGTCCTTTGGGCCCATCCTAAATCTCTCCGAACTGTCACAAGACACGATCTGGAAAATGTCGCTCTATAATATGCACATGTGAAACAATCAGGTACTGTGTCTAGTGGCAATAAGGAAAATGATCATCCTCATCTGACCACTCTGGACAACCCAAGTATGGTCTCCATGTGAATTGTACCATGGTGTCGATGGCATGTCTGAAGTATCTGGTATCTCCCATATGGTGTTGAGTGTTAGCCCCCGCATAACGAAAGGCATAAGGGGCTCCGTGTTGCACATCAACTATAACTGGTGGACGAAAAATGGAAATGTGTTCCCACACCAATACCATCAGGAGCGTGGTACCACAACTCATAGAATGAGCCTCTCGATAGGCTATATCATGCAAATGAAAGTATAACATGCCGAGAAGGCAAGGACTCCAAGCATACACCTCCCATCGCTCTAACATATCCACTAGCATCTCTCCCCATCCCATAGGAAAACCATGACCTCGACGGTCTGGGAGGACTATACCACTTATCAGTGTACACAATAGACAGTCTAGATGCCTATACCTATGTGCCAATACATGCCATCTAATCTCATAATGATCAAAACCTAACTGTCTAATATTTGCATGTGGATAATATTGGCACATCTCAGCGAAACCCCTTTGGGTATCATATATCACCCTTGTGCCTCTGATAGGAAGTCTCAGAATCCTGTAGACGTCCTCCAAGGTAACTGTTGCCTCTCCAATAGGCAGGTGAAATGAAGAAGTCTCCAAGTGCCACCGCTCGCACAACGTTGTCAGTAGACATCGATTTGCCTGAATAGTGGGCATGTCTATCACATGAAAAAGACCCAAATGCCATAAGAATTGTTTCTCCACACTCTGCAAACTATCTCGAAAGTGAAAAGTCGATGGTCTCGAATCTCACGTATACAAAGAGTCCAAAACAACCTACACAGTGACAAAATCAAATGCTATTCACATGCGTCATTATTTTGCAAATGCGTCATTGTTTTGCAATTGTGTTGCAGGAAACCAAATGTGTCATTTTATTTCACAAATGCGTCATAAAATGTCACATGTGTCATTTTACATCACAATTGTGTGCATAAATAACAAATGCAACTACATATCAAATGCGCCTCTATCTATCAACGCAAAACAATGTCCAACTAAATGCAATTGCGTAAATTAAATATCAAATGCATTGAAACTATTGCACATGCGTTGAAAATAAAACAATTGTGTCTAAATTAAATGCAAATGCATTGCTATTTAGCAAATGCGTAGAACTAAAAGGCAAATGCATTGAACTATGACCAACTACGCTAAACAATACATGTAAATTTACAAATGCGGTGATCCGCATGCATATGTGTTGATAACGAATTCAAATGCGACTATCTAATACAGTGACGCATGATGAAAATTGACAATAAATGCATAAAAAAGCACAAAAACCTAAAATTGAAAAGTTGAGAACGAAGTACATACTGGGGGGTCCGCATCGGCCTACCGCCTGAAGGTCCAGATCCTATATGCTTGATGGTGGGTGTGTGGAATGGGAGACATCTTCGCCGAGGGTGCAAAGCAAAATTCACAGGTTTCAAAGCAATCTGGGTAAAAATGAATGGGTTTTTACCACATTTTCTATTTATACCTAGGGTTTTGGTGGCATTCCTTTCTACTAGCCGCGTCAACTTCCAATTTCAATCAACCTGTATCCATCCTTAACACTTCCAACTTCAATTTCATCAACTCCACTGCATTTTTGTCTATCCAATGGACTAATCGGGACTATTTCCAAATTTTTTTGAATTTTTTTTGAAAATTTATTAATTTTCCCGAGGGGGCATACCTTTATCTGTTTTACAATGGGGCATTACTGGGGCATAATTTTTTATCGATTTTATTTGAGACAACGCCAAAATGACATTGTATCAAAGAGGGGAAAATGTAGACACCAAAATCTGGTTTAGGCCTACGACTTCAATATTCTTTATAATTCGTATTCTTCATGGTCATGATTAAATAATGTCAATTATTTAATTATTCTCTAAATTCTTCATTTCTTTATTAATTAAATAAATCTAATTATTTAATTAATTTACTTTAACTTTTATTCTTCTATTAATTAAATAATCTTAATTATTTAATTAATTCACACTTTTCTTTATTCTATCTGATTAATTAAATAAACCCTTTTTATTTAATTATGTTATTAATTAACCTTATCCTTCTTCAATTAAATAAATTCTTAGGTAATTTACCTTTGTCATATTTCAACTATAATTAAATAAATTCTTTTATTTATTTAATTATTCATTTAAATCCCTTCATCACTTAATTAAATAAATCTTATTTATTTAATTATTCTTCAAATATCAAATCTTGAATTAAATGAATTATTTAATTCATAAATTCTATTTTAACGCATTCCTCTATATTTGGATAATTGTGTGAGTTATCTAAGAATTCACTTTGACTCGACTCGACATCTATTTAAATCACTCAGTTAACTCAAGATTTAATGTCTAAGTGGCTTTCTTGAGTAATCTCTTCGTCATATCATTCAGTCATCTAGTTCTAACTCAATTGTGTGTACATGCATATTAATTAAATATTCCTATTTAATTAATTAAATATTGTGTGTGCGTTCAAACAGAGAGTTGCCTTAATCCATCATTATCTTTGTCATGTGAATATTATTCTTCTATTTTTGAATACCAAACTTGAAGATTAAATCATTTATTTAATCTTTATTTCTATTTCTAATTTGTATCACTTATGTCACTACTAACAGTTATCATAATGCATGGCTAATTTTTTGATCCTGACCTATTGTTCGAATGATCAATTTTCTATAAATTGATATGTCATTCATCATTCCAATCTCTCTCAAAATCGTATGAATTTTAGAGAAATTATCTTGAATCTTCGATGTTTTGTCTTAATCACAACACTTAGGCCATGCTTGCAAAAACTTTGAAAATCTGAGGGAAAGTACACTACACAGACAAAATAGAGAAGAGTAATGGAGGTTATTCAACAGAATTGATTGCATGTTTGGTAAAATAGTTTCTTTTATGCATGTTGTTCTTAGCTTTCTTTTGTGCTTGATTATCTAAGCTTTGAGGATTCGTTAGTATAGTTTGAATAGATTAGATTTGAAATTGCCTAACTCTCTCGTGTGTTTTTCTCTGAGCTACATTTGGTGAACTCGGCGTGAAGACACCATCTTCACGTATCCGTAGACTTTTATTTGATTTTGTAGGTTTTTGTACGGAACGACGCATCTGCTTGACGAAACGCCACAATTGACATTCAGAGATGCATTAGCTTGACGAAACGATGCAATTGACTTTCTTGATTGCATCTGAGATCAAAAATGACCAAATTACCAAGTCGATCAATCAGACGACTAAATTAATGACTACATCAACGACCAAATTGATCAATCAAACAACTAAATCAATTATCAAGTCGATCAATCAGACGACTAAATCAATGACCAAATCGATCAATCAGACGACTAAATTAACGACCAAATCGATCAATCAAACGACTAAAAATGGTTTAGTCATCAATTCGGTCATGTTATAAATGACTAGAAATAAACTACTACTTGTCACGAGACCAAGTTCAGTCATTTATAAGCAATTTTTAGTAGTTTTTTTAGTCGTTTATTGTTGTTTATGTACTAGTGATACTACCACAAGTTGAAAAATTGGCAACAAATACAAGTTCTCAAAGTGACTCAACAAATGAGCTACATAGCTCACCTCCTGAATTCACTCAGGTATAATTCATTATCAAACTTCACATGCACACACTACATTGGTGACACAATCAAATATTGTAAGGAAGCTAAGGTAGCATAACAACTTCCTACATTAATCTTGAGAGGAGAATAATGCAAAACTTTTATAGAAACTTAAACAAAAATAAACACAAATATCATGCATACCACAACATAATGATTTACATGGAGAAAACCCTTTCGGGAGAAAAACCCCACACTCCAAAAGTCGCCTAATATATTATTTAGTATATCACAAAGATTACAATATACTTGTAGAGCAACCTTCTCACAAGAGTATCACCACTCAGAGATCCAGAGACAAGACGATTGCTAATAGACTCTCAGAATACATCACTGTCTCTCTCTATTGCAATCATAATACAATGCCCTCATAAAATAGTTACATACTAGAGTAAGAAAAGCCAACAAAATATCCACAGTTAGATCTAAAACCTAATAATTAATGGTCTATATTTACATTTTATCATTTATCTAATGTATGTTGGCCATTTTATGAGTTTCCTGAAAAAAGTTAACAAAAAATTGTTCACATGCATCCCACTCTCCCCCCTTGCTGCCATTGTATATTACACCTATCAGTGTAACTAGGATATATATATATCCTATCAACAATAACTGTTATATAATTGCAAGGTTGAGACACATTTTATCAACAAATCTCCCACTTGTCGAACATCTTGCAATGGAAATGGGAGGGAGTAAAAATTATCTTAATTGCTAGGGGTCGAAAGGCCCATAATCTCTGAACACCATCTCAACTTCTTTGTGCTCATAGGCTTAGTTAAAAAATCAACAAAGTTCATCAAAGTCTCTACCTTAACCAACTTCACCCTGCCATCTTTGACCATATCTTGAAAAAAATGATACTGTACATTAATGTGCTTGGTCCTGGCATGAAATGTCGGGTTCTTGGCTAGACATATTGCACTCTGACTATTGCAATAAATCATCACTACGCCTTGTTTTATTCCAATATCTAAGCACAGTCTCTTAAGCCAAATGGCCTCTTTTCAAGCATGAGTAGCTACCATATACTCTGCTTTTGTAGTGGACAAAGCAACCACAACCCGTCACTTACTCATCCAACTGATTACACCACCAAATAAAATAAACACATAAGCACTTGTGGATCATCTGCTATCAATATCACCTGCCGAGTCTGAATCCACATAACCATGAATATCAAAGGAAATCTCATCTTCAGTCATATTACTATGATAACACAAGGAATAATCTGAGGTACCATGCAAATATCTGAAGACTCTTTTAACTGCATCCCAATGAACTCTACCAAGTTTAGACATATATCTAGAAAGAACTCCCACTGCTTGGGCAATGTATGGTTTGGTACAAACCATAACATACATCAAACTTACAACTGCACTCTGGTAAGAAACTCTGCTTATGTCTTCCATCTCTGATGGAGATGTTGGACATCTGAAATAGATAATTTTTTTCCAACACAAAGGGGAACAAACAATGGTCTACAATCCTACATGTTAAATCTTTGTAAAATTAAATTGACATACTTTGGCCAAGCCATAGCTTTCTGTTAACTCTATCTCTTTGAATTTCTATCTCAAGAATGTGTCTAGCGGCACCAAGGTATTTCATTTCAAACTTAGCAACACGTTGAGATTTCAGTTTTGAAATCATACATTTCCATTTTCTGATAAATAACATATCATCAACATATAACAAAATATAAACAGAATATCTGAAGAAAAATGTCGAGCAGGAAGAAGAATTTTGAACGCGTTGTGCAATTGTCGATTGCGGATGGTGTCGTGGTGGTGGTTGCACATGTGCCTTCTTTGGTCACGTCGACACTGGAGGTCTACAGGTAGCTGGAGGCTCCATCTAGTGTTGTTGTGTGGGCTATAGGGGGCTTTGTCCCTGGTGTTGTTGCGCAAGTGGATGGCCTTGTTGATTCTTTTGCAGGTGTTGTGCAAGATTTGGTTGGGGGCCCTCCTCTTGGTGCTGCTTCCTACAAACATAAATCATTTTCTAACGCTGCTCGAGCCCAGCCTCATCCTACTTTAGCTCAGGTTTGTCCTTTTCCTTGTGCCAAGGCCTCTCCTATTGTGGTTTTTGGGCTTGAGGTTGTTGAGAATTAGGAGTATTATGTGCGGCAGGGTGTGGTCTACAAGTTTAATGGCTTGTGGCCCTCCCTTCCTGATCTCCATGAATGGGTTTCTGGTGCTTGGAAGCCTATTGTTTTGGGATAGATTGAGCTCTACCCCAGTGTTAGGTGTTTTTTCTTCGTTGCTTTTTCTTCCCCAGAGGATTGTGACAGGGTGTTGGATAGGGTGTGGATGTGGGGTGTTCATTCATTGTTCATTCAGCCTTGGTCTCGCTCTTTCAATCCTCTTATGAAGCCTTTGAAAATTAGACCTGTTTGGGTTTGTCTGTCGAATCTCCCAATCTAGTTTTGAGAGGATTCTTGCTTTGAAGCTATTGGCAACGCCATTGGAAACTTTTTGGAGGTGGATTCTACAACTTAGGACCTTGGGAATACTACGATGGCTCGTATTTTGATCGATTTGGACATCTCCAAACCTCTCCATGGTGATGTGATTTTGATGGTGGAGGATAAACCTTGGACGCAACTTCTAGACTATGAGGGGATCCCCTTTCGGTGCGGGCGTTGTTTCTCTATTGGTCACCTGGCCTCTAGCTGCCCTCTTGCTCACTACAAGGGTGCTGCTACTTGATGGAAGAATTCTCTCTCAGACCATCTCATAGTTGATCCCTCTTTAGATGATTCCTCTAAGGTGGGCGACCCTCCCTTGTCTACCCCCTCGGTGTCGGAGCCTATCCCGGATCCTCTACCAGTCAACCCTTCTACGAAACCTTTTGCTATCATTGTGCCATCAATTAATATATGTCTCTCATTGTCTAGTGCTGTTGATCCTTTGATCGCTCCTGTCTCCTCTTCATCTCTTCCATATCCCTCAATGTGTGATGGCTCCTAGTTCGATGTGGCTGTTTTGGATCTGCCCCCTCACCTTGCTCAGTGGATTTTGATTTAGAGCCTTCATGATCGGTTGTGTTGCGAAAGAAGGGACTCCCCAAATACGCTGCCTCTGTGGGGCCTCATGTTTAGGGAGTCATATTTGTCCCTTCTTCTGGGGTTGTCTAAGCTCTATTTATTGTTCTACAACTGTCGGTCAGCTGTCTGTTGTTCTACAACTGTCAGTCAACTGTCTCTGTTTGGTTTTCCTTTGGCCCTCTGGGCTCTCTATGTAAAGGGTACAACACCCTGCAAATTTTGCTTATCTTATCAAAAACACAATATAAATAGGAAATGATTACCATCAGTTTTATAATAAACACAATGATCTGATTTAGAATCCTCAAATCCCAAACTCAACACATATGTATCAAATTTTTGGTACCACATCCTAGGACTTTGTTTTAAGCCATACAAAGATTTCTTCAATTTGCAAACCAACTTAATTTTACCTTTCACCACATAGTGCTCTGGTTGTGTCATATAAATATCCTCCTCCAAGTCACCATGAAGGAAAGCAGTTTTCACATCCATTTGCTTAACCTCTAAATCATAAGTAGTAGAAATAGAAAGCAAAAATCTAATGGATGTCATTTTTACAATAGGAGAGAATATCTCACCATAATCAATACCCCCAACTTAAGAGTAACCTTTTGCAACCAAACTTGCTTTGTACTTCTCAATACCTCCATTTGAACCAATCTTTTTCTTGAACACCCATTTGCAACCAACAGGTTTCTATCCTTCAGGAAATGGTACAAGATCCCATGTATCATTGTTTTTTAAAGATTCCATTCTTCATCCATAATAATCTTCCAAGATTCTGCATCATTCATACCTAATTCCTCTTCTACAGATCTGGGTTCATCCATGTTAGTATTCAAAGAAAAAATACATCTCCAATCATTAGGTGTTTGTCTATTCCTTGTAGACCTACGGACAAGTTGAGTTGGAGGTTCTTCCTTCTCTTCTGAAGATCTAGAGCTAGATGAGCTCTCCCCAACTTCTTGTATATGCTTGGGCCTCGATTCAACTTTCTCAAGTGTAGAAAGAAATTGAATCACATCTTCCTATTTACTTTGTTTTGGCTGCAATGTAACAGAAAAAGGCTTAGTTTCTCTAAATATAACACTTCTACTATATATTAACTTTTTTGCAACAGGCTCCCAAAGCTTGTATCCTTTCACACCATAACTGTATTATATGAAGATACATTTCACAACCTTGTTCTCTAACTTTATTCACTTCTCCTTTGGTACATGTGCATATGCCTTGCAACCAAAAACTCTAAGATGTCTTAATGAAGGCTTGTGACACGATGATGCCTCTATAGGAATCTTATCAACAAGAGCTAATGTAGGAGACCTATTAATCAGGTAACAAGAAGTGGCAACAACTTTACCCCAAAACCTTTGTTCTAGGCCAGCACCACTCAACATACTCCTAACCTTCTCCATCAGTGTTATGTTTATTCTTTCTGCAACTCCATTTTGTTTTGAAGAATACAGAGTTGTCTTTTGTCTATGAATACCATAATTTTTACAAAATCAATCAAAATAATTAGAGAAAAAATCACTGCCATTATCAATCCTCAAACATTTTATTTCTTTCTAGTCTGCAACTCAATCATTTCTTTAAATTCTTTAAATCAACTGAAAACTTCAAATTTACTTTTTAGAAAATATACCCATGTCCTTCTACTATAATCATCAATAAATGAAACATAATATGTGGATTTACCAATCGAAGGAACTTCTACAAGACCAAACACATCAGAATGAATAAGATCCAATACACCACAAGATTTATGAGAACTTGAGTAAAATTGAACACAATTTTGTTTTCCATAAATGCAATGCTCATAGAAATCAAATTCAAGATTACAATTAGACAAATCTTCAACAAGGTTTTTTATTTTTCAAGGTCCTTAGACCCTTTTCTCCAATGTGGCCAAGTCTCTGGTGTCGGGTGATCCCACCATATTGGTTTAAAATTCCAGTGAGGAAGGAAAATTGCAAAAACACTCCTATTAATTTGTTTTTGCTTTTTAGGGGTTCACATGAACTAGGGTGTTCGAATGGACCCAAAAGGGGTTCAAATGGAACTTGGTTTGAGTGAACCCTATTAAATGATGGGACCCACTTTTTTTGCACTTTTTTATGACGAAGACAATGGAAAATTGAATACAAGGGGGGGTTCACTCGAACCAGGGTTCATTCGAACCCTAGTTCTAGTGAACCTCCAAGGGGGGGTTCGTTTGAACCTAGGTTGAATCGAACCCCCCTTTTTCCCCCTTCTCCCCCTCTTGCACCAAATTTCTGTAGATTTTTTCCCTTCGAAGCTCAGGTTGAGGATGAAAATGGAGGAGACTTCACAGACCCAATTTGATGATGGTAGTCCTCAGAATGAGCTATCCATCAAATATAATTTTAATATGTTTTGGTTTTATTATGTATTTTATTTTTTAGTTTGATTAAACATAGGTTTTTCACCAAAAATCAAGCTCTATATTCTGCACATGTGGAAAAATAGTAGATTATCAAAAAAAAAATTTGAAAAATATATGTGCACTAGATATTGATGTCCTTGATCCAGCAAAACAAAATGAATTTCGTTGCATACAAAAAAGTTATGCTTTAGCTAGTGAATCATGTCTAAATTGTAAAAGGTTCTACTTTGAAACTTAATTAAGAAAAAAAATTCAACAAAATGCTACGAAACCAATTCCATGCACTAGGTATCATAGTTATGAATCTAAATTCAAAAAAAATAGAATTTTATCCTTCATAGAAAAAAAGTTGTGTTAGCCAGTGACGTCACTCTTTAAAAATGGTGTTTACTGTTAAAAACTAGTTTTCAAAGGAGATGGAAAAAGAAGTACAATTTGATTCAAAAATTTTAAAAATATATATATTTAGAATCTATAGACAAAATGCCACAAATCAGTAGTTTGCATCATCTTCAAATTCCTCATGGTTTAGCTGCTATAGGTGCCTGAAAGTGAAGATTTAGTTTAAAAAATTAGTTCAGTGTCTAGTTTGGCCAAAAATTGTAAACCAATATTATGGGATCACCCTACCATAACATAGTTTTCTCTGCAGGTAACTTTGTTTCAAAAGAAAGAACACCCTTGGGTACCCAAAAGCCATGACCATCTACTGAAGGTGAAACCCTCACTTTTTCCACAGACTTTCCTTTCACAGAAGTACTATTGCGCTCAACAGTGCATGCATCCAGCTTATACAATGTGACATATCTGACACCTCTAGCAATCACCGTAGCACCTCTAAACATCTTGCATCCTGCATCAAAAAGTACTACCTGCACACTCACATCTATTAGTTTGCTCACAGATAAAAAATTTCATGCTAATTCAAGGATATTAGATACACCATTAGGAAACCTGATTTTAACTTTACCATGGCCAACAATGTCTAAATTAGAATCATCACCCAAGTACACCTTACCTCCATCAAATTCTTCATATTCAGAAAACCAATCTTTATTAAATGTCATATGAAAAAGATGCACTTGAGTCAATTAACCATGCATCATTACCTGCACGAGTTGCCAAAGCTGTAATGAATGCATCATAATCTTCCTTCTCAGACTTAGAATTAGAATCAAATTTATTCTTTTCTTCTTATTTTCTTCTTTGCATTCCTTAGAAACATGTCCAAGCTTACCATAGTACCGTCAAATAACTTTGGACTTTCCAGGAGTTCAGATCCCAGCACAATCTTATCCGATTATGATATTTTGATTTATGCAATGAATTGTTTCCAGTTATTGTTATGATTTCATTCATTTGAAGAAACATATTTGGATTAAACCTGTGGAGACAGTCACTTGAGAAAATACCACTCAAGGTAATTGTTCCCCACTTTACTTTTTGTACATTTATTTTTGTTGTAGTAGTTACTCCATGAATGTATGTTGTCTTAACTAGATTCCTTATGTTACAATTATGAATTAATTTATGAACAAATCTTATCTCACATTCATTTTTCAGTTTTCTTCAATCTATGTATTTCAAAATGTAGGTTTAATTGACAGTATTGGTTAATCCTTGGATTTATTTCTTGATAGTGAACTAGTCACAATCTTAGGCTATAGGTACATGTAGTGATAGTATTAGTTTTACATATTTTACAGTTATACAGTTTATGATTTTTTAGCATGTGTAAACACCTATGGTAGGATGATATAGATAGTCTCGAGTCTTTGAAAGCACATACAATGCTAGCTTCATCACAAGCTTACGTTAGCCCTGGTTGATAATTTAATGAAGGTCTTTCCAAGGGTTTAGTGGAATATTTAGTTAGGTTTCCCTTTGAATTGTGTGTGTGACACCAAGTCTATTGAACATTTGTAGGGACTCTACAACCATGAAAAATTTATTTCTTCTCCTTTTCCAACATTTACTTGGAACTCTTCCTATCTTCCTTTGCAAAATGTGTTTACTAATCCCTTTTTCACTTATGGAGTTTTTTCCACCATATATGAAACTAGAATACACTTTTATCTTTTCTGTTCTCTTATGGTATTCAACCCACCACAATTTTTCTTCCACGACCAATGTTCATCTACACCATCCTCTGCAAGACCTACATACAAATTAGCAATATCATGAAAATTTAATATTTTCATTTGCACTTCCTCTTCACACTCCTTTACATTTATTTCCACCCTTGCGTCAATATCTTCTTCTAGTTTCATCATCTCATCTACACAAAACTCAACATCATCCTCATCATCATAAAAATTAAAATATTAACCATTACCTTTGTGAGTCACCAAAAAATGTATAGTTGACGTTTTTATGCTCAGTTGAGTCTTTCTAATGGGATTTGGCTTGATTTTTCCTAGGCATAATGTTGTAATGTGGTCAAAACATTCATATTAAGGCTTAAACATTCAAATCATGATGTCTTATGAAGGTGTTGTGAAGTGTTGTAAAACATTTCTACATTTTTCTAGACTCTATTCAATACAATTCACCTAAAAATCACCTTTTTATCACTTATTAAGTCCTATTTTTAAGTGTTGTAAAGTCTTGTAACAAGATTTCACGCTTTTCTAGGCTTAATTTCACTAATTCAACCATTTCTCATGTCTAAATGACTCCTTAATACACTTTCTAGCCGTTTTCAAGTGTGTTGTTAAGGATATTCCTGTTGGACAATTTTTAATGCCCCGAAATTCTCGACGCCCACTTAATTTGCTTAAGTGGGACTAAGTCGCCAATAGGGGCGACTTAGTCCTTTTTGGCACAAAATTCAAAATAATTTTAAATTTCTAGCAAGATTTTGTCCTCTAACCCTTGAGGTTGGCCTGTGATGTGTTACTTTCGAGAAATTTTAGTAAAATCAAGTATAAATAAGGGTTTTTCACCTCATTTTACATCTCCTACAAGCATCTATCTCCAAATCATATACAATCTCTTGCACTCATTAAGCATTCAAGCAAATCAAGCATTATCAAGTCAAGATATTGGAGTTCTTCATTGCACATCTTCATATTTTGAGCATCCATGGTGTGGTAAGTTTATGACATTTTCATTTGCATGTTATCTATTTACCATACTCTTGTCATTCTATTTCATTGTTTAGGGTTTGATTACCAAAGTGGGGTTTGACCAAGGCAAACCCCTATTCTCTAACTCTCAACTATTTTCCCCTTTTGCATGTGACTTTTGTATGCAGATTTGTCAAGCAATAGGTGTTGAAAAGTGATAAAAAAAGTACACAAAGTCAATCAAGTCAAGACAACCGTAATTCAAGCTTGGAGAGACTTTCTGCCCTGTTTTCAATAGAATTAAGTACAGACACTTGTCAGAAAAGAAAGTACAGATCAGAGACTTCCAAATTCTATCTAGAATTCCCTGAGATTTGTAGGAGGACTAAGTCGCCACTAGTGGTGAATTAGTCCCACTCCTGGGTTTTAAAAGTGATTTTAACATTTCTAGATACCCATTTGGCAAATTCTCGTTCTGACAAAGTTTCTTGAAACTGGGACTAAGTCGCCCAAACTGGCCTAAGTGTCCCAGTCAACACTTTAGTCAAATTTTTCAGGATTCCAGAATCTTCCAACATCAGACTTCTGATTCCAGGTGCACCTCTTCCATTATGTTCTGTTATTTCATCATTTAGTTGCATTTCTCAAGCATTTCTACATATCACATTGTGTTTTCCAGCACTTTACATTTTCATAGTTTTGCATCATTAAACCATTTCAATTTCAAATCAGAACATTAGGACATCTTAATTAGGAATAATACATCTCATTAACATTAGTATTGAGTGTAAACCTTTACATTTTGGTCCCCCATCCAATCCACTTTCTCCTTTTAGGTGAAAAACCCTAGGAGGAGCAAAGCATTGTGATAGGGAATCCAAAATCATTGTTTACACTTTGTTTTCATATTTTATTCTACTGCTACAACATCTTCTCCATTCACATCCTCATTCATCAAAACCTCCATACCTTCACTAAGACATTCTACTATTGCAATATGGTCCACTTCCATTCCTTCCAAAAGACATGCTTCAATTGCAATTTTACTTTTCTTTTTCATCTTCTTTCACAATGTTTTCTTCTTTAGCGCTATCTATTAGACTCTATGCTTCATCTTCTCTTCAACCTACAAATGAAATAACATTAAAAAATTAAAGGAGTCAACTTATCCCATCTTCTTTTCTTTTTCTTTCTTCTTTCCTTTCATAATACTTTCCTCCAAGACATCTAATCTCTTAGATATTTCTACACAGTTAATTTGAATAGCCCAATTCTCTTCCTCCAAATGATTTCTCTCATCTCAATAAAAAATAAATTTTTACAGTCCTACCTAAGGCCAACCTCATACTCTTCTTCCTTGAAATTTTTAGAAACCAAGATCAAACATGCAAACCAAAAAATACCTTCCACAAGAGAAAAACAAAAGAAAGCAAAGCAATTTGCATTAAGTTGTGCAAATGAATTGTATCCAGAAATGAGAAAATACAAGGGATAAATTGCTTTATAAAAACAATGTATGCATAACCCTAAAGGTAAAACCTAATGTTGACCTAAAATCAGCTCAACTAAATAAAACTTACTTATTAATTAAGTAATCTAATTATTACCTAAGTAAACTTAATAAAGTGTAATTAAATAATTAATTACACCAACAACCCCCCTTAAGTGCAACTTAGGGAGACTAAAAATGCGTGCACCTAATGCTAGAATGAATGCATGAATGGGTCCCGATTACAAGGCCATTTTAGGTACCCATGTAAAAATGCAATGAATGGGAAAGAGGAGAAAACCCAGTGTGACAAACCCCCCCTTCCCCCCCCAATGAGATGACCTGCTGCAAAGAAGCACTGGAGGAACACTAGTGGAGTAACACTAGAATCTTGAATTTGGCAAGCAAGGAAAGATACCTCTGTTTACAAGAAACCATATGAGAGTCACTGAAGGACTTAGGTAGAATCATGATAATGCAACAACATACCTAATGCCAAGGAACACTGGAAAACTCACAAAATGGAACAACCCAAGAATCTATAAAGCAACAATAGATGAATAAATGATACCCCCCATAAGAGGGAATGATATGATGAAATAATTTGGAATCTATGTGTATCTCGATGCTAATGCCAAACTGTGACTAAAATTGATCCATAAGATAAAGTACCATGAAGATTCTAGAACATTAACCATAAAATGAATGGCCCTTAAACTGAGATGTGACCCGATGTGAATCTGATATGATTTAGGATCATTAACCATAGGTTTTCAATCTAAGATGTGAACCGATGAAGACAAAAATGTGTCAAGCTATGAGCAAGAT
Organism: Sequoia sempervirens; assembly: GCA_007258455.2. Lineage (NCBI taxonomy): Eukaryota > Viridiplantae > Streptophyta > Pinopsida > Cupressales > Cupressaceae > Sequoia > Sequoia sempervirens. The sequence goes on from VDFB02270651.1 coordinate 419,558,612, forward strand.
GTGGCCAAAAGAAACTACAAAATACAAATACAACTCATGCGAGTTGTCATCAATATGAAGATGAAATCAAAGTGCATGCAATGCAACTACACTCTAATCAAATTATTATGCAAGAAGCCCCCCTGATGGAATTTTATATAAGTTCATTTATTACAATACCCCATGATTGTAAAAGGAGAACATGCAAAACATGCATAAATTAAAGAGAAAATGCAAACCTAGTGCGTAAAAACAAAAAAGATTGCATGCATAAACCAATGTTCACATCTTCCTCCATGATTAAAAAATTGACCTTAGATCTGTGTAGAGGACTGAATCAGCTTTTCGGTGCCTCTTGAATTGCGAAAAATGGATAACCGAGGAAAAAAATATGCCCTCCGAAGTGAAAACTACTTCATCTAACTTCAAAGGCTGAAAAAAGAATAAAAATGCAAAAACAATAAATCAAACTTGCACCATTGGATAGTTCTTGTAACCAGCTTTCTGATGCCTCTTCCTTTTTGAAAAACGAAGATCATATGTCCATTTTACACCTGATTCCGTGAAAGTGCTCCAAAGTACCCAATAAGCCCTTCAACAGCCCTTAGGGGCTAAAAAAAATCAGCCCTTGGTTGCATGCAAGACCAGGGGGCTGGTGGCTTGGCTGGGGTGAAGCCCCTGGTCCCTAATATGACTGTGGCTTAGCCCTCAGGGGCTGAAGAGGAGGAGTCGTCAGTCCTAGGGTGGCGCCACTTGTTTGAGTGGCTGGCGGGTGGCCACTAGGCGACGGGCGAGTGACACTCTGTTTTGAACTGGCCGTGCTTTTTTAATTATTCTTTTGATTTTCTTGACTTTTTTTGCCTCGTGAAGCATGCTGGGGAGGCCGTACCTCTTTGGCAATTTTGTTTTTTCCTTTTTCTTCAACAACTCCAAAATTGACCAAACGACAGGTGTTCCTAGGGTTTTTGGGTGCTATGAACACAATACTGACCTCCGTTTTGCCAAAAAATGCCCAAAAAAAAAGGCTACCCCCAAATCTTGCAAAAAAATCACCAGACTTGAAACCCTTGTTGATCTATCAAATAGTGATGAAAATCAATGGAACAAAAGCCAATCTTGACTTTTTCAAGCGCTTTGAATCCAATGGAGATCTTGATCTGATCCAAAACACTTCATAAATAAGCTCAAGGTATGAAACCCTCGAGGAACCCCGAACATGCTCTACAATAAATTTCTCCAAAAAATTGAGAAGGGGCTGCATATCAAGGCTTTGATACCATGTTAGAAACCAAGATCAGACATGGAAACCATAAAATACCTTCCACAAGAGAAAAACAAAAGAAAGCAAATCAATTTGAATTAAGATATGCAAATGAATTGTATTCAGGAATTGAGAAAATACAAGGGATAAATTGCTTTATAAAAGCAATGTATGCATAACCCTAGAGGTAAAACCTAATGTTGACCTAAAATCAACTCAACTAAATAAAGCTTACTTATTAATTAAGTAAACTCATTATTACCTAAGTAAACTTAATAAAGTGTAATTAAATAATTACACCAACAAATTTTTTTATCAATACTTGCAACCCACTCATAATTTGTAACAAAACTTACACAAAACAACTATCCTCTACCCAACAAAGATTCAGAGAGATGTACCTCTCAAAACCTCCTCTACCCACTTTCACATAGTGGAGGATGTTTGTACACCACCTACTTAGCCTTATCTTTATTGGAGGACAACCCAAAATAATTACAAAAAAAAAATCCTCATAACTCATGTCAAACCTTAGATTACTGCATTTGAAACTTGCAACAAAAATATTTTTGAGTTCTTTTACACAACATAGAAAAATACCTTAAATATAAAATATTTCTCCTCATACACATTCCAACATCATAGCGTATCTGATACCATTTGATGCAAATAAAATTAGGAGGTCTTATCAAACTATCCAATATTGCATCCTTAACATCTCATCCAACCTAGACACTTATGCGAAATTATAATGGCGTCGAGTGGGAATTGAAGCGGGGGTTCCAATTTAAAAAATGCAGAGGGCGATGGAGATCCTAACTCAGAGGATGGGGATTTTCCTTACCTTCTTCAACCCTTCCTATCTTGAGAGCTATGAGGTTTTTGGCATTGTGCAACTTATTTGGGTGAGGCATTTGGTTGGTGTTGGAGCTATGCGGGGAGGTTTTACCCTTTTGAAATTTTTGTAGCAAATCCTCCTTTTGTTGTTGGATGGGATGGTTGGAGATTGTTGGGCGTCTTCACCCTAGGTGATGTTTCTAGGGCTATGACTGGTGTGGGTTCTTTTTCAGCGCCCTTCTTTGCTAAGTCTCTATAGACCTCTATTGGTGGTTGTTGTGTGTTGTCTCATGCTCACCCAATCATCTTGGTGTGATTTGTGCTTAACTTTCTGGAAGGTTCTTTGTGGGTGGGTTTGGTGCTCAAGGGCTCTTTTTTAAGTGCTAATATTGGCAGAGATTTTCTCTCCCATGCTATTGTTGTATTTTTTTGCTCTGTTTGTGCGGTGGTTGCAGAGGTTCTTCGGAATTTGGCATTGTATGTCAGATCTTGGTGGCTCTTACCTTTTCTTGGGGTTTCTCTCTTTCACAAAAATGGTTGTAGAGGTGCTAAGCCCTTTGTTTTGGCTCTTGAAGAAGGCCATTTTGGGGGCCTCTTTATTTTCTTGGAAGGCTTGCAAAACTATTTCTCTATTTTTGGTGTTGCTATGATGCTAGCTGGTGGTGCATTGTTGGCCTTGGTTCATTTTTTGGGTAATTTTTCTCATATTGTGTCTTTCCTTGTTGGTTTCAACATTTGGTGCTACAAAGGAATTACCTTACATTCTACTGTGTTGGTTTTAATGGACATGTTCTTAGGGGCAAGGGTTTCCCCTGCTTTGTTTCTCTTGGTTGGGGTGTTTTCCTTGCCCATCTTGAAACCCTATTTCTCACGGTGCTTAAGGGAGTTATTCTTGTCCCTTTTGTTGGTTTAGTCTCTCCTTTGCAACCCACTTTTTTTATTCTCCTATTCAGGTGGAGTTTTGTTCTAGGGGGGTGCCAGGAGGATCTTTCCTCTTGTTGGTTTTTTTCTTTGCAACTCCTTTTGAGGTGGAATGTGCCCCTTTAGAGGTGTAGTTTGGGATTGTTTGTAAGGTGGGTGTTTTGTGGAAAGGGATTCATTTTTCCCTTTGGTTTATTTTGAGTTTGGTATAGGAAGTTTTGGAGTTGTTTCTTAGGGCTTGCAACCCTTTGTTTAATGTTTAAGGTGTTGGATTCTGCTAGTTTTCACCTGCTTCTATAGGGTGGTGTTCTGTGTTGGGTTTCTTTGTTTCAACTGCCTTTGTTTCTTGCTGCTAGTCTCCATTTTATGATTTCATGCTTCAGTTGAAAGCATGGCTTGTTTTTTGTTCTTACAAGCTCACTATTTGTGAGTCTCACTCTTCTTTTTTGGTGGGCTCATTTTTTGTAAGCCACTAGTCTTTTGCCTCTATGGTTGCTTTGTAATGGGTATTGGCCCTTCTAGTTTTAACCTAATCAAAACATCTCATCCAACCTACATTCTTGCACATATATTAAGGACAACATATATTTTGTAAAAAAATCCGAAACATATCTTTATTATCACTTTCATATGTACTTCCAAACAAAAAAATTCCTCAAGAAAAATTACATATAGTAAGGATTTCAACAAGAAATAAAATTCAAAATTTTTACAAGGGTTTTTAGGCATTTCATGCCTTCAAATCTTTAAAGTCTTTTGCCTTCAAATTTATTGGCTTCACTCCTCTTTAAATCTGATTTTTCTCTTCATCCTACGGCTCTCATGGTTGCCTTGAACACATAAAACACACCTACAACTTTCTTCTTCTCCTCTTGGAAAGCTAATTTGCTGCACTTTCCTTCATGCAATCCTCTAAAGTAACCTGCAAATTATTTCCTCAAACTTGTTGTTTCTAATTTCTACGTCTTGAAACCATTAAAGGTTGTATTTATGGAGGGTCTCAAGTATGCAAAACACGAAAGTGGTTTCCAAATCTGCTCTTTCATTGACCTTTTAAATTCTTGCAGAAAATAAAATACAAAATAGTTTGTTGTTTCCAAAAGTTCCATTCAAAGTTGTTGTACCATACCAAAATTTTTGTTGTTGTATATGAATTTTAAAAATAGATAAAATCAATAACCAAGTTGTGCTTATTCACCCCAAATTGGAAATTGAAGTCATTAATTTGTTTTCCAAATATTATTACTTTTTTTCTCCATTTTAAAAATCAAAATTGAAAGAATAAGACCAAAATAGAATGCTAATAGTCAATTGTCTATTGACCATAGTGGAAGGGGATTTTGAATTCTCAATTTGGTATGCAATTTTTCAAATCACATTAATTAACACCTTGCTTGACCTTGATGTATGGAATGGAAATAAAGTGCTTACAAATAAATAATCATTTCCTTACAACACTTCACAATATGCTCTTGAAATTCAAACCTACACCAAATATGAAAAATACTAAACATGAAAAGAAAAAATATTTTTGGTGATATGAGATTGCTTGGGAGCTTGAATGCTCCTACATCAGATCCTATATGTCTTGATAAATAAATATTTTTTTCATTTTGATACTCCAAGAATCATAATTTTCTTCTTCTAACAAAAATATCTCAAGCTCTGACAAATTCAAACTATTGCTAATAGTAACTGTTATCACTAAATATGCACCCTAGTTGAGTTCGCAAACTCAACCTACTAGTAAAACATGGGGACTTTTCCAGGCTGTGGGTCACCTAAACAAAAAAGAACCTCTAGAGAGGGTTGGTTCCCCTAGTGTCTCACCTATATTAACTAAACTAATGCTTTACTGAAAAAAGAGAGTAGAAAGATGGCATGAAACTGAAATCTAACTATGTGAGGTGATGCACCTAAATTTTTACAACTTGCTTCTGCTGTTTTGACACGTAATATCTTAGTTATTCAGCTAGTTTTCACACAAATCAAAGGTCTAACATGCTAATGCATAAATATTTCACAAGAAAGTTGCAATGATTACAAATTTAAGAAGGAAAACTGAGTATGTTTTCACAAATTAATAGTGTAAATCTCAGCTACATAACTTGTGACCTATATAAGACGTGTTTTCTTATTTAAAAGGTTCTTGAATGAGACAACATATTGGAGGATTTGCACATAAAAATCATATAAATATGCATCAATCATCTACATACACACAAGTAAACAACTATTGAGAAGGCAATAATCACTGAATTTCATTGAAAAAAAGTGCTCCTACAACTTGCAAAAGTCTAAAATATGTTCTACTTGCTTAAAAATGTGAAATTACATTGCTTGTTTTCAGTCTGAAAACTGAAATTTGCATTACAATACGCAAAAAGGGCAAAAAGAAGCTTTTACAACTTACAATACAACTCCAAGAAGTGAAAGAACTAAGGAAGAAACAGGTCACATTATTTAGCGTACAAGCCTTTCCTAAGTCTTAATTCACATTACAATCAACATGTGACATGTGTCACAACTGCTTTGAAAAGGTCAAACTATCCTTTGGGCGCCTAGCTAAGTGGTCCCCTTGTTCTGCTCCTTCAAACACTCCAAGATGGCATAGAAGATGGGTGAAATGGTTTGTTTTGATCCTTTTAAATGTACATGCTCCTATATATGTTTCCTTGACCAATTAGATGCTTGCACATGCTGTCTCTTGTTTAAACTGCCTCCCTATATGCTTGGAAAGTGGTCCAAAGTGCTCTGACAAGCTCCTTGAAGCCCTCCAACTACTGCCTACTCACCCAAACAGTTTTTTAACCTCTTCAACTACCTTATAAATACTCTTAAAACCTCCAAACAACTACCTACATGATAATAGGGCATGTGTTAAACCTCTGAACTAATCAACAACTATTGGAGGTGTAGGAGAAATTCAAGGTTAACCTTGACACATGTTCTCTTGACTCTATTCTATGCCATTTTATTACTTTAGTAACACATTTCTTGACCAAGACAATCACTTGGTAGATCTCTTTGTTGGCCTTGCTATTGCACCAAAAGGTCGACCTGTCAATGCCCGATACAAGCGTCAATTAAAATCCACAGGAGGCAGTTAGACCATGTCACAAACCCAAGCGCTGTGTTGGACAAGGAAGACCACGAGGCACACCATCTTGCAACAATCCCCCCCCAACACAAGCGAGGGGTTTGAACCCATGACCAACTCTGATACCAATTGTTGGCCTTGTCATTGCACCAAAAGGTCAACCTGCCAATGCCCGATACAAGCATCAGTTAAGATCCATAGGAGGCGATTAAACCATGTCACAAACCCAAACGCTATGTTGGACAAGGAAGACCAAGGGACATGCCATCTTGCAACACTCTCTATCTACTTCATAAGTGTTGTTCTTGTAGATGCTACCATGATTGTCTTATATTACTGTTACATTCAATTCCTCTCTTGAAGAGCCTTGAGACTGGAATTAAATGCTTTTGTTATTGGCTTAAAAATTCTCCTTTCTGCCTTTGACACTAAACTTGTAAACCCTTTAAGTCCACTGGTCTTTGCACATATGCTGAATTTACTCTGACTGTGTAGATTGCTTTAGAGAAAGACTATCATTCATAACTAGCATACATATATTAAATATTAATATATATAAAATACACTGAGAGTTATCATTCTCTAATTTTCTTTTCTGATTGATTTATCATTGTGATCAAATCTTTGATTTCTCTTCATGATCAAAAATATTATTTATTTATTTATTTGTTCTTTTAGTTTATGCAAATATTTGAATTATTTTTATAGTTTTTGATTTCATTTTGGATCAATAGATTGAGCTCAAATGGTGAAATCATTGGGCTTCTCATAAAAGAGAGGATCTTCAAATTCTTAAAAGACATTATCTATGTCTAATTACACAAATGTTGAATCTTAGGTGTGGCATGTTGTACATTAAATAAGATAATTTTCCACATCCAATTCTAAGTGTGGCATGTTGAACATTAAAGAAGGTAATTTTCCACATCCAATTCTAGGTGTGGCATATCCCAACAAACAAGGCCAACTATTAGGTTCTAGGAAAATTTAACTGAATAGATACACCTTGATCATAGCATCAAAGCCAAGGGAATTTTCAACCTATTAATTTTTTTTTGGAAAAATCTAAAATTTAGTGACAATAAATTACATAATCTAGGTCCCCCACAAATAATCTTGTGAAAGGAAACAATATGCCAGTTAGGTGGGTAAACTCTTCTCAAAGTTGCAGAAGATAAATTTTAGTTAGGGTTATTTTGAAGGTCTAAAAACTACTATATAGCATGGGATAAAAAAATTAGCAATCAAAGGCGACTATCATAATTATTCAAAGGATGTTGTAGGATAGTGTCCCAAATTGGCATCTAGACAACATCCTCAGAAATAGAAAAGCATATCCACACTTTTCCATGAGATCTACTATAACCATTGTCATGGGGAAGCATCATAAGCCTTAATTGGATACTAAATACACAAGTTGTGATGCTAGTATAAAGAGTTGGTAATGCAAGTTCTCTATAGAGTTCAAATTCAGATACTATAAAAGAGGCCAAAGTTGCCAAGCTCATAGAAGGTTAAAAAGCATTCCCATGTATGAAAAGAGTGCATCATAATGGAACAAGATAATCATTATTAAGCCAATGGTTCCAAAACAACAAGAACATTCAACTGCCTTTGCATAACAACAAGAACATTCTCCAGAGCAGTAACCCTATTTCACAAGTCACTCAACTCCTTCCTAACCCCTACACATTTAAAAGATCATGATCAATACTCAAGTGCAATAAAGAAAACAAATTAACCAAATTTAAATAAAAAATAGAAGAACAGAAGAAAAATATACACCTCTCTAAGGTGACAAGATAAAAGAAAAAGTTACCTAAACTCTTTCCTTTAGAGGAAGATGAAACCTTGGATCGTGACACTCTAGGGGTGAGTACTTCACTTGGACCTGCACCTTCACTCAGACCCTTTGACTTCACCTGTATCTATGTTCGCTTCTCAATAGCTCCCTGACCTACACCTTCACTCAGACCCTTCACTCGTATCCACTTCACAGGTGAATTTTGTGCCACATAATCTGATTGTTTCTCAGTAGTTCCCCGCTTCTTGCCAATAGAAGCATTGTTGTGGCCCTAGAATAGTCATATTTTTACAATCTAAGATAACAGATAAATCCAACTTTTTAAAGGAACTTAATCATTTCCTATACATATTAACCTTAATAAAAAGGATTATATTTTGATATACATATTAGCCTTAAATCAATTTGTTATCTTTATTTAAAATACAAAGGAGCATCAAAGAAGAATCAAATCTGTAACATTGGTAAGAGAATTAGAAGTTTTCCCTCTCCCTTGTCCCCAAAAAATACAGTCATAAACTGTGATTAATAAAAACCAAATCATTATCAATTAGGTGATTTGGAGATAAAAATCAGAAATGTGGAGACATGCAATTAAAAAAGGAAATAGAAACTAATGATAATGCATCATTTTCATGCTGAAACTACTCATTCAGAATATTACTATGGAAATTCACTGAATATATCCTTACCTTCAAGGACATGCAGCTAGTCCTAGACCATTTGCCATTATGCCATTCTTGTCTTAATCTCATAGCCGACTTGTAATAGACCTTTTCTCCATACTCTAGGAAATGTATAGAGTAATAACCATTGGGGAGAAGCTTCGAAACAACACCCCTCCACCAACAATGTGTATCATATATTTCAACAGGGTCATTAACTTTCCAATTTTTGAAGTTGATCTTAGGAAGGCGTGGCCTTATTTGACTGAAGTGGAAGTCTTCCATCAAGGGTTCTGTTGATGGGTGTTTTTGCACTTCTCAACATAGGCAGCACACAAGTGCACTACCTCTCTTGAAAGACAACTTCCTACAAACTAGTTGTAAAAAATTATCTCAAGGTCTCTTGGGTGTCAAGTCATGACTTCCAAAAATAACTCAGTTGATTGATGTGATTCGCTGGTAATCACAAAGGGAATTGACAATTTACTAAGTTGAGAGGAAATTGGATCTTAAAACGGAGTTTGCAAAGTTCTAAAAATGAGGTGCAATTGCTACAAGTTCAAAACAACAGTCTAAAACTCCATGTTTATCACTGGATTTGTCTCTACCATGATGCTGGAACTTTATCTTAACTACTATTTTCAAAGAAAAATCAAAAGGGAAAAGGAATAGAAGAGTTCCTAGACCTGCAAATGATGATGAACAATGACAATGGAGGATGCTACAGTGGACAACCTTCCCAAAACTAAGTTCCACTTAACCAAAATAGCATACAGTCTCATGAAACTAGTGCTATCTTCTAAGGTCTGCAAATTTTCAGCTATCCATTCACCATAAAACATGAATAATAGATGAGTTTTAGGTGCAAAAATGAATCAATGTTTAGACTAGCTTTACAATGTTGTTCATCATCAACAAATAGCAAAAAGCATGAACATGAAAGACATCAACACAATGACATTCTTCACTATTAATATGCAACATAAAACTAACTACTAAGAGCAACTTAAAATACTTAGAACAACAAACTAAATTCTAATTTTGAGAAGATGAATTATGCAACATGTGAGAAACACAAGAATCCACCAAAACAATGTAATTCTCATTAAAATTTCTACAACATGTCTTTACACAACAACTCAACTCTCTCTTTGAAAATGAGAGGAGACCCCTATTTATAGTTTTCAAAAAGTGAAATGAATGACCAGGATTTACTTTCATTGTGTGGCCAAGATTCATTTTACCTTAGAGTTTCACCTACCCCCAAAGTATAATATTATAAAATACATCTTTTGTCTCATTCCTATTTTGTCCTCTAGTGGCTCTGACACTGTAGCAATTTTGTCTTCTAGTGACTGCCTTCTTTTTCCAACTATATTGTCAGAAACTCTTCATCAATCACTAGCTTTCCATCATTCTTATGAAGGGTGGCATACTCCACAAATTTACAGATCAAAGTCTAGAGCTTGTTCCATTCCATGATGTTTGATTGGAGGACTTGAAAGGTCAGCCTTTTGAATCTCTTCTTGATCTGCTCCCAATGCTCCGTGCATCTTGGCATGGCCTTGATTACCTACTAAGACTGAGTGACTGTCATCGCAACAAATTCCATAGAATCCAGCGTTAGCGCATCTACAACCCTTTGTTCCATCTTTTTACGAAAGAATGGCTTGATTTTCTTTGGATCCAGCTCCAGGGCGGGCATGCCATAATCTGTCATCATCTTGTGATAGTCTTCGCTGTCAGTCCGGTGTTCCACAACCCATTCGAGATCAAGCTCGACTTCATGCAACACGCTTTCAAGGACCTCCCTTCGGTGATCTAAGCCCATTTTCCAAGTCTCTACCAGCCAGTGGTCATCTTTGACGAGCCCCAATTCCTTTTCCCATGTCTTCTCAGGCATTTTAAGAATGGTCTCAAGCTTAGGATAGGTGATCCTATATAGCTCGGTGAACCTGTGACATGTCTTTTTTGTCGCTTCCAGCTACTTTTGCAAATCTTGTAATTTGTTGAACGTTTGAGCAGCGTGGTGGATTCCCATGTCACCATTATAGATCACCCGTTGGAACCAATCCGTTGTGGCCTTGGTCCAATTCTTCATTTTCTCCATTCTACTGAGCTCTTCTTGGGAGAGAAGAGGGGGTGCAGATGATGTTGTCGGAGCTTCTTCTTCTAGGGATGTCCATTGTTGAATGTAGGTGATGAGATCCACCACTTGTGCTTTTAATTCCTCTTTAGAGGACTGATCCTTTTTCATTTGTTGCACAATGTTTGCTACTGACCCTTGGAACTCATCAATCTTCTGTTCTCTGGTTGCCGGGACCAAGTTGATTGTCGAGATACTATAGTTGGCTCCTTCACCTTTGTTTGACACTGGGGTAGCAATTTGTATCGTTTTCGATCCAGAGGCGTCAACTGTAATGTGAGAGCAGACTCTTAGCTTCTTTTCTTTCCTTGTCTTTGTTTGTGCCCTCGCCAGTATGGCTTCAAGGCTAGCCTTTGGATCAACAACCACTGGAGTCTTCTTATGTAGTTTCCTTTCTATCCAATTGGGCACCTGGGTTTCTCCTTTTGGTGATTCATGATCACCTTCCTCTCTTTGTTCATGTTGGGTCTGTTTCTCTTCATGGCCTGGGGCTTCTTGATCTGTTCTCTCTTCTTCATCAGATTCCTCAGTGTGTATAGCCTTTTCCTTGTCTAATTTAGCGGAGGCTATGTTCTCTTCAATGACATCCTCTTTTTGAGTTATTTCTCCTTTCTCTTGTTTGAGCTCGGCATGACACTCTAGCTTGGGGTTCTTCTTTGGTGTATCTTCCTCTCCTTTATCTTCTTCTTTCTCTTCTCCTTTCTTTTCAAGAGACACTTCTTCTTCTTGGATGGGGCCCTTGCCTTGGCCAATTAGTGGAGGCTCTTCGAGTATCTCCACATTGACATTAGTATCATCTTTCTCTTCATAAAGCTGCTTCTTAGAGTCAGCCTTTTTTCCTACTTCCTTGAGCTGCTAGGACAACTCCTCTTTAAGCTCTTGATCAAAGGTTTCTATGATATACTTTGCAATTAGAGCCTCAATGTCTTCCTCTGAAGAGTGTGACTTCTCTTCATCAAATACCACCTTATCCAAGTTTATGTTTAATCCACCCTCTGGGTGTTCAAAGTAATCATGTTTAAAAGGGTCATCGAGCTCTTTAGTTATTCCTTTTGCAACCTCCCTTTGGAATTTCTCCATTTCTTTAGATATTTGCATGGTAGCCTCCATCTTCAGTGGCTTTGTAGGTGGGGGAGGAACGAGTAGGCCAATGGCAATCTAGGCCATCAGGGTCTGAACTGTGGGATTCATTATCACCCCAGAGATTTCAATAAGTATTCCTTGCATATATTTTGTGAAAGCATCTAGCAAGGTGAGTGGTGGCATAGTAGCTGTGGCAATTGTAGGCATTGGGGTAGAAAGAGTAGGCAGTGGATGAGGGAGCGAGGAGGACAACGATGGGGATGTTATAGCCGAGGAGGAATCCAATACCATGATTGGGGCCGTTGGGGAGGTGGAAGCGAGGTGGACTAAAATGTCCACGACGGGTGGAGACAGGAAGCGCCTGAGATGCATGAGGCAATGGAGTAGCAACGACAACAGTAGTGGCGGGAGCGGACGTGGCAGGTGGCGATTGCGGCCGCTCGACGACTTCTTCTCCTTCATGTTGGGAATCCTCTTCAATTGTAGACATTTCACTTACAAATCCCCATGTTTTCTTAGCTTTCTTTGAGGACTCTCCCTCTGCAACCTTCCGTGTATACACCTTGTGCTTGGGATGGCGTTCGGGTGCATCCTTCCTTTTCTTCGATCTTGTTGCTAGAGGGGATTTAGGGGCCTCTTATGTTGGGGCAACAGCTGCTCTACTGTCAGTTTCACTCTCGAGCTCATCCTCAAGCTCACCATAAGTTAACACTACGCCCTGTACCTTGAATTGAGCAATTTGGGCATCTACCCATTGCCTTGTTATGTTTTCAACTGGCCGTGTTACTATATCGAGGTCATTGACCTCTTCTTCATCCCAATCTATCAACGACAACGGAAAGTTGACCACAACATCGAATCTCTCATCGATAATGGTATCCTCCTCTACTACTTGGTCAGGCACCGGAAACAGATTTATTGACCTTACAAATTGGGCTGCCATTCGCATGTAGTGCCTCATTCACACTTCCTTATCATCTTGAAAATTGACCAAGAAGTCTTTGATATGAGGCAGATGAGCATACTGCCTCCCAACCTATTTCTTCAACTTCCTGTATGGGTCCATTCTTGCTTGGGTTGTATGGACGTCTAGATTGTATTCCACTATCTCATTTTTTGAATATTTCACGCACTAGGCAACGAGACATGCATACATTCCTTTCCCAAAGTTCAAGGGATACGGGATCTCTGCTCTGTGTTTTTTATTTAGTAGGGCATGGGCATTCTATAATTGTCTGGAGACCTTGAGTAGGATCATTCGGTCATTGGGGTATTGTGGTAGATTGTAGGGCCTTTCAGAGAGCCCTTTTGTTCTGATGTATGTAAATTTTGGGAACTGTATAAACAGATACCCAAACCTTTGGATGAAAGCTCTAGCACTGTGAGACACTCTTCTCTCAAAGTCTCCCCCAAGGAATCTGATGATGTGCCCAATAAAGACATCATTTACCCTCTGGTATTCTTTCTTCAAGTTTCTATATTGCAACTGAGGGTAGCAGTCATACACTTTGAGTTCTCCTCTCCCTAGATCCAGATTATTTGCAACAAAGAGGCCCTTATATGGGAATGGCTCTACTAGTAGATACACCAAGTAGGAGGTCATGAAAAACTGGGACATTTTCTTCACAGCCATAAATTGGTTGTGCATGTTGTCACTGATAATTTTAGCCTAGTCGAACTTTGTTTTACCGCGGATGATCTCCTCGATGAAGTAGAACATCCACTCCTGAAAGAAGGAAGCAGTAGGGAGCCCCATTACACTGCTCAGCAGAGTGACCAAGTCATGGTACTCTTCATGGAAGTCACTCTTGAACAACACTTGTGGAACCTTGGCAACACTGCCCCTCTTTTCCTTCAACCAATGTTGGTTGATCAGTTTCTTCCATCCTAGAGGGTCCACTTTCCACATATTCTCGACATATTCCTTCTCAGTTTCTTCCATCATGTCAAATGTGGGAATATAGAATGTTTGGCCTATAGATCTAGCAGAAAAATCTGCCAACACTCTGCCATCATGATCAATGATCTTTCTGCTGCCATGGTAGCATTCTTTGCATACCATGACCAATTTTGGAGCAACGAGCGCAGGTGGGAAGCCGGCCACCTTAGCAAGACCACTCTTTCTGATTTTCCGTGCATTTTCAATTGTAGGATGGATCATTACCCTTCGCCAGAATTCGTCTATATCCACGTGCCCAAGGTTGGTGTCTGACACTGAATCCCAAGTGGAAGTGATTTTGGAGGTGCATTCCACCCCATGGAACTGGTACTTCATTTGATCCTTCTCCTCTTTCCCTCTTGGTGTTTTTGCAAGATTCTTTCGTTTCTCTTTCTCGGTAGACTTCCCTGATGGTCCCGCAACAGATTCCATAAATCCTAAATACAAAGACGCAATAAATGTATTTATATGAAAATCAAGGAATCGCCAATCAAATCCTACAAAATGAGGGTTAGATCCAGTAATTCATCACTAGGAGATCATGAAATTCATCAACATTCATCATTCAAAGCTTGTTTGGATCAAATTCAAGGATGCGGGCCCAAGGATGCAGGTTTCCTTGGGCTGGGAGTTGTCGGGAGTAATCAGGAGCTGGACAGCGCCGGTGTCACAGCAGCTCGCAGACAACCGCCCACACTCAAAATTCTGCATTGGAGATTTGGCGGTCAAGGTCTTCAACAAGGAATTTGGCATGCGTGGGGTCAGTTATAAAGTTCTCTAGAGTCATCTGGTTGGCTATTATGCTCGTGTAGGTTCAAAGCATGTGGAAGCCAGAGGTTTCATGGATGTTTGGGGCTCTGCTGTTGAGAAACGACGAACAAGGCATGACGCCCTGCAAGGAGAAGTCTGCAGTGTGGGAGGCGCAAGATCCTCGAGTGGTTTCATCTCGGTGCTTAACCTGGGAGGTTATGGGGTAGGACAGGCGGACGATTGTCATTTTAAGGCCATCAGATAACGACGAAGGTGAGACGACAGTCCGCTAAGACGGGCCCGCCAAACATTTTACTTAGTCATTTTGCCTCAGATAAGTTTGGACGACGGAGGAAGACGTGGGCTTCGAGTTGTAGGCAGAAAGGATGGAACCTTCGTTAATCAACGACAATCGGGCAACGGCGGGCCGCAGGCAGCGACCGACAAGGAAAGGTCTGCATGGTACCTAAACTGGAACGACAAAGGAGGTGGGGCAGTCTGCATACAGACCCCTGCAAATGTCAGCCCACAAGAAAGGTTTTCAACTTAGCTCTTCATTTGGCAACTTGGGATGGCGAGGAGGACCGCGGAGTCCGCGATGCGGGCGGGAGCGATAGCTCAACCGTTAGGGATGGGTGTCAAGGCAGCGATAAAGAGCGAACGAAGGTGTACACAAAAGTGCCCGCGTGAAAGACTTGTCTCAGGATTTGCTTGTGTAAATGGTGAACGACCAACGGGGTAGTGGGAACCATGATGCGGGGAGGAGCTTTGGCTTGGGCATTCAAAGGAAGACATTTATGAGGTGGCGGTCCGCAGGCAGCGGCCCACGCAAGATGGCTCGCAAGGAAACATCAATACTTAGTCACTTTTGACATTCGACGAAAACAGTTCTGGAAAGGGCCCACAACACGAGATTTGAGCAATGATAGGTAGTTTAGGAACAACTGTGAGACAGGGGCCGCTCGCACACGGCGGCCAGCATAAGCTTAGAGACTTGGCTTTTCCCTTAAACATTTGACACTTAAGTTTCAACTGGGAGGGCGACGAGGGGAATGCGGGCCATAGGGGAGTCAAGGCTCTGTGAAGAATGATGCCAACAAGGTGAAGTTCTGCATCGCTCAAAATGGTGTCATTTGAATGTTTTAACCGGGTTTTGAATGATTTAGGGTGTGGGGCTAACAATTTAAATGGTCGTAGGACGAAATTAAGGGCTACCCTTGATATTTTCAATTAATTTAGAAGAACCTTATTCACAAAAGCCATGCTTTAAAATGTTGGCGACATACTAACCTGAAAAGCGCGAAGAAATTTGATGAAGGCCGAGTCTTGATTTATCAACAGGCAATGCGAGGAGGTTTGGTTGTTGTTTGCTCTGACAAATTCCAATTGGAAAAAGGTGAAAATGATTGGTTGGGCAGGGCTATTTATAAGAAGAAACTCATTAATTACCCGCATTAAATGTGAGTATGGCGACCAGGGAGGTAGTTGGGCAAAAAATTCAACGGGCTAGCGACGGAAAAAGCAGAGCCCGCACTACAGAGAGACCTCCAGGCATCGTCGTCAATGAACAGTTGAGGGATAATGGCCACAAAAATCGCGGGACCCGCCATGTGGGTAAACGTCTCGGGTCAACCGAAGTTTGGACAGCGAGAAGATAACAACAATGCACAAAGGGAATCCCACAAGGGCGGACTCACAAGAGCTGGAGGACGCTAGAGCAAAATGCAAAGGGAAGTCCACATGAGAACCTCCGCAGGAGCTAAGGACTTAGAAAATTTCAGGGTGGTGAAATTTGGTCAACTAAAGAATGATGACTTTAAGATTCCTGACCACTTTGAGCTCAAAATTAGGGGCACACAAAATGAGGTGAAAGCAAAAAGTGACTCGACGAAGGCGAAAAGAAAGGGTCCCCGTTCCAAATGGGACGTGTGTGCTATTAATACAACATGGTCCTTTTTCTCATTCTCAAATTTTTCATGTTGCACTTTATGAATACCCCCTCCCTCGACCATACACCTCTATAACCTTCCTCATTGGAGCATACTTCAACTTTCATGCCACTATTGAAGTCCATCCCTGCCCTCAACAATCAGCAAGACTAGGCAAAAACAAACCGCCACCACCAATTAAGAAAACAGATGAAGCTGAAATCTGTGTTGAAGAAAATTGTAAAATATATTAACCCACTTGGTCAGCTACAGCCACCCGTAGGAGCAATTAATTGCTCTCTTACAGCAGATAAGGTCAATTTTAGAAAAACCCTAATGCCCTACACATTCTGACGCAGACAAGGATCGGAGGCAAGTGAAAGGCAACCGACCCTGCAGCTCCACATGCAAAAATCAATTCAACAGCAGCGAGGAATAACGACACTCAAAATTAAGATACAAATACATTACTTGCGTCCCCCTTTCAAATACATTCGCCCAGCAAACAGTAAATGCTAGCAGCTGCCACCTAGCAAACGGTAATTGCGGTCAGCATTTTTGGGATACGAATATATGCAAAAGGCAAATGAGGAAATGAAATACCTGGCAGGAAGAACAAAACGGCAAGGAATGAAATGTCTGTCAGGAAGAGCAAGGAATAAATCCTGACGTCCTTACTAAAGAAGACTCTCAGCAAAAATGCTGTCAGACAAAGCTGATATTCAGGGGACCTACAATCTGCAGTCGTCAATAATAATACAGAGATTTCAGACTGCTGCGGAACTTGTTTTTATTGTTTTAGAATTGGCAATTAACAACGCTCAATACAAAAACATATAAAAATAGAGCCTATTAGAAAAAACTAACTAGGGGAGAGGACCCAGTAGTTGTGCACCCTAACTTTGCGCTTCTAATTATCCTACGTGGAAATTTCAAATCACTCTCAATTTTTTACAGCAGCTTACTTGGCAAGTCCCCTGCTTATAACTAAAGTTTCAGGGCCACATCATCAAATATGATGTCACATTAGCATGCTTTTTGTCAAGGTGTCCAAAGTTCAAAGGGAAAAAGCCGCTTCATAAAATGTGTTTTGTTTTATCGCTGATGTGGAATCACATGATTGGTTGCTTTTTAGATCAAAGGAATACATTTTGTTTAATTATGGATAGTCATCGTCAACACTAACAACTTTAAAGTCACAACTATTGGTCTAATATTAATAAAAACATTGGACATTATATAAACAACTACTATCACAACTATTGAAACATGCTCAAAACATGCTTAGGTAGTGGGTCCTCTCCCCTAATGATGGCTGTTTTTTACATGTACTAAAACTGCTCAAATTTTCTTAAACTCTAATTAAAACTGATTAAAAACAGGAAACATCACATAGACTTGAAAGCAAGCCAACTGGAAAATCTTTTGTCACGGTTGCTGCTAAAATACCGCGACCTCACTAAACTGTTCATTGCAACGCTTTTTTATTAGTTATTTGCAATTCAATATTAGTTGATTTTCTAAAATCTACGAGTAATCGTTTGGAAACAAATTATTTTATTTTTCAAAACAGTAAAATGGCATGTCATTTGAATGCCAATTTATAGCTGAAGAGTTTTTCCTTACACAGATTTTTTATTTTTGATGGATGAAATTGTAGACGCCTCTCGGCGTAAAAACTGATGGTTTTCCTCTATCCCTTATCTCTTCTCATCATTCCAACTGCTTCCATACCATGCTCCCATGACTACCACTGTCGCTGTGCTTTCTTAGGCCTGCATTTCTCACACATGACTCTGTGGCTGTCCTCATAATCTTATCACAGTTTGGAAGATCACTGCCCTATACTTTCTCTTTTGGCATTGTCCTCATATGCACGTGTAACTTGTAGGCTGCTGCTCCTTGTGTTTTCTTGATGTCACCCACTTCATTTACCAAACTGGTAACAACCAACACCTTCAAATGACCCCAAGAGTCTCTCATGCCAAGGCTTGCACTTTGAGCAACCATGCCTACAATACTGCTGGCCAAGCTAGGCCTTGAATCTGAACATATGTGCCTGCCGCAGGAAACTAGACTGACATTCTTGGAGCCAACAAAATATGAAATTCCAATGTACCAAAAATCTTTTGTAAAAGAGAATCACCCTGATCCCACATGCTAATGCTACAAATAACAACCTAGAGAGCTATTATTGCATTGCAACTCCATCCTTTTGAGCCAGGGAGGTAGCAACCATGTTTGAAGTGGCTATAGATGAAAACATGAATATATAACCTAAGTAACCACAAACAACAGTGCCTGGTCCTCTGATCAACGTCCTTAGCCTTTGACGGAAACCTATTAACATACAAGGACTAATTATCTTCTTTTAACACTGCACATCCTTCTTAAGTCTGTCTTATCTTTGATCACATCTTACTCATACTGCCCCTTTAATGACTACAAGCTTCAATCCTCGTACACATCTCATTACTGTTACTGGTTATGATATTTAACCTCTTCCTGCTGTCATTACAGTTCTTATGATACTATGTCTTGTCAGACCTTTCAAATCTTTCACTTGTACCATTGGTCATACTTATGTTGCTCCTGCCTTTGGTCATTGTCGACTCAACAAGTTTGAAGTCTGCATAACTCAAACAGTTGCCTCAATAAATCTGCCAGTGTCCTCTGTTAATTGCCACATTCATTGTTAAAGGACACTAGATAATCTTCATTATTGTGAATAGGTGGACCGATCATTGTTATGACTATATACTGCCTCCTTTTGATCTTTAGTTCAAACTGTGCCCTTGACACTTCCTAAGACTGCCCCTTGGGATCTTCTAAGACCGTCCCTTCATTGAAACTCCTCTTGCTGTTTCCTCATTTTTGATTTTGGGGTCACCCTTTTTTGGATTTGGAATGTGTTCGGGGTGTTTCAATAAACTGCCAAGGTTTTGTCAAAGTTTGGTTGAGTTTCGATAGTTTCAGAACTTTCCCTCCGGAATTCCCTTCCTCCTTGGCTGTTTGGAAACATTCGTGGATCCCTGTCGCTCCCGTTTCCTCATTTTTGACTTTGGGGTCACCCTTCTTTGGATTTGGGATGTGTTTGATGTGCTTAAATGAACTGCTAAGGTTTCGTCAAAGTTTGGTTAAGTTTCGGTGGTTTCGGAGCTTCGTCCCCCTTTTGCTGTTTTGGAACATTTGACGGCTACCTCCTTCCTGGCCTCCGGAGCCCGGCCCCTCCGTGGCCGTTTTCGGGGTTCCGCCTCTCCGTTGCCGTTTTGGAACATCCGATGGCTGCCTCCTTCCCGGCCTCCGGAGCCCGGTCCCTCCGTGGCCATTTCCGGGGTTCCGCCTCTCTGTCGTCGTTTTTGAACATCTGGGAGCCTGCCTCCTTCCTGACTGTTTTGAACATCCGGGAGCCCACCTTCTTCTCGGCTGTTTTGACTTCCGTCCGCTGTTTGCCTTCTGGCTTTCTTCCGCCATCCTTCCGGCCTTCCGGGTTTGGCGCTCCGGATTGCTGTCCGTTGTTGGCCGTTGGCCTTCCGCCGTAGGGGAAGCCAGCACCCTCGAACCCGCATTAATGTTTATGGCCCAAATGAGCTCCAAATATGAATATCAAGATATTTTGATGATGCATGGATAGATCTAACAGGGAATTTGTAGGTTTGACTGACATTTTCCTTAACTCATGTATAAATGCACTTATGACACTTCGTGTTTGCAAGAATCAAGAAGCCTTCTGTGGGTCTATCGAAGAGGCCCATTGAGGGAGTTGTCCTACCTTTTTGCAGATGATGATGATTTCTAAGGAGCTTTCTGCCCGAATCAGGGGCCACCAATCCATTGATGCCAATCGTCGACGGACTCGTTTGATCAAAGGAAGAACACTACAAGTACATCAAGCAAAAGACAACTTTCAACCAGTTTTAGCTATAGTGAAAAGGGAAATCAGCTAAATGACAAAATTGCTATAGTAACTGGCACTAGATGACAAAACAGGGAAAAGACAAGGAATGTATTTTAAACTGTTGGATATTGGGGGTAGGTGAAGCCCTAACTTGTAATGAATCTGAGCCACTCAATACAAATTGATCCTAGCCATTCATTTGGGCTTTGGAAAACTATAAATAGGGGCTTGCCCCTCATTTGTAAGAGTTGGAGAGCTGTTGTAAATAGCATTTGCAGCAATAGAAGACAACATTGCATGATTTTATGGATGTTTTCTTTGATTTTTGCTTATCTTGCATGCATGGTTTTTCCTTCAATGTCAGTTTTAATGTTAGTTTCTTGAATGGGAGTGGTGATGGTGTTTGTTGTTTTAGTATTTGATGAACTTCCAGCTCATGCTTTTTGTGGTTCATTGGTGATGAATCACTTTGCAAAACTAGTCTGAGCCTCTTTCCTTTATTGCTGCAACTTAGTTTGATTGCATGTACATGATGTGTGTATGTGATGTGAAAATCTGCAGTCCTTAGAAGATTGCATTGGTTTTGTGCAACTATAGGTTTCTTTTGGCCAAGCAAAACTCAGTTTAGGAAGTCTGTCTATTTTAGCAGCCACCATTGTTACTGTTCATTTGTAGCTTAGGATTAGAATAGCTTTCTTAACCCTTCTCCTTTTGCTGTTTCTTTTAATCCTTGGTTAGAGTAGGACCCAAAGCATCACCATGAAGCTAAATCAGATGAACTTGATGAGTTTCAACTTGCTATTTTGAGTGGACAGCCACTATTCATTCACTTTTAGCACTTTGAAACTGCATTTGCAAACCCAACTTCCATGCTTTGTAACTCATCCGTAAGACCGCCTTGTGATTCCAGCAAATCACATAAAACAACTGAGATATTCCAAGCACTGTCAAGACCTGACATTAGAGACCTTGGGATAGTGTTCTGCAATCTGATTGTAGAAGATTGTCTTTCAAGAGAGGTAGTGCACCTACGCACTGCCTGTGTTGAAAAGTGCATAAAAAACACATCAACACAACCCTACTTCACTATCAATGAAATGACTGCCCTCCCATGAAACTAGCCAATTCCAACTTACTGGTCTTTGCTTTAACTTTGATGACAGCTCTCATTTCTTCATTTTCATGGCAGCCATAATACCCCAAGAATACTGTCATTCATCTCTAATTAGCCTTTTGTCTCAAGAGTACTGTCACCTAGGCCACTTTGATGCCTAAAAGCTTTTATCTCTGTTATGGCTCTCTTGGACCCAAAGCATGTCTTCTAATGCCATAATAATATGGAGCTTAAGCTATTGCTTATCTGTCACAGAGGTCTCTTGTCAAAACTCACCTTGAAAACTTCACTGTATGTTTTCCACTTTACAATAGCCCATCATAAGTCACAATATTACTAACATTTGTGCATTTTCCTCTTAAACTATGACAGTCATATAACTGTCTTCTCATGCTTGTTGACCATAAACTGCCCTCATTTGTTGTTCATCTGGGGTTATCCTTGACTTGAAGACTATTAAGGTTACTTTCTGCCATTTGATACCTGTTCATTCATGAGAACACTGTCTCACAGTTTTGTAACTGTTCTCAGAAACTCCTATATGTTTGGATATGCCTCTATCACTTTAAGATCTGCCATATCACTGTCACCAAGACTGTGGGTGAATGTCCTTTCATGAGAAAGTTGCTGTTCATTATGCAAAAGACTGTGATACTCTCTAAAAACCCTGCTTCTTTTCTCCGCAGTTTGCAAAGCTCATATACTAATAGAAAGGTTCCATAGCACCAATTCTTTGTTGAATATCCATCTAAAACCACAACTAGGGCTCTTCTGTGCTTCTTTGCCTTTCTAACTCACTGGACTACCTCAGATCTGCCAATTCATTACCCTATCACTAACAGTGTTTTAATTGTTTCTTTCATGTGAACTGCTGCCACAAGTGTAAACTTGCCTACATTCTATAAGGATGACTGTGTAATTGGAAGGCTCAGCTAGCAGGTTCGTGGTCCAATATACTGCCCTATCTATATTCACTCCCATTCCCCTTAAGACTGTATTATGATGGGAAAATCCTTACTGTGCATGAACGGTATAGTGGGGATTGATATCATTCCTTAAACATACCAGAAGTGAATAATAGAGTGGGATCATATGTAATGTTTTAAGTCTTAAAACAAACCTAGGCTTTCAATATATTGAATGAGGATGTATTTTTTCAAAATGGAACCCTACACCTACGCATACCAACAAACTCCTTCCATATCACCACACAAGAACATACCTGGCAAAGTGTAGAATGAAGCCACATGGATTTTTACTTCTGAAGATGTCCAATACGTAGAAATAATCTATTGTAGCACCTAGAAACCTTCCATTTTTCATGCATTACACCAGGGCTTTCCACCTCTATTGCAACGTGGACAGCAAGTAGATGAATTTTAGACCTCTTCAAACTCCTTAGCCGCGTGACATATCCTTCTGTTTCTCTTGCAACATGGGCAAAAAGTAAGGCAACCAACTGCTATTCTCATGTCATGCCTTTGAAAGACCTTTGGACTTCTTCAAACAGCAAAGTTAAAACCCTAAACTTCTGCTACGTAAGTCTTCACAAAGGCAAACCTGAAAACTCTCTTTTCCACATTGGCGCCAAAGACTTTTCACAAAACTCTTCAATTTTACCTCGCCTCAATTTTACTTTTCTCATTTTTTTTTTTAACACCTGGCTTTAACAAAAGGCTTCCCCCTTACAACGCTTGAGACTTATTTAAATCCCAGGACTAAAATAAGCTAACAGTAACAATATTTTAAAATCAACAAAACGAAAAAATATTGATCTTGATGACTATTATCTTAACAAATTATGCTTTTCAAATCCAAAATTCTACAACTCTCTTTTAGTAACACTGTTATATTTTCTCCCTCACATTTGCAGCTGTTCTTATTAAAACAAAATACTGCAACCAAACTTGCTCGATTAAAGATATGCAGAGCTCTAATAGACTCTCACAACTCCATGCAGTTTTATTTATAGTTAAACGAAAAATATTGTTGGTACTATGCAGATGTGCTTAATCTTGGTTGATAAATACAGATTTACATATGTTGCACTCTGATGCAGACAAACAACTCAAACCTCACTCTCAGCAAACATACCCCAAAAAAACACAAATATCACAGGCAAATACTCTGCCTCAAATTTTAAAACTTTTAACTCAGATTGAGAACCATCAAAGGCACAATACAATTATTTTAATTGCTTTCCATCTTAAAAAGAAAATACAGTTTACAATTTTCCAGACCGTTAAAAGTTCAATGTACAAATTCTCTGTTCATGATTTCTATCTTCCTTATGCACTATTCACTTACCCTTCCACAATCTTCTCTCTCTTTGTGTCTTCTAGATCATGCTGGACTCTATGTTCCTTACACAATTAATACAGCTTGCAATATTAATTACTGTTCAAATTTCTTGTCTCGTCTGTGCCTGCAATATTAATTGCTGATCAAATTTATACTCTCCTATGGACAACTTCAACATCTATATTCAGCAAATTTTCATTAAGTATTCTAGCCTCCTTTAATCTACTCTTCCTGACGCCACTTTTTCTCTATGTTGTGCCAAGACTCCTCTCTTTCCTCTGTGCAGCCCCCCTCTTACTGTCCACGCCCCTTCTCTGGCTTTTTATTAAATCTGCACTTCTATTATTATTTGCCTGCAACTCTCTTTTTCTCCAGCTACCCAATCCCTATATCTTCCACTGTGATCACATGCTTAGTATTTGCGAGGCATTTTTACCTCAGACGGTGTAGATTGGTGGACAGGCAATTGCCTGCGATGAAATCCATCCCAGCCGCTCACCATTTTTCCGGGATGGAACAGAGCAGTTATTGCAGGAGATGGAAGAAATATCCCAATTTCTATTTGAAGACAAATATCCGCTTCCTTGACAGCACGACACAATTATATTTGCTTTGCATCCTTCACAGCTCGACACCATTTGTGCAGAAAGTTCATGTAACTCTTCCAAATTTTACCAATTATCTCCCAGTTTTTCCCCTGGTGGATAGAAATTCTTTTAATATTTCTGTGTCATTCAGTCTGGAAATTTATTTGCAATTCAGTCTAATTTTCAGGGTTTGTAGCAGCAAATTTTAAGATTTTTCTGCAAGCAGCAAATTGTTTTTCTGATATCAGCAACGAATTTTAGGGTTTTTCAACAACAACAAATTTGAAGAATTATTTTGCAATCTCCTGACTGCACTGTAACTCCATGTAGAAACAAGTTTGAAATGGTATAATATTTCTGAATTTTCAAAACTAGCCCTGTTTATGGCCAACCATCCAATGATGTCTGGTAGTTCATCACAGTTAAATCGAGGAAACCACTGCCCAAGTAGATAGTTTTTTGGGTCTCACTTGGGTCTTGCTGACAGTATGAGTTCCAACTGCACCAATTATTTTTTACTAAGGTTCAGAGTCCGAAGACAAAAATTTCAGTAAGGAAACCAGATTCTTTTGACGCATCAGTCAAACAACCCCCGTGCCTTGTGTATACTTCCACATTTTGCACATATATTTTCTAAGGAATTTGCAATGCCCCTCATTCTTGCGGTTGTTGTTGACATCGGGGTGTTTGCTTGGCCATTGGAGTTCTCTCCATTCTCTGCAGTCGTTTTGTCTAGCATTCTATTTTTCTCAGAGTTGTGCGGTCTACAAGAACATCTTCTTGGCCACCTTTTGGCTAGTCGTGGTGCTGATTTACGGCTTGTTGGGTCAGAAGTTGTTTCGGGAGTGGTCATGGTTGTTGATGAGGCTAAGGTTGTTATTGAGGCTGAGGTAGTTGTTATTGTGGCTTTGTAGCTTTCTACGTTTCAAGTGGTTGTTTCTGAGGCGTTTGTTCTACTTGAAGCTTCTTTTCTTGTGGAGTTTCCTCTTTGGGTGAATTGGAGGACTTAGTCTCTAGGCTTTTCTGTGATTGAGTCCTCTGTTTCTTTGGCATGGCCTGTTCTCCCTCTTGGCTACTTAGCGAGGTGTTGATTGTTAGTTCTTGGCACTAGGTCTGGATTTGGCCTGTCTTGGTTGTTGATTTTAGTTGTCTTTTTGGGTGCCTGCAAAGTCTGGTTTTTCTCCTTGGGTGCTGGTGTGCTTATTTTGGGCCAGCCCTTGCTTTGGGTGTTCCCTGGCAGTTGTTTCTTCTTCTTCAGGGGATATTTTTATAGATTTGGGTTGGTTGCCTTCTGTTTTGAAGGTGTCCCCCTATTGTCTCTTATTATGTCTTGATGGTTTCGTTGTGTGTTTGTGTGGTATTGATCCTCCTTATGTTGTTGATGGGGTTTTGTTGACTGGGTTACACCTAGAGTTTATTTTATTGGTTGGGTTGTACTTGTTTTCTGTGATTTCTCTCCTTAATTCCCAAAAATGTAAGAATTGTGTTGTTTTCAACCCCTTTTGGGCTAAGAAGATGCGAGTTATGGTTGTATTCTAGTAGTATTCTAGGTTTGATGGATGTTCATACCACGTTAAAGAGCTCCTGTTTTGGCACAGTCTGGAAGTATTCTAGCATAGGTTGTGGAATTTAGCTTTACACCTACCGCTTGCATTTTCTAAAGTGTTGAATGTGCATATCCTGAATCATAACTGTCCATGAGATCACATCTCTTTGAGGCATATTGTCAAACAGTTCAAGTACCCTATGGATTCTTCCGCATTTTGAATAAATATCAAGTAACGCATTTCCAACTAAAACATCTGATGAAAAGCCCCTCTCGATTATACTCACAAATGTTGTTGAGTTTGGTTCCATTCTTACCAATTACATTTGCTTATATCAGTACAGTAGTACAAGCAACGACCAAGAGAGAAACAACAGCTACAACTCTAATGTTATAAAAAATAGCTCTTGTTTGTTATTGGTGTTTTAGTTCATGCTGCTACAACTCATCTTTCGAACAGTTGGTTTACTTGGTCTATTAGTTGTTGGTGTTATAATTTGTTGCTGGTGTTTCAACTGTACGCTTCGGTGCTCTTCTTGCAGTTTATCACTGCATTCTCATTGTAAATCTCCACTTTCCTTTGCTTATAGGTTTCCAAGACATTCTCAATAAAGTCATTTTGTGCATACTTATACGCTTCTGCATGTAAAATACATTTATATTAGGTCACTTACAACTACAACATCTGACAAAATCCACTTTCGATTATACATTGATGGACTTCCATAAGCAGATCCAAAGCTCTTATTTTGGCACAGCCTGGGAATATGCTCGTGAATATGAACTGATTAGGCTGAACACATATTCGTTGCATTTGCAGAAACAATTTTACTGCTCCATAAACTATACAGTCCCCTGTAAAGAGTTTGAGTTATTTAGAATCTGCAGTTTAACAACGGGCAAGGATACTTACCTCTGCCCTCTAATACAGAGCAAGTGGAGGTAGAGCACATTGTAAAAGTACCCAAAACCTGGAGTTTTGTACTGGTATTGCTTGCTATCGGATTCAACAAGCTGTAGGCCATAAATCTTATTTCAAATTGACAAAAAATACAGAGCAAGCGGAGGTAAAAACAAAAACCCTTTAAACCCTTGATGTGAAAACAGAGCCCCTTTTTTATTCTGTAATATGTATGTAGGAATTTGATGTTAACTATTAATTCGTGTGTTTGTGCCTTGTTGCCTTTTCTTGGTGAATGCCTTTTGTTTTCCTGTATTTGTTCAGATTTCTGTTTCTTTAAGTGATGATATTTTATCTTTCTTTTGTGGAGAAATTTAGAGGTTTTAGAAAATGTTATCCAATTTTTTTTATGATCAAAGTCATGGTATGAAAGTCATGTTATCAGACCCCTTGCAGCTACGAATGTTGCGAGAGCTACATGGGAATTCATTAGGAAGTTCCCTCATTTTACACTCTGACAACTCCTTCAACACAAGGACCATGATTTCAGGAAAGTAGCATTGTGCAAGATAGTTTTTCTTACATCACTTGATATTATAAAATGCTTTGTAATTCATGATACATTTTGTACTGCTCTGCGCCCACTAGGCATTGAAAGTGAATCATACTAATTTCCATCTAGTGCTTTGTTATTGATGATACATTTTGCTCTGCTCTGCCCCTATTGGGCACTCCATATAGAACCGAGAGTCAAATTGATAGTGGAACTTATAGTCAAGAATACACTACAGGGCGACTTCATAAGAGATGCGAATTGCAGTGGCCAATTATAATACATGATTCCAATAAGCACAATGATTTTTTTCCACCAAATCTTCTGCAGTGAGATATGATGAATGACTTACATATTAAATATAGCCTCAATCACTAATGGAACACTTTAATTATTTGATAAAGTGAAAGTAGAAATTAAATTGGAGAGATTGAGACAGTGACGCTAAAAATGCTAAAAATAATGACACTAAAATGTTGGGTTTAAGTATCTGCTCTATTCCATTGAGAAGCCCGAAGTGAATTGAGTATTTGTATTTTGATAATCGTTTATAAGTACTGCTGCTCATCTATAATTTTGCCATTTAACATGATATACTTTTCCTATCTTCTGAATATTACTGTTTATCATTTACAACAGCTGTCTGCAATATGGTTTCTTGATAGTTGTCTTGTTTTGATTGGTTTGAAATTGCTCTGATTTTAATTGATAATATTTCATAGTGAGGTGTGTAATTTAATTCATTGTTGCTCTCAAAAAACTAAAGGATTATGCAGACTAACTTTTGAAATTGCTCTGATTGTTACTTGATTTTGAAGACTAACTATTGTAATGCCAGATTTTCTGTGTCCCCAAAAACTAAAGGGTTATGTCAATAATTTAACCAGTCCATTAATCAATAATTTAACCATTTTTTCAATTTAGTTGATATTTATTAAAAATAAACTAAGATCTTTTAAATCAAATAACTCATGCCTAGTTTCGTCTATTGGAATTGAGCATGATCTTCTTCAGTTCTATCTGTACAAAGTTGTGTAAATTGCATCCTTGGGAAAAAAAACAGGAAATGATAGCTAAGTATAGCTTATCATCATGTTTACTTCTCTGTACGAAGCAACATTTTGTGGAGATGTAAAAAGTATCTCATCTATTTGACGCTAAATCTACATACCTTCCCTTTCCATGTTGATTAAGAGCCTTCCTCCTTTTTTAATAAAACTATATACAGCTTCCTGAAAATTTTCAACTAGAATCTAAAACAATTAAAATTTTTATAGCGACATTTTTTTTATGAATTATGAATAGTTAAAGAAAAAATTTAATTAATGGAGATTTTCAAGAACAGAACTAGCAAAGTTTTAGCAGAGTTTTGAAAATTTCCACTCTATCTCATTTAGGTTTTCTAAATTCTGTCTGAAATACCAGCAAAGTTTTGGCTTGTTATGGAAAAATCCCACCTCATATCATTTTCTTTTCCTCTAAATCCTATGAGAGATATAACAACGATATTCTTAAATCTACTTTTTGTTTACTGTGAATAGATTGAAGTAGTAGCTCTAGGGAGATTGGTTTTGGTTTCTGTCACTTGTAAGTGATTCTGCATCATTGACAACATCACACATACTGTGCTACATATTGCGGTAAGTAACTTGCTGCATCTTCACGTACAATTATTTTAACTCTTAAATGAATTTTATGTTTATTTGGTGGTTAAAATTTTAATTTTTGTTTCAGCAAAAGCTCTCAAATCCAATATTCTTAGATCTACTTTTTATTTTATTGTGAACAGATAGAAACAACAGGTCTAAGCAGATTGGTTTTGGATTTTCTCGCTTTTGAGCAACTTCTGCTAGCTTTATCTCTACTACATCGTTGGCAATAGGACACAATTTTTTCAAAGTCTTGCGGTAAGTCACTTCCCCGAACATTTTGTGTTGTGTTGTATTTCTTTCTAAACAGTGTTGTTATCTATCAAATTAACAGATTTTGTAAACTATGAAATGAATTTTATTTGTAACACATGTTACATATTTGTGCATGTTTTCATATGTGATATTACTGTAAAACATAGTGTTAGATCCCTATTTGCTTCTTCATGTACAAATTTTCAGAACTTCTGATATGAATTTTATGTTTATTTGGTGGTTTTAAACTTCTTGTTACCTATGGGTCATAACCTATGGTTTATGAATCGTCACAATTTTAGAACAAAACAATCTTAGAGGAAAACTAAATGATTTCTGAAAAAAAACAAAGAAATAGAAAATTGAAAACATGAAAAGTAAATAGAAACCATAAAAGCAGACAAGTTGAATAAGAAAGGGAGTCAAAAGCGTAGGTCATCATAAAATTGATATTATTTCAAAATTGTCATATAGGTTTTTACTTACTGGATTTCAGACAGTGTTTCTAATCATAATGCCCATCTTTGCTCTTTCTTGTGGTTCCAATTTTTGATGGAATGGGAAAATTTTGGTTTTCTCTCTTTTCCTTCTTCTTAAGGCTATTTTTGTGATAGTTTTCTGACATTATTATTTATTGTTTAATGTATAGCTGTTGTAGCTGAAGCTGTAAATGCAATGGTTCCCAAAGTTATTTTTAGAGAGGCTCACAACTTTCTGCATCCACGGCTAACACATGAATCTCAAAAGCCACACTATAGAAGTTTATAGATAGATTATGTGCACAGACCTAATGCTCACAACTTTATTATTTCAGTTACCATTTATTGTTGTTTAAAGAGAATCTATACACTCTAAATTGCTCGATATTGCACTTTAATAACACTCATTTAATTTAAGTTATCTTTTATTGCTTTTTTAATACCACTCATTTAATCTAAATTACTTTTTATTGCTATTTTAATATCACTCAGATCAATATAATTACAATTTATTATCCTTTTAATAGCACTCATATAATCTCAGTTACTTTATATTGTTGTTTTAATAGTATCCATATCATCTAAATTTTTGTTTACTGCTGCTTGATAGCATTCATAATCTAAATTACTTTTTATTGTAGTTTTAATATCATTGTGTTATCTAATATAACTCTTTATTGTTGTTTTAAGGGCACCTTTATAATCTAAACGCATGCTTTGATTCTTCCATATACTCACTTTTACCTTTCATTACATTGGACAAATAAAAAATTTCCACACACCACTATTTGTTATTCACATTCAATACTACAGAGTTGTTAGGCTTTCTCTTTGACTTCCCATGTAAAATATGAGTTCCTAGAAATGGGTTTCGCCCACAATGACTATGGCACGACAAATGATAGCTATACTGGCCATCTGTAGCTTAAGCTATAAATGAAATGGTTGCCAACCTACTTTCATCTTCAAATGTTAAAACTTAATACATTCTCAATTTATTGCCAAATTAGTATTGCTTGTACTTTCAAGGGATCATCTTCATATGTTAATACATTCTTCTTTACATAGCTTATTGAATTCTACACTAAATATTTCGTCACAAAATTTTACTACTTGTTCTCAACTAATAGAACTTAATCTTTACAATTGTAAATGAGTTTTCCCTCTTTCCAATTATCAAAATTTACACAAAGTTCACTATATTGTCTTCGGCGTACCCATTGCACTCCAAAGGTGCGATTGCTAGTTTTATTTTATTTATTTATTTTTCTGTTCTTCCCTCTCCCAAGTGACCCATAGGTTCTTGGTCTTTTGGTTTTCTCATACATCATTATTCTCTTCCCAAAAAGGCATGGTATTTTTATTTGGTCTTTAATTTGGTTAAATCTTTCAAATCAAAGACTCTCGCTATTGGAAATACATCAAACTAATAAATTTCAATCAAAATTACACCTTATAGAGCTGGAAAACTTCAATTGTGCCACTGAGGCGGTTACCAAGGCTGAAAACCGACTTCAGTTAAACTTTTTTCTAGAAGCTCAAAACTTCACAAAAATGCACAAGAATGAGCATCTCAACATTCCTAAGACGTCCCACAAAGCATTTGATCTCAAGTGCTATAGAACTCCAAAAAATAATTTTTCCATAAATCACCAGCTGAGAACAGAGAAATTTGAATTCTTCCAAATTGTTGAGAATCTGGTTATAGAATTTCACCAATATGAGACAAATACATCCTTTAATGTCTCTATAAAAGAAATTATGAACAACCCTCACAAATTTCAAGTAACAATTGTTTTTGTGTGATGCTGATTACGCGTTCGTGCAGGTGCTCCGGCATCACACTCACACTATGATATAAGCAGATACAAAGTAAATCTATCATCCATGTTAAATCTTTTCACCCTTTGAGAAAAAATGAAGATCATGTTCAAATACAATGTTAAGAAAAAAACATGGAGGAGACAAACAGTGAGGTTACTCACTATCTACCATACATAAGAAATACAGTTCAATTAACAATAGCTAGAGAATGATGGATTTGAAAGGGGGAGAACAAAATGAAACAAACAACAGAAACAAAAACATGACCATTTATATTAATTAGATAAAATATGACATAAACCTCGTTTTTGCATTCACCATTACAAACAGCTTCATCAGACTGTTGCTTGAGCTTCTGCTCCTTCAAAGACATCAACATACTACCATTACATTACATTTTACTGTTACTCACAGTTTCTTACAACTCCTTTACAGCTCTTTAGAGTTGGACTCTTACTAGAGTGCATACAAAAATGTAGACTAAACAATATATAGAGAACTATGCATATAAGGAGGACAGAGAACATCGAATTAAATATTATATTTTATGGCACCCAGAAAATGTGTGGAACCTTCGATGAGTAAATATGTAATCAAATCAAATCTTTCCCAAAATCTTACTTCAGAATTCATCTTTAATGTTGGGATTTGATTGTTGATAGGGAGCCTCTAACGAATGATTTCAACAAAGAAAATTAATGCAGTAATTGGGAAAAGTTCAGTGCTAGAAAAAGTTGTGAAGTATCAAATCCAAAAATATCTAATTGGCCTCTTCTCTAAATCAATGTCAAGGTACATAATTGTATATGTCAGGGTTTCCTCGATCTCTCTCTAAGAATTCCCTGTCTATGAGATTTTCGATTCTCCTTTTAATTTCCTTCATATCTGGCTTGAACATGTCTTTAACATGTTCAATGCATTGCATCGCTAATTTCTTATGAGCTAATTGTTGGGTTCGGTGAAGCTCAAATTAGCAAGTTTCTCTCACATATTCGAAAAGGATGCCTTTTGCAATTGACTTTTTTTTGCATGTATTAAAAAATTAGAAGTTATTCTTTTTGATGGATTTTTCCAATTATTGGAGTTGAGACTGTTTTATAAATAAGATGCTGGTTGAATATGTAATTGATTCAGAATTAATAAAGAGATTCCCCTGCTTTGAGAGTGGATATAGGCAATTGTTGAACCACTATAAAATTTGTGTCTCATGTCTTATTCTTTAATTTTTCTGTTTTTTGTTTTCTATTTTGTTTCTTTGCTTGTTTTAATATTAACAATTGGTATCAGAGCCCGAAGTTCGGTGCTAGAAATCGGTGAAGAATTTTCTGAGCTATGGAGAAGTATTGAGCAGAGATGGAAGACGATCGGGTGTTAGATCCTGGAGTTGGATGCTTTTATATTGTGAAGAGACAAGATGAAGTGCGAGGTGAAGTGGGAGCTATTCATCAGGTGTTTTTGAATGAATTATATGATGAGGCTAATTTTGTTATTGAAGAATTTCTTGACAATTTAGATTTAGTAGAGAGTAATGTTGTGCATGTAGAAGATTATGTGAAAGTCTACTGTTGCTTATTCGATTGTGATAAATGCTCCTTTAGAGGACGAGACCTTGCTGAAAGTGTCACATCCCTTACATGGAGACTATGTTTGGTTATATATTCAAATACAATGATCGTTGCAAGTAACTGCTTTCATGTGATTATGACATTGAGAATGCAATAGTTGTTCTTTTATCGTAACTGTAATGTTAACAAACTTTTTATATTGCTAGTGAATTTATTGTTCGCGCGAAGTTGAATGAGATCATGAGATTAAATTCAAATGCATATTATTTAGCCGTTGAGAACAATCTAACCATAATCCTTGTCAGTGGATGCAGGATTGCCGACGCCATGAGAAAAAGGGAAATATCATCAAGGAGAGGACATGGTTAACAATGGATCAATTTTATCAGCAAACTCTGAGTCGGTGAATGACAAAGTTGTAAAGTTATAACCTTGGCCATGGGTAAAATTATTTAAGTATTGATTAATATAGTCAAATTAAAATATATATATAAATATCAATAATTACCTTTAGAGGGAATTTCTAAAGATTATTAAATGATAAAATATTAATAAAAGAAAATTAAATAATAAAATCATAATATATGTTAATTCCGACAAAAAGGAATTCTAGTGGGGAAATGGTCGTCGGCGTTGGGAAGGCAGAGTTTTCGGCCATAACCCGTTCGTGCTCCTGATGAACGGGTGGGAAGTCAAGAAGTCCCGGAGGGTCTTGAATGGGAGTTATAGAGAGGCAATCACATTATGAGGGAGGTCTCTCTCTATCGAATGAATTTTCTTTGGAATGTATTTTTTTATTCGCTTCACTTCTTACCACGAAAACTATGCTCTGTTTCGTTCGGAGCTTTTCATTTCAAAATTCCGCCATAGCCAGGGCCTTTTCTCTCATCATTCTCAGCCGATTTCAAGAGAATTTTCAAATCTAAACCAACTTTGAATTCAAGCTACAATCTCGTCAACAACTGAACGTATTTTGTCAAGTGCGGGACCTCAGATTTTTGTCGGGTCTTGGAATAAATTTTGAATTCTTCTCTCTGCAGTGGAGTGTCATCCTGGGTTTCACCGATAGGCTGTAGGAAGCCAAACAAGAAACCGACTGGTGGTGATGGGTTCACAACATACGCCAAGCTCCAAAGGCCTTAACAGACATGTATAAGAGTCCTTCATTATGTGAAAGTTTGCTTCAATTATATATATATATATATATATATATATATATATTCATTCTGAAGAACCCTCATTCTTGGAAAACATAATTATTGAGCTTCTACGTTCTATAGAAATTATAAAGGAATTCCTTAATAGATTAATACTGGAACTAGTTCAGTAGAAGGATTTTCCTAAGAACTTGTATTGTTATCAAAATCCTTTCGAGATTTCTATTCTATTTATCTTAATTCTAAGTCCGAACTATTGGAACGGATTATCTATAATTTATGCGACCTTCATAGCCTTGACTAATCTGTAAGTTGTACTTCTCTATTCTTTCAATTCTGAATTGGAATAGTGTCAATTTCTCCTTCTAATCCAGTTCTTCAAATGAGGACAAATGCTAAGACCCACTGAATCTCTTAACAAATAAAACTCTTCTTTTATTTGCTCGAAGAAAATAATATATCTATATATAAATGTTCTAGGTTTAGCTAATCATGTTTAAGGCCGGCATTTTCCCCTGCACTTTGTTTCATAGTCTTTGTAAGAAAATGGGCAACATCTTCTCAACTGTGTTCTTTTCTTTGTTCAAGGTCTGAAGGTATCTCTTTCTCTAAAACTATCTTTCTGTTTCTCTGTCCTCGACTGGAAAACAGTTTACTTCCATTGAGGAGATATGATTAAGAATCTAGTCACTCTTAAAGGTTTAAGGAAATAACATAACCTTAATTAAGAAAATATTTCTTTCCAAACCAAGACCTGGTAATATTAAACCTTGAGATTGAACAGTATCTTTATCTGCTCATTCCGAATTTTCCTCTTCTGGTGTACAGAGGTTATAGATTTGGAAGGATTCCAATATCGAACCAGTCTCTTCCTCTCTCTCTCTCTCTATGATTAAATTAGCAAATTAATTTTAAATGAAGAGAAAAGATTTGAGCCTTATCTCTCTCTCTTAAAGGGTTATGAAGACAACTTAATCTTAAGAAAGACCCTTAAACAGGTTACTGTGATGTTAAATCCTATGGATGAGATATAATCTCGAACCTGATTTGAAGGTTACTATTGTCTAGAGATGTTGAGAATATCAAATTGTGTCAACTTGAATGGGAACAGATTATGAGTCCCCCCGTGACTTGAGACTTTACTTATGAACCCATGAGAGGAATGAGCTTGTCTAAGCCAAACAATCTTTTCATTTAAACTATAAATCTAAAGAATATGACTCTGATTTAAGAACCTTGTTGTATAATAAATGAGAAATGAAATTTAATCTGGGCATTATAATTTAAGTCTTGGAACAAACAACATCTTGTCGAGCAAGGGTGAATATTGACGGCACAGTAGTGCCAGAGCTGTCGGCACAGTTGTGCCAGAGACATCAACACAGTAGTTTCAGAGATATCGGCATAGGAGTGCCAGTAATACTAAAATCCTTGGCCAAGGTACGATGCTAGATTCAACATCTGTCAGCTATCAAGTACTAGATATACTACTGATCAGAGTGGCCTTTCTAGTTGGGAGGAACCCTTAGTAAGGTCAATCAGGAGGTATAGGTCCTTGACACTAGGCTCAGAGACATGATGATAATTTGATCCATATTGATTACCCTCGTGAAGGGCGGGTTCTTTAGTTGAAGAAACTCGGGAGACCAGTAGGTCTTGGTTGGGTGGTAAAGCCCCTGATGATAATTCTCTTTCCTTCATTGTAAAAGAAGCCCAAGTATAACAACATGAAGATGATGTCAAATGTATTTCTTCCTCACTCATAAATCTAGGTACATGCAATGCTCATTAAAGTTTTCTCTCATTTACACAATGAATGTTATTATTTCATGTTAAATGATCTTCGTAAGATTTTGCAGTTAAACAATTATTTGTATCATTCTACTGAAATGAAAGATCTATTTTTAGTTAATGAATACAAAGAAGATAATTCTTTCCTCTATTCATTAATTGGTTTAATGGGAACACTAGATGGTTAGTTAGTTAGAATCTCCGGATGAAATCTGGCAGTTGTTACCATTTCTTTAACCCTTGAAAGATAGTTGTTACATTTGTTTAATAGTCGAAGTATTTTTTTGTTACTTTTTGGAATCAAGGAAAAGTAGTTATTATTCTTTTGTAATTTTCTGTATAAGTTTACATATAATAGTTTTCCTTTCAGTTGGATTTGTTAGTTTAAAAGTTAGTTGTAGAGTTGTATAATGTAATGACATCAGAATTGGTTTCCTCTTCCATCTTGCTACAAAGGAAACCCTAGTTTGATAGTTATTAGTTATTGACCTTCCAAGAAACGGTTGGTGAAACAATTAGTTGTCTCATTTTTAGCCAAACTGGAAACTTAGAAGTTGTTTGAAAATTTTAAATTAAATCAGTTGAAAATGATTTGGAAACCCTAGTTGAAAACAAGTTGGTTGAACTTCAGTTGAAAGTTAGTTGATAGTTAAATTTCCATATTGTGGACTGGAGAGGTTGTTACAGAAAGCCCGAGCTATGATTCAGATACTAACACAAGAGTGAGTGATGTCATGCAAGTGAAAGCTAAAATGAAATGCCATGTACATTGGTGGGATGGCTGGAAAAATGAGAAGGATTCGGTTGAAGAGGCTATAGAGTTTTCCTTCCGAGATAAGGAGGATGCCTCCCAAGGAGAGGAGGATGCAGTCTGGAACCAGGAGAGTGAAGATGAACCCGAGGAGGAGGCTGATAATCCAGAGGTAAAAATGGTTTATAATAATCCATTATTCGAGCCGGAGGCAGAAATGGTTTATAATAATCCATTATTTGAGTCCCAGGAGGATGATCATGTTGTCAAGGTTTTCTCTGAGAAAAGCATCGGCGACGGGGACGAAATAATAGATCAGTGCAACAAAATGAGGGTTTGGTTCGACACATTCGATAATCCTGAAGAGGTGGACGACAACATGGACAAAGACATGGATAACCATATTCTTCCCCACGATGTGGACATGGAAAAGGCTGATGAAGACATTGATGTTGCTGCTAAGGAGCTGGAGGAGACAAAGAAGAGGCTTACGAAGATGGAAGAAGAAGTCGTTGCCCTACGAGATATGTAGGCCAAGGTAAAAAAAGACATGGGAGCTATTCAAGATTCCGCTGGAGCAGCTGCAGCTCAGGCAAGTAGAGAAGAAACTGATGCACATGACTATCAGTTCATCAATGGATACATTCCTTTGAACGTGGTTCAGGTTGCAAGGATGGCACGCCTTTGTTGGTTACTAGGGCGGTGTGCGCCCCGGGGGTACAAATTTTTCGTTAGAAATATTGACTCTGAGGCTTTCGTCGGGCTGCAAACGACCAGGGAGGATCTGGGCACGACCTATTTCAATAGGCTGAGTGAGTTGGTCAGGAAGAATTTCAAAGAAAGTGGAGAGGTAGACACTCCAAATTTGGTATGCAGGATCAAGAAAATTGGGCATTCCGTTGAGGGGAAGATCTTTGAGGCTGTAGGTGTTGATTTCATCAATTTTATCGATGACAATGAGATTTTAAGCCTTGGAGAAGTAGTAAGAGAAGGTGTTTGGGTATTATATTTCATTGAGTCCAACAAAATTTGGAGAAGACTCATTCAGAGTGTGTGGGAATAGAGTCTGGTAAAATTAAAATCTTCTCACTTGGGTCTAGTTTTGATGTAAATGCCTGCAGTGGGGGATATCTCTGAGCAACTCTTTGGTCTTCAAGTGGGAGATTTTTGGGTTCGGTGAAGCCCAAATTAGCAAGTTTCTCTCACATATTCGAAAAGGATGCCTTTTGCAACTGACTTCTTTTTACATGTATTCACAAAATTAGAAGTTGTCATTTTTGATGGATTTTTCCAATTATTGGAGTTGAGACTATTTTATAAATAAGCTATTGGTTGAATATGTAATTGATTCAGAATTAATAAAGAGATTCCCTTGCTTTGAGAGTGGATGTAGGCAATTGCTGAACCACTATAAAATTTGTGTCCCGTGTCTTGTTCTTTAATTTTTCTGTTTTCTATTATGTTTCTTTGCTTGTTTTAATATTAACACTAATACCTTTCCTTTCTTCATAATTCTTATGATTGAAGCATCAACCAACTGATGTCTATGTTGAAGCACATCCTCCCCAATGTTTTATTTTACATCGGCTATGGGTGCCGGAAGTCGAATCTTCCTCTTTTCCCTAGAAAATTTTGCATTGAATTCAAAACAATCCGTTTGAGTCAGATTGTGTATCGGGTAATTTACCGAGGATTTTGTATTTTGAACATGCAAGGGAATTCAGTAATGCAATTGTATCCTCAACTGCCAAACCCAACTAGGATTTGATATCTGAAAAACTCAACCTCTTTGTTTCATTGAACAACAATAGTGCACTTGCATGACAAGGGGTTCCAACTATTTGAATTTCACCTTGGTCAAATCTTCCAATAAGAATGCATGTTCCCAGAGAATATTTCCATGTTAGTCTTCTGTTCATTCTTTCTCTGTTATAGAAATCTTTGAATGACTCTAAATGTTTCACCATTTGAGGAGGAAGAACAAGTTAATCAGGTGACTTATATCTTGGCCAAAATCCAAATGCCAAAACTGTCATAGAGAATTCTATTCCAGAACGAGGATGAAGAGGATTCTGATTGAGGTCTTCCTCAAAATCTGATTGGGTTTTCATTTCCAATGTCCAACTAGTAAGCATGCCCTCCATTCTAGATGTAAATTGTCATCCACATGTAAACTTCAACTTGACTAACATGTTATCTTCATAGTCAAGATTTGAACTTGTATGGGACAAAATACTGTCTTCATTATTTTTCCCTATAAAACTCTACAACCATGTCTTTGTGCGCAAGTAAAAATATTTGCAACCTTCTCAAGGGCATCTTCAACATCTACATATTTCATGTTTCTATTTGTCAAAATATTGTCACAAAATGTGACCAACAATTCCCAAATACTGCTTCCTGCAACTTGTTGATTGCAAAAACTTTGGAAGGCCATCATGAGTGCATTTTTGAAAAGGAAGTGGTTCATAAAATTCTCCTCCACACATTGTAAGTAGTTCTCATGTAACTAGATAACACTTCTCAAAAATTGATCTTTTTTACTTGCAATCATTTATTTTTTATTATCTACCTTTATTGCCTCTACCACCATTTGTCCTCCATGTTTAACCAATGGTGCACCATGCCTGGTAATATATTGTCTAAATATTTTGGCCATGAGTTGAATTCCTTTATCTATCCCAGAAAACAACTTAAACATCTCTAAAAGATCATCCATCTTTTCATTTCTCAACAATGGATGGCAATCTGAATCTTTCTTCAAAAGTTGACATTCATGCTTGCAAAGAAGTTCATTTTCTATGATTTCTACAAACCTAGCTTGACTACTTTGATGCACACAATGCATTGAAATTGTTTCTTTCTCTATCCTTAAACACTTAACAATTTTCAACAAGTAGTCTTGACAAGAATACTCACATATCCATGAAGTAGCCTTTCTGGAATAGTATATGGTGGTATTTTAAAAATTGGCCAACTCTAAATCTTTATAATAGTCCATCCCAAAATCCCAGAGCATATTCACAACACTCTTCAATACAATCCCATCAAGAATTCTCTCACCCTCCCTTATTTTATTAATTTGAACCATCATAGCAGCTTGCACATTACTACACAAAACTTCATTATAGACCATTTTAAGGAAGCATATTTGACTAGTTGTGTTGGGTTCTAGTTCGACCCTAATAAACAGTTGGGTCAAAATAAAAATCACAATTTTCAATAGAATGCTAACTATCCATTTGTAATGTTTCCATTGATTTACAACTTTTTCCAAAATAAACTCATCTGTAAATTTTAAACAAGTAGAGAAAATATAAAACAAAAGAAAGAAATCAAAGACAAAATACAACAAACACAATATTTACGTGGTTCACCAAAACTGGCTACATCCACAAGAAAGCAAAGAAAACTTGTATTCATAGTTATCAGATATCAAGTACATGGTCTGCACACATATATTTATGCACAACTCTTCGATACGAAGAGATGGGAGAATACAAATGGTCATGTGACCGTTGGGATTCACATCCCAACAATCTCCCCCGTGAAGTTCAACCGGCACAACCATGCATTGTGTCATCCTTGCATTTCCAATCTTATCTCCACATCGCGGTCAGCCTTGAAGTTTTTAACTTCGCCAAATATTGTTCACGAACACTTCGAATCAATCTTCTCCAAGCCAAGTTGGATAGAACAAAGCTTAACACAATCCTAGAAAAATATTTATCATCTCTACCACCTATCCATTTGAATACGGGCCAAGACACTCCAACAACTCCTCCAGTTCCACCAGTTGCAAAATCATCAACACTTCCTTTAAATTCTCTCACAAATATGCCAGGTCTCATATCAAAGACGTTTAGAGCAACCATTTATGTGATCTTAACTTTCCTGGTAGTAGACGCATTAGTTTCAAAAACTAATTTCATTTCTATAAGAATTCCCAAAAGTCAGGAAACCATGGCCCTTGTCCCCGCAACATATAAATCTATGGGCTCTTTATTGAATCTCAATCCAAGAGGACCCCCACACATATGCTCACACTTGACATATCCCAATGCAGACCTACACTTTTCATTACATATCTTCAACCTGTTGGGGAAAGTGTAGGAAAATTGAGAGAATTCTTCAACCTTTGAAAAAGATTCCAGGAGTGGTTTAAACAAAGCAAGAACTGGCCTCTTCTCATCTAAATTTGAAAACCCTGACTAGAAACAATTAGATTTCTTCTTGGGGTTCTCCCAAATGTCCATTTCATAGCCCCTCACGGTAGCCCATTTCTCTGATGCTCTAGCAATAAAAAGGTCACTTGAATCTTCCTTCCTCCATTCCATAACCTGCTCCTTATTCTTCCTCACCTTGGCCGACTTTGGCTCTTCGATTTCCACAACAACAATGGGAACCACGAGGACAGGGGGGATCTCTGTCTCAAACAAATCTAGATATCGCTCTAAACAAGCATCCTCCATATTATTCAAAACCCCAGCCAGCGGATAACTGATAGTAATGCCACCACCTTGTGGGTTTAAGTAGACAAAACTTGAAATATCGTCAGAGAATTTGACTGACGGTAAGGCCTCTAGGGGATCAAAATTAAGAGGTTCCTCTAGTGAAACAAATCCATGCATTCGCTTCTCTTTCCTTCCACCCCATCTTCTTTTTCAGACTATTTGAGAGGGCGATTGTCAAGTTCTCTTTCTTCGTCGTCTCTTCCCTCATAGGAGGGCTTGGAATTTTCTATGTTGTCCCTGTCAGATGAGGATGTCTTCCTCTCTCTATTACCATTTGTGATCTTTGTAACCTATCTTTTCACAGCACATTGAACCACAAAAAGGATCCTGGGCGCTTCTTCCCAAGAATGGAAGACACAACTTTTACAAAATGGGCTTCATTCACCTCAAAAAAATCACCCAAACACCTCCCTTAGACTCTTGCAGTCATTTCTTGCAACGACTTATCTATCGTTTCATGCGACGGCTTATCTCTTCCTATCATTTCTTGCAAAGAGAAAACTCGTCCTTTGAATTGCTTAATTCTTTCTGACTCCTTTGGAAGATTCTCCTCTAATGCACTCTCCCATTACTATTCCTCCACGTCTTCAAACAACTCTTCCACAACTATCACCTTTGGCTCTTCCTTCACCTCTGTGATTATGACAACAATAGATTCTTCAGCCTTGCGTTTCTCTTTCACAACTGGCTAGATGGCCTCCACCATGACAACATCTTCACCAACCTCCTCATTTGGGGTTCAAATCGGGATCTCTACCTGCACATCTTTTTCCTCATAAATGTTGAGACCCAACTTCAACATCCTATGAATTCTGGAAGAAAAGGTATTTTGATCATCGAGGCGGAAGCTAGAAGTGAGAAAAACCATTTCATAAATGAGCAATACTAGGTCCTTTACAAAATTTCCACTCTTATCTTCCTCTGCCCTCTTCTACAACTCCTCCATGATAGCTTTCCTATGTTGTGCATCACCTCCACGTTCAAGAAGTGCTCTAAACTCAATTTTGAGATCTTCTAGAAATTCTTCTCGTTCAGATTCAACTCCAAATCCAACACCCTTCTCCTCTTCAGCCGAATCCTCCATATTTTTCCAACCATCCCACCAATGTACACTACGTTTCATTTTATCTTTCACTTGCACAACATCACTTTCTAAATTGCTAAGAAATTCTTCAATGATTGAATCGGCTTCATCATCTTCTTCCATCTCTGCTCAACCTTGCCAAGATCTGATACCAATTGTAAATTTTAAACAAGTAGAGAAAATATAAAATAGAAGAAAGAAATCAGAGACAAAATACAACAAACAAAATATTTACATGGTTCACCAATTTTGGCTATCCATGGGAAAACTTGTATTAACAGTTATCAGATATCAAGTACATGATTTGCACACATATATTTATACACAACTCTTCAATATGAAGAGATGGGAGAATACGAACGACCATGTGACTGTTGGGCTTCACATCCCAACATCATCTTCTTTCTCCCTCAGTGCGGGCACAACTGTTGAATTCATATGATCTTCTAAAGTTTTCTCATATTCAAACTGCATTAATGTCCAATGCACTGTATAGTATTTTTCATAGATTTCATTATAAATCATCATATACTCCTCAATTCTGAATTGGACCTTCCCTTCCACGAATTGCTTAACCTTTGAAATTCCATCTTGCAATGGATCCCATCCATATGCCACCTCTATCTCAATCTTCATATTCATCTCTGTCATTCTTTAAGGACTTTTACAAGTAAATTTGAACTTCCTTCCCTAACAAAAACCACAATATTATGAATTTGGAGGCAAAACATGCTTCTATAAATAGACCCAACAATTTCATGAAGTATTAAGAACTTGTAGGCCGGTATGGTATGAATGTTATTGTGTTAATAGGAATTTATCTTATAGTTTGCTTAAATTAAATACCAGTATATATATCTTAAATATAATCTATATAAAATAGGTCGATATATATTATCTTATTATTGTTTTATTATTATAGAGAGGTTTTTAAGAAAATGAAACATATCCAAAACATATCTCAATCTTCATATTCATCTCTGTCATTCTTTAAGGACTTTTACAAGTAAATCTGAACTTCCTTCCCTAACAAAAACCACAATATTATGAATTTGGAGGCAAAACATGCTTATATAAATAGACCCAACAATTTCATGAAGTATTAAGAACTTGTAGGCCGGTATGGTATGAATGCTATTGTGTTAATAGGACTTTATCTTATAAATTGCTTAAATTAAATCAAGTATATATATCTTCAATATAATCTATATAAAATAGGTCGATATATATTATTTTATTATCGTTTTATTATTATAGAGAGGTTTTAAAGGAAATGAAACATATCCAAATCATAAATGTGAATTATAATTTGTAGTTTAGTTTAATTTGGTTTTTCTTAATTAAATTTGAGTTTATATTAGACCCTTCTTAAATTTTTCTTTTTAAATGGCTAAAATATATTGATTTAATTTTCTAATATGTTTACATTCAATTAAGATCTGATCTTGAATTTGTCTTAAACAAATCTTTATTAGAAAGTTCAAAATTTTTTAATACTATTCACCTTAAAATAGTTGACTTTCATTTATAACATGTTTGCATTCAACTAAAATGAATACTTAAAATAATTTACAAGTTATAGTGACAAACAAATAACTAGCTAAATGACCATTTAAATATATTTTACAAAACTTAAGATTCTTATTTTCTATATAAATCATAATTAAATGATGCAATAAATTAGATTCTTAAGTGAAACACACATTTATTCTTATGCACATTACTATTAATTGTCACAACCCTCGACATTTGAAAACTCTTTAATTTGATTATAATCCAAAGTGATATATTAATTATTTAATAAAAACTATCTCTAAAACTAAAAATAATAAATAATGTTCAATTTCCAAAACAAATGAATAATGACAATGAGGATGTTGATTAGTAATATATATTCCATAATACGAGATGTATCTCGAGGCGTTGAATGTTTTCAACTTTAATTTTGATTAAAGTTGAATGATGAAAAAATTAAACGCCTCAAGATACATCTCGGCGTATTTTATATATAGGTTATATATTTGCTAGTAGCACCCGGGGAATGCATAACACATTAAATAAATTAATATATTTAGGGTTATGATTAGAGTTAGCATTTAAGATAAGTGTTTATATCATGGTTAGGGTTAGCATTAGGGTTAGGGTTTGGTTTAGATTTATTATTATGATTAGGGTTAGGGTTTATTGTTAAGGTTGGGTTTATGGTCATAGTTAGTGTGAGAATTATGTTAGGGTTAGGGGTAGAATCGTGGTTAGGGTTAGGGTTTGGATTATAATTATAACAGGTTTCAGGTTAGGA
Organism: Sequoia sempervirens; assembly: GCA_007258455.2. Classification (NCBI taxonomy): domain Eukaryota; kingdom Viridiplantae; phylum Streptophyta; class Pinopsida; order Cupressales; family Cupressaceae; genus Sequoia; species Sequoia sempervirens. The sequence continues at coordinate 419,603,293 of VDFB02270651.1, forward strand.
ATAAGGTTGTGGTTAGTGTTAAGGGTGAGGTTGGAATTACTATTAAGGTTTGGATTGGAATTATAATTAGGGTAGGGTAAGGATTTATATTTGGTCAGGGCTATGGTTTGGGTTAGGGTTAGTGTCAAGGTTAGGATTAAGGTTAAGATTAGCATTAGGGTTAGGATTTGGTTTATGATTATGATTATGGTGAGAGTTAGGGTTTAGACTTATGATTAGGGTTATAGTTAGTGTTAGGGTTTAGTGTTAAGGTTTGGTGTTATACATTGAATAAATTAATATAATTAGGGTTATGATTTATATCACAATTAGGGTTAGCATTAGGGTTAAAGTTTATATCATGGTCAGGGTTAGCATTAGATTTAGGGTTAACCATTTAGGATTAGGGTTTATCATTTAGGTTTATGATAATGGTTAGGGTTAGGGTTTAGGCTTATTTTTAGGGTTATAGTTATAGTTAGGTTAGGGTTTAGCATTTAGGTGCAAAAAAATATATGAAATATTAAATGTGTGCCAAATACATATGATAAATGGGCGATGGAAAATTTGCTAATCCTAATTCTATCTCTAACTCTAACACTAACCCTAATCCTAACCCTATCTCTAACCCTAATTGTAACCCCAATTCTAATTGTATCTTTAACCCTAACCCTAGTCCTTACACTATCTCTAATCCTAACCCTAATCCTAATTCAATCTTTAACCCTAACCCTAACCGTAATTATTACACTATTTCTAAACCTAACTGTAATCCTAACCCTATCTCTAACCCTAACCCTAGCCCTAATCCTAATTCTACCTCTAATCTTAACCCTAATCTTGACCCTATCTCTAACCCTAACCCTAATCCTTACTCAAACCCTAACCCTAATCCTAATTCTATCCCTAACCCTAACCGTAACCCTAATCTTAACCCTATCTCTAACCCTAACCCTAACCCTAACCCTAATACTAATACTAACCCAATCTTAATCATAATTATATCTCTAACCATAGCCCTAATCCCAAATCCTAATCCTAACCCTAGATAATTTAATTTTGGCTCCATCATAACCCTAACCCTAAACTTAACCCTAATTAAACCATCTTAAATATATTTGAACTCTAACCCTAAATGTGCCATAACCCTACCTCTAACTAAAATCTAGCCCTAACTTTGAAATACATTTCTCCCCTCACATAAACCTCAATCCTAATCCTAATTATATCTCTTACCCTCAACCTAATCATAATCCTAGCCTTATCTCTAACCTAACCCCAACTAATCCTAACCCTAACCCTAATTCTATCTCTAATTGTAACCTAACCCTAATCTTCACTCTATCTTTAACCAAAACCCTAACCCTAAACCTAAACCTAATCATAACAAAAACCTCAACCCTAACCCTAATTCTAACACAAACCCTAACACTAATCCTAATTTTATTTCTATCTCTAACACAAACCCTAACCCTAATCCCAACCCTATCACTAACTCTAACCCTAACCCTAATCCTAATTCTATCTCTAATAGTAACCCTAATCTTGACCCTATCTCTAACCATAACCCTAATCCTTACTCAAACCCTAGCCCTAATCCTAATTTTATCCCTAACCTTAACCCTTATCTTTACCCTATCTCTAACCCTAACCCTAACCTTAATCCTAATGCTGACCCAACTCTAATCCTAATTATATCTCTAACCATAACCCTAATCCCAATCCTAACCCTAACCCTAATTAATTAAATGTTGGCTCCATCATAACCCTAACCCTAACCTTAACCTTAATTAAACTATTTTAAGTGTATTTGAACCCTAACCGTAATTGTGCCATAACCCTAACTCTAATTGAACTCTAGACCTAACTTTGAAAGAAAATATCCCTTTACAAAAACCTCAATCCTAATCCTAATTCTATCACTAATCCTAACCCTCACCCTAATTTTGGCCCTATTTATAACCTAACCCCAACTAATCCTAACCCCAACCTTAATTCTATCTCTAATTGTGACCTAACCCTAACCTTCACTCTATCTCTAACCAAAACCCTAACCCTTACCCTAATCTTCACCCTATCTCTAACCATCACCCTAATCATAACCCTATTTGTAATGTTAACCCCAACCCTAATCCTAATTTTATATTTATACCTAACTCTAACCCTAATATTAGCACTATCCTGAACCCTAATCCTATTTCTATTTCTTTCACCTTGGTCCTAATTTCATCTCTAACCCTAACACTAACCCTAATCCTAACCCTAACCCTAATTAATTTAATGTTGGCTCCATCATAACCCTAACCCTAACCTTAACTGTAATTAAACCAACTTAAATCTATTTGAACCCTAACCCTAATTGTGCCATAACTCTAACTCTAATTGAACTCTAGCCCTAACTTTAAAAGACATTTCTCCCCTCACAAAAACCTCAATCCTAATCCTAATTCTATCTCTAACCCTAACCATAACCCTAATCTTCGCCCTATCTCTAACCTAACTCCAACTAATCCTAACCCCAAAACTAATTCTATCTGTAATTGTAACCTAACCCTAATCTTCACTCTATCTCTAACCAAAACCCTAACCCTAAACCTAATCATAACAAAAAACTCAACCTTAAACCTAATTCTATTTCTAACCCTTACCCTAATATTTACCCTATCTCTAATCATCACCCTAATCATAACCCTATTTGTAATGTTAACCCAACCCTAATCCTAATTTTATCTTTATGCCTAACCCTACCCTAATATTAGCACTAACCTGAACCCTAATCCTAATTCTATATCTAACCTTGATCCTAATTGTATCTCTAACCCTAACACTAACCCTAATCCTAACCTTATCTCTAACCCTAACCCTAAGCCTCATCATAATCATAATCCTAACATAAGCCCCAACCTCAATCCTAATCCTAAATCTATCTCTAACCCTAACCCTAATCCTAACCCTAACACTAATTGGAACACTAATCCTAATTATATTTCTAACCCTAATTGTAACCCTAATTCTAATTTTATCTTTAACCCTAGCCCTAACCCTAACCCTAATCCTTACACTATCTCTAATCCTACCCCTAATCCGAATTCTATCTTTAATCCTAACCCTAACCCTTATTCTTACACTATCTCTAACCCTAACACTAATCATAATTGTAACCCTAACACTAACCCTAACCCTAACACTAATCCTAATTTTATTTCTATCTCTAATACAAACCTTAACCCTATCTCTAATCCTAACCCTAACCCTAGTCCTAACACAAACCCTAACACTAATCCTAATTTTATTCCTCTCTAACACAAACCCCAACCCTAATCCTATTTCTATCACTAACACAAACCCAAACCCTAATCCTAACCCTATTTCTAACCCTAACCTTAACCCTAATACTAACCCTAATCATAATTCTATCTGTAACCCTAACCCTAACCCTAACCTAATCCTAATTATTTCTCTAACTCTAACCCTAATCCTAATCCTATCTCTAACCCTAACCCTAACCCTTACTCAAACCACAACCCTAATCCAATTCTATCTCTAACCCTAACCCTAACCCTAATCTTTACCCAATCTCTAGTCATAATCCTAACACTAATCCTATTGCTAACCCAATCATAATGCTTATTATATTGCTAACCATAACCCTAACCCAAATCCTAACCCTAACTCTAATTAATCTAATGTTGGCTCCATCATAACCACAACCCTAACCTTAACCCTAATTGAACCATCTTAAGTCTGTTGAACCCTAACCCTAATTCTATCATAACCCTAACTCTAATTGAACTCTATCCCTAACTTTGAACAACATTGCTTGCCTCACCCTAGGTTAGAGGAGATTGCTTTCTATCCATTTCTTTTCTATTCAAATTTTCTTATTTTCTTTCTCAATGTTATTTTTATGGTCTTATTGTATCCTTCACTTCAATTGAAGTGGAAGTTAATTTATTGTGAACCAAATTTGATGTTTGTGGCATGAAATTTGAATGAGATAATCAATAGCATACACTAAAAGAGCTCAAATTCTAAAACATGTAAGATGCATATTCATTCTAGGTATTTTGGAGTGCATTCCTAAAAGATCTCCAAGTTCATGTACACCATCCTATGTGAAAGGTGTCATTTTTTGGATAGAACCTAACAAATCTACATCAAATATAATGATTAGCTAAAATAAAATTATTGACCACTATATTGAACGACAATGAGATAAACACAAATGTGATAATACTAATGCTGAATATTTTTTTATGTGTAATAGTGAATTTACAATATTTCCTTCTTATTTAGATTTTTATTTTTTAGTTTTAAATACATTAATTTAGAATTTTTAAAAAGAAGTTTCTAAATTTTAAAAGCTTAAGAATGAAAGATTTGTGTCAAAAAGAAGTTTCCAAAATTTAGAAACTTATTTTAATATGCAATAGTAAATTAAGAAAATTTCTTTCATATTCAAGTTTTTAAATTCTACAAAATTTTGTTCAAGGAAAGTTCTCTCATACTTAAGGTTTTAAATTTTAGAAACTTCTTTTTATGTCTAATGGATATCTCTTTTAAACAGATCTTCAATATTTTGTTTTTTTGAATAATATAAAAAATCTTCAATCCAAGAAAACTTAAAGTTGATTCCTAAATTACATATACATTATCCATTAATATAAATGTATGGGCACTAACTATACATAAACATTTGATGAGCATAAATGAATTTAGAAGAAATAAGTAAATCCTCCAAGATGAAAATTATTTATTAATTATCAACACATGTAACAAAATATTGGTTACTTTCTTGACATTTACTGGGTGACCTAAGTTTTTGTCTCTCGAAAAATTTAAATGATTCAAGAAAGTAAATATTTTGTTAAAATATCCATAAATCAACAAAATAATGAATATTCATTAACTTCCCAAGGTTCTTTATTGACACAACTTTGAATTGCCAGTTTTTTTTGGAAAAAAAGAAGACATTAGTATACTATATTTTCAGGTCTATAAATTGCCAAAAAAAAAGCCTAAAACCCAACATGGTTGTGCACGTACATTTCTCAACCAAGGTTTTCCTCTGACCTGGGTTAAAATATCTACTTTAAATTTAATGCAATTTAGTAGAATTTTGAAGATGTAAAAATTATACAAAACATCACAAATAAAACATGGTGACGGAGTTTGTTGAATGGGATGTGCTCAAGCCATAAAGCATCAAGGTTTCCATGCCGAAGTTCTTGGGTTCAAATCCCCAGGAGATATGATAAAGTTATAGATTTGTGTAAAAATACAGCATGCAAGTCATTATACCATGACTTACAGGCATCTCTTCTGTCACCAGAACTTGTAACTTGTCTTATTTGTTGCAGTATACCACACCCAATGAGTTAGATGATGTATTACTACCAAAATTAAACACTTTACGTGAATATTCACAAATATGGCATTACAATCGAACTTGATTGCTATTCTGAAATTCTCTTGGTGATATAGCATTGACTCTCCACTTGAACATTTAAATGAACTCTGTAAATTTTCAAAGATATAGAAGATTAGTCCAATAAATTCTTGGCGATGTAAAAGTTATGGTAATAATACACACATCTGGCATTACAACTTAGTTCAGCTACTCACCCAAGGCCTTCTTTGTGACCTAAATTCGAATCCCCATTTTTTAAATTTATATGAATCTCATAATATAATAATCACCATGAATGAAGAATCCCTAAATTGGTGATGTAACTATGTAACAATGTTTGCCAAGTACACCTTATAAGCCCGTTCCTTGGCAATCTCTGTTGAGAAGCAGGAGTCGAACACTGCATGGCCCAAAATTGAACTTCTTAAACCTCAAATACAAAATCAAAATAGTGAATAGAAGAAGTACAACATATTATTTAAGTTTGTCATCTACTCTTTGAATCTAAAACCTTAAAGGTAATGGATTCTCGTCTTTCACATAACCCCAAATATGAATAACAATAAAAAAGTAAACTTTGGCATATAAAATCTCATTTATGTAAATGAATAACATCAGTTCAACTTGAATATTTATGAGAAATTGCGATTAAAGGGCATTCTGATAGCTATATTAAGAACATAAATAGAAATATTATGCTAAATTTTTTGATCTCCTTTACTTTCTCTTCATCCTGAGGAATGCCTGAAAGGATATGAAAATCGACTATAGTGCTGTAAACGCATCCTCCCTTTCAATTTGTAAGAGGCAGGGGTCACATTATTTATAGAGCGACACAAATCTTCTCAAAGCTGTCATAAGATTTCAGATCTATCTTGTGCCCGATTGGAACAACCTCGCAGCAATAAACCATGAACTTTTCTTTTCAAATAAAATCAACCAACTCCTCATCCGTGGGATGAAATATGAACATTGGTGGCAAACTTATTGGCGCCATGCCTCAACACCAATCTACTTATTTATCTTGCAAACACTCAAACCATTAACCACACTACCTAATGAATTCTATTAACCCAAATTTGGTCCCTCTATTCCCAAAAACCTTCGATTGATCCTCTTATTCCACTATGACTTGCAAAAGTTCAAAAGCTTGCAAATTGTTATCCTATGCCTGCAAAAAAACATTCCTATGCATGCAAAGCAAATAGCATTAAACGTGCTCATAAGATCTAGAAAATTCGCTACAAATGTTCTTCAAGAAAATGATTAGCTTACCAATAGACTTGAAAAATCCATGTTAGCTTACCGATTGCCTTTGTGAGAGCAACCCAAGGAGACAGAGGATGAAGCCCACTGCTCTTCTCTTAAAGAACATGTCTATCTTCAGCGAATTTTGGGCTTAACCAGCACACTCTAAGCGTTGACCGCTTACGTTTCCTGGTGTGGGGCCCACTTAGGCCGTCCCATTTGTGTTCTCTGTTTCCGTTTCCGTTCGTGTTCAAATTGTTCCCGCTTAGTTTTAAACTAGTTCTCCCGCCCACGCATAGCACTACTGAAGTTCCTGCGTTGCAAAAGTTTTGGTCAAGCCGGTAAAGTGTTTGGTTGTCTCTCATGGAAAATAGTTGTTGCAGCGTAAGAAAATATGGGTTTCCTCAGGCGGTTCGGCAATGTTATGGTCATAGCTACTCTGACAACCATGTATGAAAAATGTGAAAGCATAGACAAGGCAGGACAATTGTTTGATAGATTATTTCAAAGAAATATTATAACTGGATCTGCACAAAATACATGGCCTTTGAAGCTTTCATAAAGATGTCGTGGCCTGTCTCAACTATTTCGCATGGCTTGTGCAGGAGTTTTTTAAATGTTTCATCCAAATGCATCTGGCAAGTATAAAGACAATTTCCACGCCCTACGCCAGCATCCTCACAGCTCATGTGAGTAAGGGAGCTTCAGATCAGCGTATACCCACTCATCAAAGTGAAAGGGAAGAGGTCTATTTATCATAAATTATGGTTGGAAATCAATGTATGCAAAATGTTGAATACTAGACAAAGCACATGAACTGTTTGATGGAACATCTCAAAAGATACCATCTCGTGAAAGACATGGCTGTAGAGTATGAATAAAATGGATTTGTTGAACAGATTTAGAAAATTTTAAACAAATTCATCACGTTAAAATTCCACAACCTTCACCTACATCCATCCTACCTAAAGTTTAGTACAATCTAGAATATTTATTTTTATTTCTACTAATAATGTTCTTAGATAGATTCAAGTTTTTTCTTGGGCATTGACATCAAGTTTTGGATCAATGGAAGAACTAATAGGTTGATCGATAATGGTAGGGAAATAATATTAGACAACACATTATCCTTATGTTGAAGTATTTTGAACATTCTAGCTAGGGGAATTTGGATTTTAATTTGATTTGGAGCTAAATCTATGTCAATAAGAGTGTCATTAGGAAAAGGTGTGGATTGGGGCACTATGATGGAAAGAACATCAAGGATTAGTTGCACAACTTGACCACCCACCTAGAAACATTTTTTATTTGCATTAGCATAGCTACAACTGATAGCTTTTTTTCCTTGACAAGATGTCTCCTTTACCCCACATGATTTTGAGCTCACATTCTTTTCTTTGGGACCTCATTACACTTGTAGGTATTTTAGTTTTCTTGGTTCTTAGAACAATATTCTTTTGTACTATAGGATTTTACATGGGTGCTCATATTTTCTTAGCCATCCTTTGATGAAATATAATGATCTTTGATCTCAATCTCTATCCTATGTCTTCCTTTATCTATATTAGGAACAACAAAATTAGGCATAATTATATAATTAGTAACATTCTTAATACCAACTTTCCTATTTATCAACCAATACCCACTCTATAAGTGCATGATGGTAGTCTCAATTATGGATTTGATGTCATCATTGAAAGGTTCGACCCTTTTGTACCTTTGTTCCATAAGTTCTCTAAAGTGTACTAAATAATGATTTGGTATCTCATATTGACCAAAGGCATTGACATAGACATATTGAAGAAGCTTATCATTAGTGAAATGAGTCTCACATTCAATTTAGTTGCATATATCCACATACTCCATAGTATTCTAGACCAAATTTATCAATCAAGTCATCTAAAGTACATTAGTTTCTTAAAACTATAGACAACTTATCATTACCATATGGACCAACCTCATGCTCATGAGAAGAAAGTTGAGCTAACTTATATTTTTAGCTCTCAAAGTTGTTTGTTGCTTTCTCACATGAAAATTTGGGTCTCCAATGTCTAAAAAATATCATGAAATTATTCCTCCTTCCATATTCAAATTTTTAATTTAGGTATTTAAATTTGTTTGATCAATTAAATTCACTACCTTTTATTTGGGAAGAGAAAATGATCTTTGTTCTAACTAGTAATTCACCATGATATTGATGTGAATATGACCAACATACTCAAATAATGAAAACCCTCAATGCTTCCTTATTAATAGTACCACTTATTAGCTCTCAAAAAAATTTACACCCTAAAGCCTTTAAAGATAAACCACACCTAAGCCCTAGAGGAAGTCAACTCAAGATAATAGGAATTGCAACTTATGATTAGATAAATGGTAACATGGGAAAATGCATGAGAATAAGTACTTTCTCCTTATTTTTTCTTTACTACACCAAATTGTGTGTTCACTAAGGTTTTATTATCGTATAATTAAAAAGATATGAATGACCATAATGGGTCTTAAAGAAAACCATGCCCAATGCACTAAAAACCTTAATAACATGTTTGAGCTTTGATGTGTTGATTTGTTCTGTAGAAAAGGAAGACATGCATGAGATTGACATAACTAATATTTACCTCCTAATAATTAATTTTAGTGTAAGACTACACTTCATACTTGAAAGAAAA
>VDFB02270651.1:419612698-419662031 GCA_007258455.2 Sequoia sempervirens
TTTTATTTTATTTTATTTATTTATTTATTTATTTTTCTGTTCTTCCCTCTCCCACGTGACCCATAGGTTCTTGGTCTTTTGGTTTTCTCAAACATCATTATTCTCTTCCCAAAATGGCATGGTTTTTTTATTTGGTCTTTAATTTGGTTAAATCTTTCAAATCAAAGACTCGCTATTGGAAAGACATCAAACTAATAAATTTCAATCAAAATTACACCTTATAGAGCTGGAAAACTTCAACTGTGCCACTGAGAAGGTTAACAAGGCTGAAAACCGACTTCGGTCAAACTTTTTTCTAGAAGCTCGAAACTACACAAAAATGCACAAGAATGAGCATCTCAACATTCCTAAGACGTCCTACAAAGCGTTTGATCTCAAGTGCTATAGAACTCCAAAAAATAATTTTTCCGTAAATCACTAGCCGAGAACAAAGAAATTTGAATTCTTCCAAATTGTTGAGAATCTGGTTATAGAATTTCACCAATATGAGACAAATACATCCTTTAATATCTCTATAAAAGGAATTATGAACAACCCTCACAAATTTCAAGTAACAATTATTTTTGTGTGATGCTGATTACGCATTCGCGCAGGTGCTCCTGCATCACACTCACACTATGATATAAGTAGAGACAAAGTAAATCTATCATCCATATTATATCTTTTCACCCTTTGAGAAAAAATGAAGATCATGTTCAAATACAATGTTAAGAAAAAACCATGGAGGAGACAAACAGTGAGGTTACTCACTATCTACCATACATAAGAAGTACAGTTCAGTTAACAATAGCTAGAGAATGATGGATTTGAAAGGGGGAGAACAAAATGAAACAAACAACAGAAACAAAAACATGACCATTTATATTAATTAGATAAAATATGACATAAACCTCGTTTTTGCATTCACCATTACAAACAGCTTCATCAGACTGTTGCTTGAGCTTCTGCTCCTTCAAAGACATCAACATACTACCATTACATTACATTTTACTGTTACTCACAGTTTCTTACAACTCCTTTACAGCTCTTTAGAGTTGGACTCTTACTAGAGTGCATACAAAAATGTAGACTAAACAATATATAGAGAACTATGCATATAAGGAGGACAGAGAACATCGAATTAAATATTATATTTTATGGCACCCAGAAAATGTGTGGAACCTTCGATGAGTAAATATGTAATCAAATCAAATCTTTCCCAAAATCTTACTTCAGAATTCATCTTTAATGTTGGGATTTGATTGTTGATAGGGAGCCTCTAACGAATGATTTCAACAAAGAAAATTAATGCAGTAATTGGGAAAAGTTCAGTGCTAGAAAAAGTTGTGAAGTATCAAATCCAAAAATATCTAATTGGCCTCTTCTCTAAATCAATGTCAAGGTACATAATTGTATATGTCAGGGTTTCCTCGATCTCTCTCTAAGAATTCCCTGTCTATGAGATTTTCGATTCTCCTTTTAATTTCCTTCATATCTGGCTTGAACATGTCTTTAACATGTTCAATGCATTGCATCGCTAATTTCTTATGAGCTAATTGTTGGGTTCGGTGAAGCTCAAATTAGCAAGTTTCTCTCACATATTCGAAAAGGATGCCTTTTGCAATTGACTTTTTTTTGCATGTATTAAAAAATTAGAAGTTATTCTTTTTGATGGATTTTTCCAATTATTGGAGTTGAGACTGTTTTATAAATAAGATGCTGGTTGAATATGTAATTGATTCAGAATTAATAAAGAGATTCCCCTGCTTTGAGAGTGGATATAGGCAATTGTTGAACCACTATAAAATTTGTGTCTCATGTCTTATTCTTTAATTTTTCTGTTTTTTGTTTTCTATTTTGTTTCTTTGCTTGTTTTAATATTAACAATTGGTATCAGAGCCCGAAGTTCGGTGCTAGAAATCGGTGAAGAATTTTCTGAGCTATGGAGAAGTATTGAGCAGAGATGGAAGACGATCGGGTGTTAGATCCTGGAGTTGGATGCTTTTATATTGTGAAGAGACAAGATGAAGTGCGAGGTGAAGTGGGAGCTATTCATCAGGTGTTTTTGAATGAATTATATGATGAGGCTAATTTTGTTATTGAAGAATTTCTTGACAATTTAGATTTAGTAGAGAGTAATGTTGTGCATGTAGAAGATTATGTGAAAGTCTACTGTTGCTTATTCGATTGTGATAAATGCTCCTTTAGAGGACGAGACCTTGCTGAAAGTGTCACATCCCTTACATGGAGACTATGTTTGGTTATATATTCAAATACAATGATCGTTGCAAGTAACTGCTTTCATGTGATTATGACATTGAGAATGCAATAGTTGTTCTTTTATCGTAACTGTAATGTTAACAAACTTTTTATATTGCTAGTGAATTTATTGTTCGCGCGAAGTTGAATGAGATCATGAGATTAAATTCAAATGCATATTATTTAGCCGTTGAGAACAATCTAACCATAATCCTTGTCAGTGGATGCAGGATTGCCGACGCCATGAGAAAAAGGGAAATATCATCAAGGAGAGGACATGGTTAACAATGGATCAATTTTATCAGCAAACTCTGAGTCGGTGAATGACAAAGTTGTAAAGTTATAACCTTGGCCATGGGTAAAATTATTTAAGTATTGATTAATATAGTCAAATTAAAATATATATATAAATATCAATAATTACCTTTAGAGGGAATTTCTAAAGATTATTAAATGATAAAATATTAATAAAAGAAAATTAAATAATAAAATCATAATATATGTTAATTCCGACAAAAAGGAATTCTAGTGGGGAAATGGTCGTCGGCGTTGGGAAGGCAGAGTTTTCGGCCATAACCCGTTCGTGCTCCTGATGAACGGGTGGGAAGTCAAGAAGTCCCGGAGGGTCTTGAATGGGAGTTATAGAGAGGCAATCACATTATGAGGGAGGTCTCTCTCTATCGAATGAATTTTCTTTGGAATGTATTTTTTTATTCGCTTCACTTCTTACCACGAAAACTATGCTCTGTTTCGTTCGGAGCTTTTCATTTCAAAATTCCGCCATAGCCAGGGCCTTTTCTCTCATCATTCTCAGCCGATTTCAAGAGAATTTTCAAATCTAAACCAACTTTGAATTCAAGCTACAATCTCGTCAACAACTGAACGTATTTTGTCAAGTGCGGGACCTCAGATTTTTGTCGGGTCTTGGAATAAATTTTGAATTCTTCTCTCTGCAGTGGAGTGTCATCCTGGGTTTCACCGATAGGCTGTAGGAAGCCAAACAAGAAACCGACTGGTGGTGATGGGTTCACAACATACGCCAAGCTCCAAAGGCCTTAACAGACATGTATAAGAGTCCTTCATTATGTGAAAGTTTGCTTCAATTATATATATATATATATATATATATATATATATTCATTCTGAAGAACCCTCATTCTTGGAAAACATAATTATTGAGCTTCTACGTTCTATAGAAATTATAAAGGAATTCCTTAATAGATTAATACTGGAACTAGTTCAGTAGAAGGATTTTCCTAAGAACTTGTATTGTTATCAAAATCCTTTCGAGATTTCTATTCTATTTATCTTAATTCTAAGTCCGAACTATTGGAACGGATTATCTATAATTTATGCGACCTTCATAGCCTTGACTAATCTGTAAGTTGTACTTCTCTATTCTTTCAATTCTGAATTGGAATAGTGTCAATTTCTCCTTCTAATCCAGTTCTTCAAATGAGGACAAATGCTAAGACCCACTGAATCTCTTAACAAATAAAACTCTTCTTTTATTTGCTCGAAGAAAATAATATATCTATATATAAATGTTCTAGGTTTAGCTAATCATGTTTAAGGCCGGCATTTTCCCCTGCACTTTGTTTCATAGTCTTTGTAAGAAAATGGGCAACATCTTCTCAACTGTGTTCTTTTCTTTGTTCAAGGTCTGAAGGTATCTCTTTCTCTAAAACTATCTTTCTGTTTCTCTGTCCTCGACTGGAAAACAGTTTACTTCCATTGAGGAGATATGATTAAGAATCTAGTCACTCTTAAAGGTTTAAGGAAATAACATAACCTTAATTAAGAAAATATTTCTTTCCAAACCAAGACCTGGTAATATTAAACCTTGAGATTGAACAGTATCTTTATCTGCTCATTCCGAATTTTCCTCTTCTGGTGTACAGAGGTTATAGATTTGGAAGGATTCCAATATCGAACCAGTCTCTTCCTCTCTCTCTCTCTCTATGATTAAATTAGCAAATTAATTTTAAATGAAGAGAAAAGATTTGAGCCTTATCTCTCTCTCTTAAAGGGTTATGAAGACAACTTAATCTTAAGAAAGACCCTTAAACAGGTTACTGTGATGTTAAATCCTATGGATGAGATATAATCTCGAACCTGATTTGAAGGTTACTATTGTCTAGAGATGTTGAGAATATCAAATTGTGTCAACTTGAATGGGAACAGATTATGAGTCCCCCCGTGACTTGAGACTTTACTTATGAACCCATGAGAGGAATGAGCTTGTCTAAGCCAAACAATCTTTTCATTTAAACTATAAATCTAAAGAATATGACTCTGATTTAAGAACCTTGTTGTATAATAAATGAGAAATGAAATTTAATCTGGGCATTATAATTTAAGTCTTGGAACAAACAACATCTTGTCGAGCAAGGGTGAATATTGACGGCACAGTAGTGCCAGAGCTGTCGGCACAGTTGTGCCAGAGACATCAACACAGTAGTTTCAGAGATATCGGCATAGGAGTGCCAGTAATACTAAAATCCTTGGCCAAGGTACGATGCTAGATTCAACATCTGTCAGCTATCAAGTACTAGATATACTACTGATCAGAGTGGCCTTTCTAGTTGGGAGGAACCCTTAGTAAGGTCAATCAGGAGGTATAGGTCCTTGACACTAGGCTCAGAGACATGATGATAATTTGATCCATATTGATTACCCTCGTGAAGGGCGGGTTCTTTAGTTGAAGAAACTCGGGAGACCAGTAGGTCTTGGTTGGGTGGTAAAGCCCCTGATGATAATTCTCTTTCCTTCATTGTAAAAGAAGCCCAAGTATAACAACATGAAGATGATGTCAAATGTATTTCTTCCTCACTCATAAATCTAGGTACATGCAATGCTCATTAAAGTTTTCTCTCATTTACACAATGAATGTTATTATTTCATGTTAAATGATCTTCGTAAGATTTTGCAGTTAAACAATTATTTGTATCATTCTACTGAAATGAAAGATCTATTTTTAGTTAATGAATACAAAGAAGATAATTCTTTCCTCTATTCATTAATTGGTTTAATGGGAACACTAGATGGTTAGTTAGTTAGAATCTCCGGATGAAATCTGGCAGTTGTTACCATTTCTTTAACCCTTGAAAGATAGTTGTTACATTTGTTTAATAGTCGAAGTATTTTTTTGTTACTTTTTGGAATCAAGGAAAAGTAGTTATTATTCTTTTGTAATTTTCTGTATAAGTTTACATATAATAGTTTTCCTTTCAGTTGGATTTGTTAGTTTAAAAGTTAGTTGTAGAGTTGTATAATGTAATGACATCAGAATTGGTTTCCTCTTCCATCTTGCTACAAAGGAAACCCTAGTTTGATAGTTATTAGTTATTGACCTTCCAAGAAACGGTTGGTGAAACAATTAGTTGTCTCATTTTTAGCCAAACTGGAAACTTAGAAGTTGTTTGAAAATTTTAAATTAAATCAGTTGAAAATGATTTGGAAACCCTAGTTGAAAACAAGTTGGTTGAACTTCAGTTGAAAGTTAGTTGATAGTTAAATTTCCATATTGTGGACTGGAGAGGTTGTTACAGAAAGCCCGAGCTATGATTCAGATACTAACACAAGAGTGAGTGATGTCATGCAAGTGAAAGCTAAAATGAAATGCCATGTACATTGGTGGGATGGCTGGAAAAATGAGAAGGATTCGGTTGAAGAGGCTATAGAGTTTTCCTTCCGAGATAAGGAGGATGCCTCCCAAGGAGAGGAGGATGCAGTCTGGAACCAGGAGAGTGAAGATGAACCCGAGGAGGAGGCTGATAATCCAGAGGTAAAAATGGTTTATAATAATCCATTATTCGAGCCGGAGGCAGAAATGGTTTATAATAATCCATTATTTGAGTCCCAGGAGGATGATCATGTTGTCAAGGTTTTCTCTGAGAAAAGCATCGGCGACGGGGACGAAATAATAGATCAGTGCAACAAAATGAGGGTTTGGTTCGACACATTCGATAATCCTGAAGAGGTGGACGACAACATGGACAAAGACATGGATAACCATATTCTTCCCCACGATGTGGACATGGAAAAGGCTGATGAAGACATTGATGTTGCTGCTAAGGAGCTGGAGGAGACAAAGAAGAGGCTTACGAAGATGGAAGAAGAAGTCGTTGCCCTACGAGATATGTAGGCCAAGGTAAAAAAAGACATGGGAGCTATTCAAGATTCCGCTGGAGCAGCTGCAGCTCAGGCAAGTAGAGAAGAAACTGATGCACATGACTATCAGTTCATCAATGGATACATTCCTTTGAACGTGGTTCAGGTTGCAAGGATGGCACGCCTTTGTTGGTTACTAGGGCGGTGTGCGCCCCGGGGGTACAAATTTTTCGTTAGAAATATTGACTCTGAGGCTTTCGTCGGGCTGCAAACGACCAGGGAGGATCTGGGCACGACCTATTTCAATAGGCTGAGTGAGTTGGTCAGGAAGAATTTCAAAGAAAGTGGAGAGGTAGACACTCCAAATTTGGTATGCAGGATCAAGAAAATTGGGCATTCCGTTGAGGGGAAGATCTTTGAGGCTGTAGGTGTTGATTTCATCAATTTTATCGATGACAATGAGATTTTAAGCCTTGGAGAAGTAGTAAGAGAAGGTGTTTGGGTATTATATTTCATTGAGTCCAACAAAATTTGGAGAAGACTCATTCAGAGTGTGTGGGAATAGAGTCTGGTAAAATTAAAATCTTCTCACTTGGGTCTAGTTTTGATGTAAATGCCTGCAGTGGGGGATATCTCTGAGCAACTCTTTGGTCTTCAAGTGGGAGATTTTTGGGTTCGGTGAAGCCCAAATTAGCAAGTTTCTCTCACATATTCGAAAAGGATGCCTTTTGCAACTGACTTCTTTTTACATGTATTCACAAAATTAGAAGTTGTCATTTTTGATGGATTTTTCCAATTATTGGAGTTGAGACTATTTTATAAATAAGCTATTGGTTGAATATGTAATTGATTCAGAATTAATAAAGAGATTCCCTTGCTTTGAGAGTGGATGTAGGCAATTGCTGAACCACTATAAAATTTGTGTCCCGTGTCTTGTTCTTTAATTTTTCTGTTTTCTATTATGTTTCTTTGCTTGTTTTAATATTAACACTAATACCTTTCCTTTCTTCATAATTCTTATGATTGAAGCATCAACCAACTGATGTCTATGTTGAAGCACATCCTCCCCAATGTTTTATTTTACATCGGCTATGGGTGCCGGAAGTCGAATCTTCCTCTTTTCCCTAGAAAATTTTGCATTGAATTCAAAACAATCCGTTTGAGTCAGATTGTGTATCGGGTAATTTACCGAGGATTTTGTATTTTGAACATGCAAGGGAATTCAGTAATGCAATTGTATCCTCAACTGCCAAACCCAACTAGGATTTGATATCTGAAAAACTCAACCTCTTTGTTTCATTGAACAACAATAGTGCACTTGCATGACAAGGGGTTCCAACTATTTGAATTTCACCTTGGTCAAATCTTCCAATAAGAATGCATGTTCCCAGAGAATATTTCCATGTTAGTCTTCTGTTCATTCTTTCTCTGTTATAGAAATCTTTGAATGACTCTAAATGTTTCACCATTTGAGGAGGAAGAACAAGTTAATCAGGTGACTTATATCTTGGCCAAAATCCAAATGCCAAAACTGTCATAGAGAATTCTATTCCAGAACGAGGATGAAGAGGATTCTGATTGAGGTCTTCCTCAAAATCTGATTGGGTTTTCATTTCCAATGTCCAACTAGTAAGCATGCCCTCCATTCTAGATGTAAATTGTCATCCACATGTAAACTTCAACTTGACTAACATGTTATCTTCATAGTCAAGATTTGAACTTGTATGGGACAAAATACTGTCTTCATTATTTTTCCCTATAAAACTCTACAACCATGTCTTTGTGCGCAAGTAAAAATATTTGCAACCTTCTCAAGGGCATCTTCAACATCTACATATTTCATGTTTCTATTTGTCAAAATATTGTCACAAAATGTGACCAACAATTCCCAAATACTGCTTCCTGCAACTTGTTGATTGCAAAAACTTTGGAAGGCCATCATGAGTGCATTTTTGAAAAGGAAGTGGTTCATAAAATTCTCCTCCACACATTGTAAGTAGTTCTCATGTAACTAGATAACACTTCTCAAAAATTGATCTTTTTTACTTGCAATCATTTATTTTTTATTATCTACCTTTATTGCCTCTACCACCATTTGTCCTCCATGTTTAACCAATGGTGCACCATGCCTGGTAATATATTGTCTAAATATTTTGGCCATGAGTTGAATTCCTTTATCTATCCCAGAAAACAACTTAAACATCTCTAAAAGATCATCCATCTTTTCATTTCTCAACAATGGATGGCAATCTGAATCTTTCTTCAAAAGTTGACATTCATGCTTGCAAAGAAGTTCATTTTCTATGATTTCTACAAACCTAGCTTGACTACTTTGATGCACACAATGCATTGAAATTGTTTCTTTCTCTATCCTTAAACACTTAACAATTTTCAACAAGTAGTCTTGACAAGAATACTCACATATCCATGAAGTAGCCTTTCTGGAATAGTATATGGTGGTATTTTAAAAATTGGCCAACTCTAAATCTTTATAATAGTCCATCCCAAAATCCCAGAGCATATTCACAACACTCTTCAATACAATCCCATCAAGAATTCTCTCACCCTCCCTTATTTTATTAATTTGAACCATCATAGCAGCTTGCACATTACTACACAAAACTTCATTATAGACCATTTTAAGGAAGCATATTTGACTAGTTGTGTTGGGTTCTAGTTCGACCCTAATAAACAGTTGGGTCAAAATAAAAATCACAATTTTCAATAGAATGCTAACTATCCATTTGTAATGTTTCCATTGATTTACAACTTTTTCCAAAATAAACTCATCTGTAAATTTTAAACAAGTAGAGAAAATATAAAACAAAAGAAAGAAATCAAAGACAAAATACAACAAACACAATATTTACGTGGTTCACCAAAACTGGCTACATCCACAAGAAAGCAAAGAAAACTTGTATTCATAGTTATCAGATATCAAGTACATGGTCTGCACACATATATTTATGCACAACTCTTCGATACGAAGAGATGGGAGAATACAAATGGTCATGTGACCGTTGGGATTCACATCCCAACAATCTCCCCCGTGAAGTTCAACCGGCACAACCATGCATTGTGTCATCCTTGCATTTCCAATCTTATCTCCACATCGCGGTCAGCCTTGAAGTTTTTAACTTCGCCAAATATTGTTCACGAACACTTCGAATCAATCTTCTCCAAGCCAAGTTGGATAGAACAAAGCTTAACACAATCCTAGAAAAATATTTATCATCTCTACCACCTATCCATTTGAATACGGGCCAAGACACTCCAACAACTCCTCCAGTTCCACCAGTTGCAAAATCATCAACACTTCCTTTAAATTCTCTCACAAATATGCCAGGTCTCATATCAAAGACGTTTAGAGCAACCATTTATGTGATCTTAACTTTCCTGGTAGTAGACGCATTAGTTTCAAAAACTAATTTCATTTCTATAAGAATTCCCAAAAGTCAGGAAACCATGGCCCTTGTCCCCGCAACATATAAATCTATGGGCTCTTTATTGAATCTCAATCCAAGAGGACCCCCACACATATGCTCACACTTGACATATCCCAATGCAGACCTACACTTTTCATTACATATCTTCAACCTGTTGGGGAAAGTGTAGGAAAATTGAGAGAATTCTTCAACCTTTGAAAAAGATTCCAGGAGTGGTTTAAACAAAGCAAGAACTGGCCTCTTCTCATCTAAATTTGAAAACCCTGACTAGAAACAATTAGATTTCTTCTTGGGGTTCTCCCAAATGTCCATTTCATAGCCCCTCACGGTAGCCCATTTCTCTGATGCTCTAGCAATAAAAAGGTCACTTGAATCTTCCTTCCTCCATTCCATAACCTGCTCCTTATTCTTCCTCACCTTGGCCGACTTTGGCTCTTCGATTTCCACAACAACAATGGGAACCACGAGGACAGGGGGGATCTCTGTCTCAAACAAATCTAGATATCGCTCTAAACAAGCATCCTCCATATTATTCAAAACCCCAGCCAGCGGATAACTGATAGTAATGCCACCACCTTGTGGGTTTAAGTAGACAAAACTTGAAATATCGTCAGAGAATTTGACTGACGGTAAGGCCTCTAGGGGATCAAAATTAAGAGGTTCCTCTAGTGAAACAAATCCATGCATTCGCTTCTCTTTCCTTCCACCCCATCTTCTTTTTCAGACTATTTGAGAGGGCGATTGTCAAGTTCTCTTTCTTCGTCGTCTCTTCCCTCATAGGAGGGCTTGGAATTTTCTATGTTGTCCCTGTCAGATGAGGATGTCTTCCTCTCTCTATTACCATTTGTGATCTTTGTAACCTATCTTTTCACAGCACATTGAACCACAAAAAGGATCCTGGGCGCTTCTTCCCAAGAATGGAAGACACAACTTTTACAAAATGGGCTTCATTCACCTCAAAAAAATCACCCAAACACCTCCCTTAGACTCTTGCAGTCATTTCTTGCAACGACTTATCTATCGTTTCATGCGACGGCTTATCTCTTCCTATCATTTCTTGCAAAGAGAAAACTCGTCCTTTGAATTGCTTAATTCTTTCTGACTCCTTTGGAAGATTCTCCTCTAATGCACTCTCCCATTACTATTCCTCCACGTCTTCAAACAACTCTTCCACAACTATCACCTTTGGCTCTTCCTTCACCTCTGTGATTATGACAACAATAGATTCTTCAGCCTTGCGTTTCTCTTTCACAACTGGCTAGATGGCCTCCACCATGACAACATCTTCACCAACCTCCTCATTTGGGGTTCAAATCGGGATCTCTACCTGCACATCTTTTTCCTCATAAATGTTGAGACCCAACTTCAACATCCTATGAATTCTGGAAGAAAAGGTATTTTGATCATCGAGGCGGAAGCTAGAAGTGAGAAAAACCATTTCATAAATGAGCAATACTAGGTCCTTTACAAAATTTCCACTCTTATCTTCCTCTGCCCTCTTCTACAACTCCTCCATGATAGCTTTCCTATGTTGTGCATCACCTCCACGTTCAAGAAGTGCTCTAAACTCAATTTTGAGATCTTCTAGAAATTCTTCTCGTTCAGATTCAACTCCAAATCCAACACCCTTCTCCTCTTCAGCCGAATCCTCCATATTTTTCCAACCATCCCACCAATGTACACTACGTTTCATTTTATCTTTCACTTGCACAACATCACTTTCTAAATTGCTAAGAAATTCTTCAATGATTGAATCGGCTTCATCATCTTCTTCCATCTCTGCTCAACCTTGCCAAGATCTGATACCAATTGTAAATTTTAAACAAGTAGAGAAAATATAAAATAGAA
Source organism: Sequoia sempervirens (assembly GCA_007258455.2). Taxonomy (NCBI): domain Eukaryota; kingdom Viridiplantae; phylum Streptophyta; class Pinopsida; order Cupressales; family Cupressaceae; genus Sequoia; species Sequoia sempervirens. The sequence continues at coordinate 419,624,344 of VDFB02270651.1, forward strand.
GAAAGAAATCAGAGACAAAATACAACAAACAAAATATTTACATGGTTCACCAATTTTGGCTATCCATGGGAAAACTTGTATTAACAGTTATCAGATATCAAGTACATGATTTGCACACATATATTTATACACAACTCTTCAATATGAAGAGATGGGAGAATACGAACGACCATGTGACTGTTGGGCTTCACATCCCAACATCATCTTCTTTCTCCCTCAGTGCGGGCACAACTGTTGAATTCATATGATCTTCTAAAGTTTTCTCATATTCAAACTGCATTAATGTCCAATGCACTGTATAGTATTTTTCATAGATTTCATTATAAATCATCATATACTCCTCAATTCTGAATTGGACCTTCCCTTCCACGAATTGCTTAACCTTTGAAATTCCATCTTGCAATGGATCCCATCCATATGCCACCTCTATCTCAATCTTCATATTCATCTCTGTCATTCTTTAAGGACTTTTACAAGTAAATTTGAACTTCCTTCCCTAACAAAAACCACAATATTATGAATTTGGAGGCAAAACATGCTTCTATAAATAGACCCAACAATTTCATGAAGTATTAAGAACTTGTAGGCCGGTATGGTATGAATGTTATTGTGTTAATAGGAATTTATCTTATAGTTTGCTTAAATTAAATACCAGTATATATATCTTAAATATAATCTATATAAAATAGGTCGATATATATTATCTTATTATTGTTTTATTATTATAGAGAGGTTTTTAAGAAAATGAAACATATCCAAATCATAAATGTGAATTATAATTTGTATTTTAGTTTAATTTGGTTTTTCTTAATTAAATTTGAGTTTATATTAGACCTGTTATGCCTTACATAACCACCCCATTTTAAATTTGATTAAAATTGGACCCTCTTTTTCTTTCGCTCTTTGTGCTTTGCCCCCTTCAATTTTGAGGTTTTTCTTTGCCTTGGCATGTGCTTAATATGTTTATCTTGCTTTCCCTAGTGTTTCCCCAAGTTGCATATTGAAAATCTTATGTTTTGGGCGAAGTTCGGGTTTTTACCTTGGTTCAGGATTTTCCGGTCCATCCGAATTTTCTCAGATTTCTTTCAAACTTTGGTTTCAATGCCGCTGTTTGGGTTTTTGAGCTAGTTCAAGATTGTCTGCCTCGTCCAGATTTTCCTGATTTTTCCTCCTTCCCTCTGTTTTCCTGGACTGTGCTTGAAGTCTGGCTCGACCTGTTTTACACTGCAGTTTGGAGATTTCTGGCTTTTGCGGAATTCCACCTAGGTCGAATTTTTTTGGATTTCCATCTGGCCGTCGGGTCTCCAAGTTTGGTCGATTTTTGGAGCTTAATGCCATTTTTCTTTATCATTTGCGTTCTCCTAAGTTGAGATGTTCAATCTTGTTGTGCTTTAAAATGTTATGGTCTTGCTTGGAGTTCGATTCCTTTGTGTTTGGGCATTTATTGGCTTGATTTGTGAGTTCATGGTTTAAATCTAGGGTTTCATACCTAGGGCGTTGCCATTTCGTCTCGATTTGCTTTCGATTGAGCCTAGGATTTGAAGAGGATCTGTAGGAGGCTCATGTTAAACAATTTTCGTGCCCAGGGTCCTCAAATTTGTGACCTTCGGTCAATTTGAGCGAATTTGTGTTGGATTGTCAATTTTCAGGGTTTTTGTCGAACTCAGGATTTTCCTGCTTGGTCAAATTTTTCGAGATTCCTTCATCTTCTTGGAAATGTGCTGGTGTTCAGAGTTTTGGGTCATCTGTGGAATTCCGGTCCGGCCAGATTTTTTCAAATTTTTTGCCAAGCTTTGAGTGACTTGAAATTATTGACACATGAATGATTTAGGTGATGAATGCTTGATATTCCATGCTTATTTTGATGGATTTCACAATGTCATATGCATTCCTTCTTCATTCGAATGATCTATTGGTGAACCTTATGCCTACTTTAGAATTCTCCGTTCTGGCCGAATTTTCCCGGTTTCCTTCAGGTTTCCGAAGTGCGAAGTTCTAATCCGCGGAATTCCGGTCTGGCCGAATTTTTCTGAATTCTCTGCTATGCTTTGTGGAATTTAAGAAATTGGATAAAATTGATGAATCTAATGATGAATGCTTAAACATATCTTGCTTTAGCTTGATGAATTTCAGTGTTGATGCTTAGTGGCTAATTTAATGGTTTTATCATGATTTTAAGCTAACACTTGGATGAAAATGTTGTCAACATTTGGATTCTTACATTAGTGTTTGATGAATGTAGGTTGAGTCTGGTAGGACGATGGTGGCTAGAGAGGCTAGAGGACACAAAGGGATCATCCATCTCTGAAGCAAAGAAGAATGAAGTTGGACGAAAAGAGTAGGATTCCTGAGGGTAGGATGTATCAGTCTGGTTTGAGGTTTCAGATACGAATATGAACACCCTGCTGTAAAGAACTAAGGTTATCATGGGATATAGTAGCTGGGAACCAGCTGGATGGTGTGGCGACCTACAGTGCAGTCATTAATGAATATCAATCCGACAAGAGAGACTAGGACAATATGATGGGGCAGCTAAAGAATAATATTAATGCTATTGAATGGTGAACTAGGGTTTTGCCTATGCCACTTGTGATAGCTTCTGTGGAGGACATTCTTACGATGAAGGCCGTAATAGTCATCAAGGTGGCATGGCGGATGCAAGGACGCAAAGTCGCATCAAAATTGTGCTTCCTCACTGCTTCACTGCTTCTCTTCACGCTTTTGGTCTGAAAGTTATGTGGGCGTATCCTCGGGCCGATCCGGGCTGCGTCTCTTGCATTTAATGGGCGTTTTGACTTTGTTTCAAATTATTCTAGGGTTGAGTTGCTTTGTGACCGACATATTGTAAACCCTAACTGGGCCGATGCATCTGAGGCATTTTATAAATATGGCATTTTCGCCTCTTTTGTAAAAGGGGGATTTTTAGAAAGTTTTAGAAGGGTTAGACAGGTTAACAAAGGTTAGAAAAGTTAGAAGGAAATCTAGCGGATTAGTTAGCAAGCTAGAAGATTCAGAAGGTAGAGAAAAGGTTAGAAAAAGCAAGTTAGGGTTTTTGAAGGAAGTTAGACATTTTTTTTTACAGTTCAGCAGGAGGAGGAGGTGATGTATCTTCCTGATTTCCTTAGCATAGATGGAGATAATTTGAAGACATGGGTTTTTGTACACTGGTGATCTTGCCAGATTTGTAAATGTTGCTTATCTGTTTCATTGACAGTAGGAGCATCCAGATTTAAACCTACTTTATATTATGCTCTAAAATGGCATTCATTTTGGGTTAATCATTTGATTTGAAAAGCTTTCAAGGAATGAAATTTTATCTTATGTTTTGTTTGAATGATGATTTGCAATCTACTGTTAAAGTTTGCACTATGAATGAATGGAACTTTGTATCAATTATAGGTTAATTTTATTTTGCAGTTCTAATTTAGGAATTCCTTGGAAGGTAACAAGTTTGATTAGTTGAATGAATCAACATTTTTTTCAGTTTGAAAACCTTGATCTATCTTTTTCTATTTCTTTAAAACCCTCGGTTAAAGTAGGTTTAGATAGATGTTTGATCTTGCAACAATCCAAAAGCTCAAAAGCATCAGACCCCTTGAATATTACAACCATATTGACCACTTCGTGTAATAGCAACGTTGTGAACCAACATGAAAGACCTTGGGAGGTGATCAGTTTGATTACTGATTGTCTCTTTCAGGAGAGGTGAGATACTTTTACTTTTATCTTACCTGCATGTTGTGGGTCAACTTGGCACCTCAACATGACTGGCGCTAGAAGGAGGGCCAGAAGAGCAAATTGGATAACATTGGGTCTTTCTCACTAGAGAGGTCCCATAGAATTCTTTGATCAACTAAAAACCCACCACCTTTGATAGAACTCGAGACCCCAACGAGACACAAGATTCAAAGGGAAACCATTCTACCACCCTTTTCAGCTCCACTCACTCCACTAGGATTTTCACCAATACCTCAGTTGATACTCGTGAATCCACCACCAAATCCACCTCAATTGCCATTACAGCTGGTTCAACCCATCCAACAACTGGCTCAACCTCCACCACCGCCACCAATGGAATTTTTTGTGAATAATCCCTCTCCATTGGGGACTATTCCTGGAGGCTTTCATGATATGCTTAATAATCTTGAGAGATTCTTGCCCAAATACATTCATGGTGAATCAAGGACTGTTGAGGAGCACATACAAGCTTTTAAAGACACTTGTACCAGAGCCCAGATAGCTCACCATGATGTGGTTTGTAGGTTGTTCCCTTATTCCTTAGGGGATATGGCATACAACTGGTACCTAAATCTTCCACAAAGTTCTATTCTGAGTTGGATAGATCTGGAGAATGCTTTCATTAATCAGTTCAGAGTTTATGTGGATCTGGTCATTTTGTTCCATCAATTTGCTACCATTAGGAAGGAGCCATGTGAATCACTACCCTTGTTTAATACAAGGTTTCAATGAATGTATAGGAGATTGCAGGACCTCTATCTAGTTATTGAGAATAGTGCCATTCAGGAATATTTTAGAGTTATAGACCATTTGCTTAGCTTGTTCCTACAAAGGACTTATCAACTGGTAGATATTGATTCTCTGTCTAAAGTTTATCATCTAGCCATCAAGCTGCAATAGAAAAATAGCTCTCAACAAGGGAACTTGGGAGGAGGTTTTCCTTTTATGGGGTATTAGATGCCTAATCCAACCCCTTTATTCAATACTATCCCAGGGATGTCTCCTTCCCATTATGGACCTATGTTCGAGTTGCAGACTCAATCTCCTGTTCCATTCTTTTCCAATGGAGCTCTTGACTTCTCTCAACAATCACAGGCTCATCACAGTCCACATGGTCATCATAATCAAGCTGGAATACCAAATCCTGTCGGCCAACCACCTATTGCTAAGAATGCTAAGAGTGAAAGGACAGTTCAACTCACAAATGAGGTGGAGACCCTAAAGAAAACTCTGTCTCAAGTCACAAATGACATGGCTCAGCTTAAACTAAACCCCTCTCGGAACCAAGGTAATTATGCTAATCAAGGTAATTACCCTAATCAAAATAATAATAATCAGGGTAATTATCAAAACAACAACAATCATAGCTAGAGGAATTATCAAGGCCAAAACTTCCCTAACCAAGGCTATCAAAATAAGAATAGAGGATATAACCAGAGGCCTAATAACAATAGACAATGTCACACATGGCCCAATAACGGTGGGGTTTCTCACAATTATCAAGCTAATGAGGACAGGCCACATACTACAAATGTGGTTGACCTCAATTTTATGACTAACTGGTGTAGGCTGCATGATACTACAACTCATTCCAAGGTGAACTGTCCTGAAATGGAGAAGGTTGTGAAGATGACACAGGAAGATGCCCAAACGTTCCAAGGGAATTCAAATAAAGGAGGTGGCTCAGTGGATACAATAATGGCTTATGACCTCTTTGAAGAAGAACCTTCATTCCCAATGCAGAATGAGAATGAACCAGAGGAAGATGTGTATGATGCCCAAGCCTTTCAAACAAAGGGAGGACACTTCCTAAGAAACTAGAATAAGGGTATGTTCAATACATCAACATCACCTAACCACATGGTGCCTCTGAATCAGAGTGCTAATAACAACCCTCCTCCACTGAAGGGTCCGCCTGACTTCCCTAGCAAAGGTAATTCATCTGGTGTTTTCAAATATAATGCAAGTTATAACACATAATTTGATATTGTTTCTGAGATGTAGAAACAAATAACCTCTTTATCATACTTTGACATCCTAAAATGGTGCCCTTCCCAATGAGATATAGTGCTAAAAGATTTGGAAGAAGCTGATAAATTAAAAGGGAAAACCAAGATGGCACCCGCTGTAGACGTGAACGCAGCTTTGTTCAGAAACAAGGTAGGGACCCCACCATTTATTTTAAGTTTGAGAATCTGTGGGAAGAATCTACACAATTGTCTACTAGATTTAGGGGCTTCTGACAATGTTATGCCATTTTATGTATGGAAGAAATTGGGATTGAATCTTGTCCAAACAAACAAGAAGGTCATCCAACTTGATAAAAAAGAGGTTAATGTAGTTGGAGAATTGAGAAATATACATGTACAATTAGGGTCTGACCCTAGGATTCAAACCAATATGGAAATTCAAGTAGCAGACATCCCTGAGACTTACGGTATGCTTTTAAGCAGAGATCTAATGAAGAGTATAGGGGGATATCTCTCCCTCAACTTTTCACATATGTGGCTACCATGGAGTGGAATGCCTACGTAGATTAGGATTGAGAGTGAACCTTGCCTCAAACATATCATCATTGAGTATGACTGTCCCAACGAGGTAGCTTATTTTGAAATCGAAATAGGGGTTTATAAAAGAGAGGAAATTTTGAATCTTTCAATTCTTGATTCTAATGATTTGTCAATGCAAGAATTCTTTGATCCAATGATTAGTGTAAACCAGCAGGTATTGATCAGGAAGCTGCAACAGGATCAACTAGTCTTAGGGGAAGATATCGATTTGTGAAGTCTTCTACTCCCAAATTGGTGCAGGGTGCACTACCAAAATCATTTAGAATTGACCTGCCAACCCTACATCAGTGTTCTAAATCATGTTTGCCAAACTGAAGAAACTAGCCCAAGTCACCTTGAGACCGTTTCATATCACTTCTCATTTGAAGCCAAAAATGCAATAATGTTAACCAGGGATAATATACCTTTAGAGGAAGTCCCTCCTTAAACTGAACTTACCCCGATCACAATACCGGACCAACATAGTTATGTTGAACAACCCTAGGGTTTTTTTGATACCGCATCTGCTGGGCATACCAAACCTAAGGGTTAATCTAAAGATATAAATAATTGCTCGAAAGAGTTATCCTAGGATTACATGACATATCCAGCTGGAATTGATATTGCACTTGATGAAACTATTGAACACCCATCTCAATATTTGATGCAAAATATCATGGCCCCACCCATAGTCTATCCATCCAAGCACCCACAACAAGCTCAAAGAGATCAACCCCAGCTCATAATCAGCTATGGACCCTCATGTTTGATGGATCCAAATCTAAATTAGGGTGTGGTGTTGGAATTGAGTTAACCAGCCCAGAAGGGAAAACATTTTTTTCTTATTACAGGTTACAGTTTGGATGCACTAACAATATAGCAGAATATGAAGCATTAATTTGGGGACTGATGTTTGCACATCAAAAGAAAGTTACTGCTTTGATGGTTAAAGGAGATTCAAAAGTGATTATCAAGGCACGTAGCCAGACATATGTCACAACAAAAGGTCGGTAGCTTATAGAAACTGTGGTGGATTCTGATTGAAGACTGATGCTTTGGGGATTAGTTTGATCCCTAGAGAGGAGAATCAAATAGCTGATTCATTAGTTGTTGTCGTAAGTACCCTAGAACCCATGCAAGGCTCCAAGCTTAAGAAATTCTTAGTAGAATTGATATCCACCCTGACTATTCCCAATAATGTCAGGAACTTTCATGTCTTCAATGATGATCAACATATCCTTTCTTTTCTCTTAGCAAGCTCTGACATTAAGGATGATTATTCATGAGTCCGGACAGGATCAAGGAGACTGAACCCCTAAAGACTGCGATAAAAAAGGTGTCCTCAACTTAAAAAGTAATAGCATTCCCAAGGGAATGGTGGCCTAAGAAAGAATTTTTGATTTAGATCCAAGGGCTCGGGAAAAGGTATCAACCAAAGATAAGGGAGGTGAATATGAAACTTTTAACTTAGCTGACTCTGGCCCTGAAAGGAATGTTTACATAGGGAAAGCCTTCCCTAAAGCAATTAGAGAAGATATATTGAGGGCACTGAAGAAAGATATTGCTGCAATAGCTTGGGGGTATGAAGATCTAAAAACATTTGATACTTCTATGATAACTCATACTATTCCTTTGAAGCCTGAAGCTAGACCATTTCGGCAGAAACAACGTCCTGTCAACGCCCATTGAACCACTGATCTTTAGGAAGTTCAGAAATTGCTTTCTGCAAGAATAATCTTCGTACGACATTCAACACGGTGGCTAATTTGGTTCCAACTCGTAAAAAGAATGGGGAGATCAGGCTATGTGTAGATTTCAAGAATCTGAATAGAGCTTCGGAAAAAGACAACTACCCACCTTCTCTGGATGAAGTCTTACAAACTGTCAATGGGTCTCAAATGATGTCATTCTTGATGGTTATTCTAGGTACAATCAAGTGATCGTTAATTATGAAGACAAATGAAGGCAACCTTCACTACTAAGTGGGGAATGTTTGCTTACAGGAGGATGCCATTTGGTTTGATAAACTACTGGAGCAAACTTTCAGCATGCAATGGACGTAGTGTTCAAAGATTTGATTGGTAAGTGATCATTTATATGGATGACCTAATAGTATTCTCTAAAGATAGACTAAACCATGCTGCAGACTTGGCTAAAGTTCTTGAAAAATGTATCCATTATGGTGTTTCTCCCTAAAAAGTGTGTGTTTGGGTTTCTGAAGGGAAAATTTTGGGACACCTAATCTCAAAGAGGGATATCATAGATCCAGACCGAGTTGAGTCTATTTTGAAGTTAACCATGCTGGAAGTAAGAAGGAGATGAGATATTTCTTCGAAAAGATCAACTTTGTGAGGAAGTTTATCACAGGTTTTGCATAAATTGTTAAACCTTTGAACGAAATGATGAAGAAAGATGCTAGAATAGAATGGAGTAATGAGGCAAAGGCTGCTTTTTCTCAGGTTAAGCAATCCATTTCAGAGGTGCCAGTCCTCACCAGTCCTGACTACTTGAAGCCATTTTATATTTATTCTTTTCTGAACACTCATGTGCAGTTGTCCTAACACAACAAAGAGAGGAGGGGGATGAAAGGCCAATTGCCTTCATGAGCTCTCTGTTTAAGAATGTTGAAGTCAAGTACCCACCCTCTTGAGAAACAAGCTTTTGTGTTGGTTAGGTGTCAAGAAGTTCAGAAATTATATCCTTTGAAGTCAGATCATTGTTGTGGTTCCCGATGCTATTGTGAAGTCTCTACTTATGTAGAGCAAGTTGGGAGAACAAAGGGGGAAATGGATGGCTATTTTGCAAGAGTTCGATCTGGATATTCACCCTATGAAACTTGTCTGAGGTCAAGGCTTGTCTAAAGCAATGGCAGATGCTGGTAAGAACATTACTTGTCAGCAGTACACAACACAGTCCTTTTCTAATGACTCTTGGTATGCCAATATTATTTATTTCATGCTCAATAATTGGTGTCCGGAGGGAATGAATACAACTCAAAGGAGAGCACTGAGAATGAAAAGCTCCCATTATATGCTCAAAGGAGGATTGTTATACAGAAAGAATTTTGAGGGGGTTTATCTATGATGCCTTGATCAATGAGAAGCTAAGCACGCAATTGCTAAATTTCATGGGAAATATGGCACGGGTCATAGTTTTGTGGATTCTTTAGCACATCAGATTCTCAGATCTAGTTATTATTGGCCATGTGTGTTTAAGGATGCCCACCAACATGTAAGGATATGTCATATATGTCAAACTTCTGCATCAAGAGAGAGCCATCTAGCCATGCCATTGCAACCTGTTTATGAGGTAAGACCATTTTCCCAATGGGAACTTGATTTTACTGGGGTAATTAACCCAAATTCTTCTGCAGGACATAAATTCATTTTGACTGCCACGGATTACTACACGAGATGGACAAAAGCTATACCTTGCAAGAATAGCACAACGAAGGTAGTAATCAAGTTCCTCACTGAATGTATCACAACCAGGTTTGGAGTACCCTTTGCACTGGTATGTGACAATGGCCCTACCTTTTCTTCTACCGAGTTCATTTCATGGGCTTATGATCATAGGATTGTTTTAAAGTATTCTTCAAACTATTATCCGCAAGGAAATGGAGTTGCAGAATCAACTAATAAGAATCTCCTAGGAGTAATCAAAAAACTATTAAAGAACAATCCTAGAGACTAGCTTACCCAGTTAAGATTGCGTTATGGGCAGATAGGACTAGGATTAAGGCTACGTTGAAGACTTCACCATTTAAGCTAGTGTATGGCCAAGAGCCTGTGTTCCCTATTCACTTGCAAATACCTGTCCTGAAATTTATGCAGGAATTTTACTCTAGTGATGATAGGATTGAAATAAGGTTAGCTAGCTTGCTAAAATTAGAAGAGTAGAGAGATGTTGCTATGCAACAATTCTTTAGGCACCAAGTTGTTGTCAAACGTTGTTTTGAAAAAAGAACCAAAGTCAAGGCTTTTAGGATATCAGACCTTGTCTTACTGTGGGATAAAGCCAATGAAAAGAAGGGTGACCACTAGAAGTTTGATAAGCTCTGGTTGGGTCTCTATCAAATTGCTGAAATCCTAGGAGAAAATGCTTTACGATTGAGTAGTTTAACAGGATAAGTTGTTCCATTGCTTGTCAATGGACAGTTTCTCAAACATTATTTTGGGTCGTAAAAGTTCTTGTATTTTTTTGGGTTGTATATATGTAAATAGTTTGTTGTTCTGTTGGTTTTGTCTTTTCCTTGTATTTTTTTTGCTTTTTGTTCCTTTGTTTTTTTTTGTGGGGACTTTCATTTTATTCAATTGAGTAAGGGGGTTGTTATCTGAAGTATACTTTGGTTACTAGGAGAGAGGTTGGTTTAGATATTTCCAGGTTTTCTGATTGGATGATTTTGTTCCAAATTCGTTGTCTTATGTCCATTGTCAATGAGAGTTGTGGAAAGTCATTGAGAACAAGGTGTAAAGTAAGCAATCTTCGCTAACTACAATTGAATCTATCACAAATCATCAAAAACATCTCCTTTTGTAATGGTATATTTGTCTTAGGACGATGGTGTTGCAAGATTTGAGTGAAAAATCTGATTCCCTAGATGCTGTTATGAGGTCCATGGTAGTTTTCAACCTAGTATAGATGTTGGACATCTGACATATTGAGAAGGTATTGAATGAAGGAACTATCTAATAATTATCTAAAAAAGAAAAAAAAAACTCAATACTGAATGGGTGATTCCAGTATCTCTATTGGGGCTAAGGATGCCTAACTGGCAGTAGAGCAATGTTGTGAGACAACTAGAGGTATCTTCGTCGGAGCTATGGACACTTGAATGGCAACGGAGCAATGCCCAGGATATCATTGCACAACAGTTAAAGGGAATCAATTCATGTAGTTCAAATCCTACGCATAATTGTTCAAAAGATGATGAAAATTTTGTAAAAGGGTGATGCACCATCAAGCACAGACATAGATTCAGGAGTAGCCAGTGTTGATTTACATTTGAGATTCTAGCTCAACCTTGTTTACAGAAATTGACCTAACTAGAATTATGATGTCCATAAACCAGGAGTTCTAGGCAACTGAATCCCTCAGTTTTCTGAAAATGGTTAAACCATTTTCATAGCCAAGTCGCCAATTATTATTCCTTGCATAACCACCCCATTTTAAATTTGATTAAAATGGGACCCTCTTTTGCTTTTGCTCTTTGTGTTTTTCCCCCTTCAATTTTGAGGTTTTTCTTTGCCTTGGCATGTGCTTAATATGTTTATCTTTCTTGCCCAAGTGTTTTCCCCAAGTTGCATAATGAAAATCTTATGTTTTGGGCGAAGTTTGGGTTTTTACCCTGGCTCAGGATTTTCTGGTCCGTCTGGATTTTCCCAAATTTCTTTCAAACTCTGGTTTCAATGCTGTTGTTCGGGTTTTTGAGCCAGTTCGGGATTGTCCGCCTTGTCCGAATTTTCTCGGTATTTCCTCCTTCCCTCCGTTTTCCTAGATTGCGCTCAAAGTCTGACTCGACCTGTTTTACACTACAGTTCAGAGATTTCTGGCCTTCGCAGAATTCCGCCTGGGTTAGATTTTTCTGAAATTCTGTCTGGCCGTCAGGTTTCTGAGTTTGGTCAATTTTTGGAGCTTTATGCCATTTTGCTTTATCATTTGCATTCTCCTAAGTTGAGATGTTCAATCTTGTTGTGCTTTAAAACGTTATGGTCTTGCTTGGAGTTTGATTCCTTTGTGTTTGGGCATTTATTGGCTTGCTCTGTGCATTCATGGTTTAAATCTAGGGTTTCATACCTAGGGCGTCGCCATTTCGTCTTGATCTGCTTTCTATTGAGCCTAGGATTCGAAGAAGAACTGTAGGAGGCTCATGTTAAATGATTTCCATGCCCAGGGTCCTCAAATTTGTGACCTTCGGTCAATTTGAGCGAATTCATGTTGGATTGTTGATTTCAGAGTTTCTGTTGACCTCGGGATTTTCCTGCTCGGTCGGATTTTCCCAAATTCCTTCATCTTCTTGGAAATGTGCTGGTGTTCGTTGTTTTGGGTCATCCACAGAATTCCGGTCCGACCGAATTATTTTGGATTTTCTACCAAGCTTCGAGTGACTTGAAATTATTGACACATGAATGATTTAGGTGATGAATGCTTGATATTCCATGCTTATTTTGATGGATTTCACAATGTTATATGCATTCCTTCTTCATTCGAATGATCTATTGGTGAACCTTATGCTTGCTTCAGAATTCCCCGTTCTGGTCGGATTTTCCCGGTTTCCTTCAAGTTTCCGAAGTGCGAAGTTCAGAGTCATCCGCAGAATTTCGGTCCAGCCGAATTTTTTCGAATTCTCTGCTATGCTTTGTAGAATTTAAGAAATTGGATAAAATTGATGAATCTAATGATGAATGCTTAAACATATCTTGCTTTAGCTTGATGAATTTCAGTGTTGATGCTTAGTGGCTAACTTAATGGTTTTATCATGATTTTAAGCTAACACTTGGATGAAAATGTTGTCAACATTTGGATTCTCACATTGGTGTTTGATGAATGTAGGTTGAGTCTGGGAGGACGATGGTGGTTGGAGAGGCTAGAGGACACAAAGGGATCATCCATTTCTGAAGCAAAGAAGAATGAAGTTGGATGAAAAGAGTAGGATTCCTGAGGGCAGGATGCATCAGTATGGTTCGAGGTTTCAGATACAAATATAAACACCCTACTGCAAATAACTAAGGCTATCATGGGATACAGTAGCTGGGCACCAGCTGGATGGCGCGGCGACCTATGGTGCAGTCATTAATGAATATCAATCTGACAAGAGAGACTGGGACAATACGTTGGGGCAGTTGAAGAATAATATTAATGCTATTGAATGGCGAACTAGGGTTTCACCTATGCCACTTGCGGATACCTTGTAGAGGACATTCTTGATGATGAAGGCCAGAATGGAACAAGGTATGGGCAAAGTGGGGGACGCAGTTAATGCAAAGCTGCATTGAAAGTCGTGCTTCCTCATTGTTTCGCTTTGCCTCTTCTTCACGTGTTTTGGTTCGAGTTATGTGGCAGATCCTAGGCCGATCTGGTCAGTGCCCTTGCATTTAATGCACATTTGACTTTGTTTCAAATTCTTCTAGGGCCGACCTTCTCTATGACCGACATATTGTAAACCCTAATTGGCCTGACGCATCTGAGGCATTTTATAAATATGGCGTTTCACCTCTTTTGTAAAAGGGGGATTTTTAGAAAGTTTTAGAAGGGTTAGACAGGTTAACAAAGGTTAGAAAAGTTAGAAGGAAAGCTAGCAGATTAGTTAGCAAGCTGGAAGATTCAAAAGGTAGAGAAAAGGTTAGAAAAAGCAAGTTAGGAGTTTTTGAAGGAAGTTAGACATATTTTTTTACAGTTCAGTAGGAGGAGGAGGTGATGTATCTTCCTGATTTCCTTAGCATAGATGGAGATAATTTGAAGACATGGGTTTCTGTTTACTGGTGATCTTGCCAGATTTGTAAATGTTGCTTATCTATTTCATTGACAATAGGAGCAACCATATTTGAACCTACTTTATATTATGCTCTAGAATGGTATTCATTTTGGGTTAATCATTTGATTTGAAAAGCTTTCAAGGAATGAAATTTTATCTTATGTTTTGTTTGAATGATGATTTGCAATCTACCGTTAAAGTTTGCACTGTGAATGAATGAAACTTTGTATCAATTACAGGTTAATTTTATTTTGCAGTTCTAGTTTAGGAATTCCTTGGAAGGTAACAAGTTTGATTAGTTGAATGAATCAACACTTTTTTTAGTTTGAAAACCTTGATCTATTTTTTTCTATTTCTTTAAAACCCCCAGTTAAAGTGGGTTTAGATAGATGTTTGATCTTGCAACAATCCAGAAGCTCAAAACCAGCAGACCCTTTGAATATTACAGCCATATTGACCACTTCGTGAAACAACAACGTTGTGAACCAACATGAAAGACCTTGGGAGGTGATCAGTTTGATTACTGATTGTCTCTTTCAGGAGAGTTGAGATACTTTTACTTTTATCCTGCATGTTGTGGGTCAACTTGGCACCTCAACAAGACCCTTTTTAATTTTTATTTTTAAATGGCTAAAAGATATTGATTTAATTTTCTAATATGTTTACATTCAATTAAGATCTGATCTTGAATTTATTTTAAATAAATCTTTATTAGAAAGTTTGAATTTTTTTAATAGTATTCAACTTAAAATAGTTGACTTTCATTTATAACATGTTTGCATTCAACTAAAATGAATACTTAAAATATTTTACAAGTTATAGTGACAAAACAAATCACTAGCTAAATGACCATTTAAATATATTTTACAAAAACTTAAGATTCTTATTTTCTTATAGAAATTATAATTAAATGATGCAATAAATTAGATTCTTATGAAACACATTTATTCTTATGTAATATTACTAGTAATTGTCACAACCCTCTTTTTTAGAACATTTGAAAACTCTTTTAATTTGATTATAATCCAAAGTGATATATTAATATTTAATATAATAATCTCTAAAACTAAACTAAAAAATAATAAATTAATTTCCAAAACAATGAATAATGACAATGAAGTATTAAAATATGTGTAATGTTTGTTATTTATTTAAAATACTAAAGATAAAAGAATATTTAATTCATGGTGTAATTTTTAATTTATTGGAGCATATTTGGGTCGATATGAGATTTGGCATTTTATGCAAGAGTGGGGAGTTATATATTATTTATTTGGCAAGAATGGGAGTTACAAGAATATTGCTATTCAAGTCATACTTTATGACAAGAATAAAATTAATTTTGAGTGTAATGGTAAAATAGAGGGAATAAAACTAAAATTAGATTTTTATGACAATTGGAGTTACATATTGAATGTTTTATAATTGGACAATTCTGACATGTTTTCAGTGGAGGATAATTTGGGAAAGAATCTATTAATGAAGGATATCAATTTTATTTTATTTTATTCCCCTCTAATTTTTATAAAATGAAGAATGAACATGTATACGGTAGTTTTTTTGTTTTTGGGGAAGGAATTTTTATACTGGAAAGAAGATGAAGCATGGAAGAAAGAAAGAAAAGGCATCAACTAGATTGAGGAAAGGGGGTTTCTTGAGCAAGCTTTCTTGCTAGATTTTATAGGATTCTAAATCTGTAAATGATATGTTTCTATTTCTTCTAGTGTAATTCTCCTCTCTAATTACTTTCAATCTATCTTTACTTATTTTAAATTTAGTTTTCCCTTTAAAATCAATTCCTCAAATTAAAATCTTCTTAAATAATCTTCTTTAATCTTTCTCTTAAAGTCATTTTTATGATGAACTATTTAGAAAATAATTGTAATATTTTTTTTTATAAAAATAAATAAAATTTATTCTTATTCAATTATTTTTCTTAAAAAATTTCATAATGATTGAAATATATTTTGTAAAATTTATGATAATTTTTTATGAAATAACAATTATTTATGTATTAAAATTTAAAATATAATATTAATGTCAAACATTTATTTCAAAATTATATTAATTAAATATTACTATTTAAAAATTAAAAAATCCTACAAGGCCGCAACCTGCTTACACAAGTTGCAACCTATATAAAGCAGGCCTAGCCTCCTAAAGGGAGCTACGACTCTCCTTATGGAAGTTGAAGCCTTTCTTAAAAAAGCTTAAGGTTCTTTTATTTATTTGTTTTAAATTTACATTTTTTTGATGAATAGACATATATCTATATTAATAATAAAGATAGAAATACAAATTCACAAAAAAAAGTGACTGGTAAGAAGGCACACCCCGAGAGTCATATGGGCCATGCCCAGAAACCAAAAAATACCAATAGTCACATGGGCTTAGCCCATAAATCCATGATTACAAACAAAAATGAAAAATGCCATTAAGCAACCAAAGTAGTACTAGCATAGCCAGGAGAGTCTTTGTCATCCATTTTCTTCCCCTATACATCAGTGGGGTCTGGAGTGATGTCAAGAGCAAGACCCCAGCCATTGTTAGCTTCTTTTTCCTTCTCTTTATCTTCCTCATGCTAGGGCGAGATTGAAGCGCCAGACGCGAAAATCATTTACCAAAGTTTGGCTAACTAGAGCCGCTACTAGGAGTAGTATTAGAGGGCCACCCAGAGCCATCACCGCTACTCCTCCAAAGGGCCATCCCTGACCAAGCCGTAGAGGAGGAGAACGAGACCATTGAGGAGAGTGGGAACCATGCCAAAGAGGAGGATGAGAGCGGGGATGAGCAGAGCCACTCTACTGTCGGCCCTGAGAGGGCGACCAACCACGAGAGGAGGTGGGCGAAGTGGGCACCCGAGCCATAGTACACGAGGTATTTCCCCAATGATCCAGAAGCACCTGAAGGTGAGCCACCTCAAATGCAACTTTGTTAGCTTGAACTTGTATATGAAAAAGCACGTTAGAGCAAGTAATAGCTTTAGAATACAAATAAACATTTTTATCCATTTAAGTGTGAGAAAATCTACAAGCATTTCTATCTTCCCAGACAGTGAAGAGGATTTCCACCCTGAAAGTGTGCCAAAGCTAGGTATACTTAGCAAGAAGTATGGATGAATATCCCAGTAGGACCATATGCCAGGAGAAGGGCTCTGGTCTGAAAGGTCGAAATAAGTCATGAATCCAATTCCAATACTGTTGAGCTCTGGTGCAAAACTAGAAGAGATGCTTAAAAGAATTACTTGCCCACAAAAAGGGCACCGAGGGTCCTAGATCTCCAAGTACCAAGCCGAGACCCCATAGGAAAGCCTTGGAAAAGGATACACCAAGCAAAGTGGGAAATTTTTGGTTGAATACTTGTAGACCAAGTGGCAGAGAATCTTTTTCGCCAAACATGAGTGGAGGATTGAAGAAGCCACCTCTAGTTCAAACTTTCAATCATAGGAAAATGCAGTGAAAGCCACATATAGCCAGGCTTAGGCTTGTAATTCTTGAAAGGGGTGTCTGGGTACCACTTCCAATCCTTCCACCACGGCTTGGACCCATGAATTCCCACTTTATGAAGCATATCTATAGGAATAGCATTCACTAGACCATCATAAGTATCAGGGTCCTGGTTATGGAGACTTTAGCAAGCTCAAAAATCTTCCCATGGCATAATGCACATTGTGGGTCTATGGAACACATGATGCAAGGTTTGAATGCCTTTCTTGTGGAACCTTAGTGCCTTAAGCCAAGGTGATTTGGCCAACGATTGACCATTACTAGCAAAAATGGGTGACCACCAGATGTTCTATTGGTTGAGTGAAAGCCCATCCTAGAAGCCAGAGCTAACCTAGCAGACCCAAGGCTTAATCGCTTCCCAAGCTCTCCAAATGCTCTTAGCCACGAAAATTTCCCACAATTTGGATTGGTTCCTTCATAACCAGAAGGGTTTGAAATCCAATCCCCTTCCAAGTGGGTTTGTGAACAGGGAAGCTGGACTGGATGCAATGCCTAAGGAGAATTTTCTAGGCTTCATCTCCAGTAAGGGCTCTAATTATCCATTTCACACACAAGGAAATCCCTTGTCTTTGAGTGGAGAGCAGCCCAAGACCTTCAGAGTCTTTAGGTAAGCAACAAAACTCCCAGGAAACATGGTGAAACCCTCTATGAGACTCCACAGAGGCCCAAAGAAAGTCTAGAAGAAGCTTTTCAAGCTTGGCATAGGCTACATTAGAAGGAGCCCAAAAAGAGGAGTAATAAACATGCATAGAAACCAAAATCTTAGAAAAAAATTAAAATTTCCTTGATAGAGAAAGAGGCTTGGTAATCCAATAGGCCAACTTTTTCTCAATCCTGGAGAGCACAACTTGCTGTAACTCAACTGGAGAAGCCTAGAAGGCGAAGGGAATGCCCAGAAACTGAAAGATTTCGCCTGGCCCAATCCATTTCCAACCATACTACTAAAACCAGTGAGGAGTGGACAAAATAGACTACCTATAACATAGAGTTTTATGTCATTGAATGGAAAAAACAGATGCAAGACAAAAAATGTGAAGACATTCAAGAGCCGCCTTAATATTATTCTCTTCCTCCAAAAGGGTGAGGAAAGAGTCATCAACAAAATGACCATTAACAAGTTGAGCTTGGGAGTTAGGCAGGGAAATGCCTCTAACACACTGAGTTGAGAGATTGCATTGGCCAATAAATAGTCAAATCCTTCGGCAACAAGCACATAAAGAGAAGGAGCAAGCGAACATCCTTTCTGAATAGAGTGGAAAAGAACAAAAGCAGAAGACTAGCGGCCATTAATGGTAATACAAGCAGAGGCATCTGAGAAAAGCATTTGGATAGCCTAAATGAATTTAGGCACAAACTCTAAGGCTTTCAACATGGCAAGAATGAAATGCCACTCAATGCGGTCATAGGCTTTAGCAAAATCAATTTTGAGAAAAATGGCTTTCTGGTCTGAACACCTGGCCCACTCCATACCTTCCCACATGAAAATAATATTGTCTAGAATAAATTTGGATTTAATGAAACTAGTTTTCTACTGGCTCACAATCTAAGGAAAAATATGGTGAATCTTTAGAGCCAAAGCTTTAGCAATGATTTTGTAAGAGACATTGAGGAGTGTGATAGGCCGCTAGTTGCAAATATCCTTGGGATCTCCAGGATTAGGTATTAATTTAATATTTCCTTTATTAATTATATTACCCAAATTTTTGGAATGAAAAGCCTCGAGATAGACTTTATGCAAGTTGTGTCTAATATAGTCCAAAAGGGCCTTATAAACTTCACATGGGAAACCATCAATCCCTAGGGCCTTGTCATCAACCATGGAATGAACGACTTCCTTCAAGTCTTCAATTATGAGAAATTATTCACAAAAAGCTTTCTGGGCTGAAGATAGCCTATTTGGCACTATAATAAGACAATCCTGAAGGGCTTGCTACCACTTTGGCATATATTCCTAAGCAGTGAAAACTTGTTCGTAATGTCGAACAAAGGCCTGGAGAATGTTAGGTAGCTCAAAAAGCACCTGGGTTCCTTCTTTAATTTTTTTGATTTCAGGAGATGAGTACTTGGCACATAGTGCCAGAAAAAACTCCTTGGAGGCACAATTGCCAATATTTAACTAGTGCAATCTTCCTTTGATTTGTGCACCTCTGGAAGCATAATTGTTTGCAACTTTCTTTTTGTGTCTTAATTCCGCCACCCTGACTTGTAATGATGGGGAAACAGGGCTAGCCACCAAAGCCTCGGTAGTTGAGCGTAGGTCAGCTGTGGTAGCCTCATAAGACCGCTGGTGAAAAATGGCCAACTGACACCCATAAATGTGCATAAATCTAGTTGTGTGATTGATAGCATCATTCCACCAATTAATCCAACTTGTATTATGAGGTGGCCTACACTTTAAGTTCCAGACTCTATGAATGTGGGCCAACGTGGGATGATGACAAAGTAGAGACATATTAAAAAAGAACTATGGTTTGCAGGCCCGAGGCTGTCTTGTCTCCCATTCAATGTGAAAAGAAATGGAGAAATGATCTGACAATCTCATGCATCCACTAACGAATTAACCGGGAGTGAAGATCTATCAAAAGAGAAGAAAGATTGAGCTGAGATCATGGAACTATCAAGGCGCTTAAATATCCCATCAAAGCTAGCCCTAAAATTACACCAATTGTGCCAGAGGGAATGAGAATGGCGGCAACCAATATTGGGATCAAAGAGCCCCAATTTATTATGCATGTAAAACCACCCCTCTCATTCACCAGCTACCCATCTGAATGGAAAAGTTCCATATTTATCATATGCCATCTCAACCATATTGAAATCTCCACACAAAATCCAGGTAACAACTAGCAATGAATCAACAATCCAACGCCAAAGTAAAGAGCGTTCCACAACATCATTAGAGGCATAAATATTAATAATCCCAAAAGAGTGATTATCAATATTAAGAAGGATCCAGATGAGTTGATGTGTGGGGTCAAACCCACTGTAGAGAAAAAAGGGTGACAACTCCACCACGTCCAACATCATGAGCAGTACAAAACATATGACTGGCTGGCCAAATAGAACGACAAGCCGAAGCAAGCAAAAAACTAAAAAAATTAACCTCTTAGAGACAAAGCACTTCAATATTAGCATACTTCTGCAAAGTATCCCTAACATAATACTTCCTGGAGAGGTATGTTAGACCTCAAACATTCCATGAGAGGAAATTCATGAATGAATGAAACTCCTCCATATCGTCAGAGTCCAACTCCTCATTCAGAGCAGCAAAGTGATTTTGCAAAAATTATGGCAGAATTGACCCAATTTGAATATTTGGAGAATAAATTTGTCATTTCTCCTACACATATTATCCTTCTTCTAATGGTGGAGAAGGACTGCGAGACTGTCATTGACCTCCCATCACAGGAGGATAAAAATTCAGTTGTGCTATCATAACGACAGTAAGTTGAGGCGTAGCCTTTGGCCTGGGCCGCATTGGAATATTGTCAGCCTCAACCGGGGCCTCTTTCCCCTTCGCCAAAGGGTTTGAAACATCTTTAGCTGGCTCAGGGACTTTGGAAACTGTCCCAAAGCCACTGGCCTTGTGTTTATGATTTGTAACTGTGGTCCATTTCTCATCAAGTTTGGCAGCAAAATTATTCCCCTGACAGGGATTTTCATATTCTTACAGTGGAGGAGTACGAGGCACTTCCAAAGGGCATTCCTTGATCTTGTGGTCTATGGATTGACATCTATAACACATGTTCAATAGATTAAAATAAGTGACCTTCTTGGTATGCCGAAGAGCTCTAATTTGAATGTCAATGGAGTCTTTCAAATCTTGTGAAAGGTCTACTTCAACATAGACCCATTTCTAGGATCGGGCCTAGAAAAACCTAGCTAGCTCAATACAAATGACCTTCCCTAGAGAGGACGCAATATGACTCAAAAAAGGCACACATGGCAAAGGCAACCCTAGACACTCAATCCAAATTGGGACCCACAACTTGGTGTCATCCAAGACAGTGAAGTCCCAAATCCATTACTGGAAAACCAATAGAGAAGACTTGACATACCAGGGACCATGATTTAGGATTGCCTGAACATGACTGACCTCCGCAAAACGGAAAAGGAAAAAACCCTTGGTTAAATTTTGGACCATATCAAGGTAGACCCCATGAGGGACCTAGGCCTTGTGGACCCATTCTTTAAGTACACTTTCAGGGGGATTCCTCCCAACAAAGTACCCATCAAGAGCATGTTGCTCAAGCCATTGACAAGCATAACCAAAATTAGGCAAAGGTAAAACCACATCAGCTGGGGAGTCAAAAGACTTACCTAGTGAAACATTTTCAAAAAAAAATTTAGGGTCATTTGTTCAGAGGTGGAGCCATTGAGCAGAGTTGTCAAACTGCCAACCCCAACAAAAAATGTTGGGTTAGAGCCAGTTGAAGGCATATTAAAACAAAAAAAACCGCATTAAATGCAGTCGTACACACAAGAAAAAAGAAAAATCCTATGCAAAGCGCACATTATGACGTAAGAGGGGCCAAGAATGACTGAGACCCAAGAAAATCCTAGTAAAGCCTTAAATTTACATTTAAATAAAATAAATTATATATTATATATAATATAATATTTAATCAAATATATATATAAATATTTAAAATTTTAAATATATATGTTATTAAATTTATATATAAATTAAAATAATATATAATTTGTTTTAATATATATTAAATATTTTCAAAATAAAATAAATTTCAATATTGAAAAATTAAAATGTGATTTAAATAAAATTTAAATTATAAAATAAAATTTTAAAAATTTAATCTATTTTATTATTGTGATTAAATTATTTAATAAATAATTATTTCATTTGAAAATTTAGATTTTCATTTTAATCTTACAAACAATTATTTTTTAAGAATTATTTTAATTAGCATTTATTTTGGATTATATTTATATTCAATAATTGTTATGGATTTATTTGTAAAACAAATAGTATTTTTTTTTTTTTTAATAAAAGGGGTAAAAACTTTATTGAAAATTAGACAAGAGCATTACAACAAAGCAAAGGGCCTAAGCCCATAGAGACCAAAAGAAACAAAAAGAAAAGCAAGAGCCACCATCATTCATCCCTAATCTCATCGCCATCCTCTGCAATAATCCTTTCCAAATCATGGCAGAGCTCCTGGGGAATCTGCTCCCACCCCTCAATTTTCCAACCATCGAGATGTTCTGAAGCCCATTTCGCCAAGCAATCAGCTACCCGGTTCCACTCCCTCAGAATATGAACAAAAGAAATGACCTCCATCAAGGAACTAATCTACAAAATCTGTTGTACCATCCTAGCCAACTGCCAACTGACATCTACCACCTTCTGAGCATTAAGCAAATTAACCAAAATCTGTGAATCAAACTCACAAATAACCTTTCTCCATTCCAAAGCGTAGGCCTGTTCAAGGGCGGATAAGATTGCCAGACCTTCCATAAGGTTGAAAGTTTGCACCCCTTCATAAATAGAGAAGAATAGAACCACCATTCCTAAAGAATCCCTACCAACTCCCCCAATTCCAGCTAGCCCAGGATTTCCCCTTGAGGACCCATCAGTATTAATCTTCAGAATTCCAGTAGGAGGGGGAAGCCATTTACCCACTCTCATGACTTTCTTTTTCGCCCGCCTTCCCCTTCGAACACAAGCATAAGCCAAAGAAAGCTCCCGAAGACCCAATCTCTCCACCTTCTCAGCATCCTCTTTCTCCAAGGGATACGCCACCTCACACTTCGCTTCCATTGTCTCCTGAACCATACCCATAATTCTTTGCCAAATTTGTTGAACAACCATTTGTTCACCTCGGAAGATTCTATGATTCTGCTCTAGCCAAATTTGCCAGAGAATAAACGTAGGTCCAACATACCACATTTCCTATAAGAAAGAGGCCATAGTGGGAGGTTTTCCCAGGCTGCTCCAGAAATCCACTAGGGAGGAAGCATGAACACAGGGATTTTTCCAGACCTCCCACCAAAAATGCCACAATCTCAGGGCAAAGGGGCAACGAAAAAACAAATGAGCAGAATCCTCCTCCCCAGTCCTACACAAAACACACATGGATGGGCCCTGAAATCCCCTCTTCTGAATATTATCCCAAGTCAAGCATTTGTTCCAGGCCAAAGTCCACATGAAACAGTTACACTTTGGCCAAGAAAACTTATTCCAAACTCTCTTCCACCATTGAACCTCCACCCCATCCAGCTTGTGAGATAAAAGCACCTGATAACCAGAGGCAATAGTAAAAATACCTTTAGGGTTGGGAGACCAAGATAAAACATCACCATCCAAGAGGGAACTACAATACCTGCTAGAAAGGATACTCTACAATTCTGCGCACTCCTCCTCCATACCGACCACAGGCCACTCCTCAGGATTCTTCCACCTAGCCACCATCAACTGACCATGAGAGGACACAGACTTAAAGTCTCTCACCCTATTCCAACCAGTCTCAATGAATTGATGACAAAGGGGCAATAGGTTAGGAAACTGGGAAACAAGGGGAGGAAAACCGTCCCAAGAATCAGACCAAAAGTGAGCCTCCAACCCACTTTTGCAAATCCAAAATAAGCCATCCTTGATGAGAGCAGCCCCTTTCTTGAGCGTACCCCAAATCACCGATCCTTTCCCCACCAGGGGATAGTGGGGAATATCCATCTGAGGGATTCCCAAGAAATATTTATGAGATAAGATCCTGGCCCAAGTCTGATCCTGCTCCACACACCATCTCTAGTACAATTTAGTAGCAAGCGCAATCCCAGACAAAGATGACTACCTTAATCCAAGACCGCCATATTGTCGTGGGCTACACACTAGCTCCCATCTAACCAAACTCCATTTGGATGACAATAGATTACCTGCCCATAAAAAATGTTTGGCTAAAGCATCCAGTTCTTGAACAAAACTGACCGAGGCCACCTGGAGCATACATCTATAGATGGGGAGAGCCTGAACCACAGATTTGATCAGCTGAACCCGACCAGCAAAGGAAACCAACCAAGGGTCCAATGGTTAACCTTTGTTCGAAACTTATCCAGAATATTCTGCCACGACTCCTTGGGCATCCTTTTGACAGAGATAGGAATCCCAAGATAAGTCAAAGGAAGGGACCCAACCTGAAACCTCAAGATATTGGCTATCCTCCTCTGGATAGGACCAAGAGTATTGAAGAAAAAGATGGAGGACTTATCTTCATTAATCATTTGACCTGAGGCAATCATGTAAACATCCAACACCACACACAAGCTAGTAGCCTCCCTAATTGTAGCCATACCCATCAGTGTAGTATCATCCACAAACTGCAAATGAGACTGTGGGGGAATATTACCTCCCCATCTCCATCCCTGAATGAGACCCCTCTCAACATTCCTTCTCAATAACCTTCCCAAACCCTCTACAAGAAGCAAAAAAAAATACGGAGACAACGGGTCACCCTGATGCAATCCCCTAGAGGCACCAAAAATCTCAAAGGGCTCACCATTAATTAAAACTGAGAAAGATACTAAAGTAACACAACTCCTAACCCATTGAATCCATCCATCCCCAAAACCAAAAGCACCAAGAATCTTCCAAAGGAAGGACCATCGAACTCTGTCGTACGCCTTTGCCATGTCCAACTTGATAAACATTGCCTTATCTTTGGAAATTTCCATAGAATGAATGGTCTTCGTGGCTATAACCACCCCATCTAGAATTTGTTTTCCCACCACAAAGCCACTCTGCTCTTCAGAAATCAACACTTTAAGCCATTTTTTCAGTCTATCAGCAATAATTTTAGAGATAATTTTGTAAATCACATTACAAAGAGAAATGGGTCTAAATTGGCTCATCCTATTTGCCCCATCACATTTGGGGATGAGAGCCAAGAAGGTAGAATTCAAAGCCCTTAGCATCTGCTTATTCTTCTAAGATTCCTGAACAACTACCAATAAGTCCAGCTTAATAATATCCTAGAATTCCTGAAAGAACTCCACTGGGAATCCATCAGGGCCAAGGGCTTTCCCTTTCTTCATCTGGGACACCGTGCTCTCTAGCTCTTTGATCGAGATGTCACCCATAAGGTGCTCATTCATGTCCATAGTAACCAAAGAAGGGATGCAAGACAAAACTTGGGCCTCCTCGTCAGCAACCCCCTGAGAATCCTCCCTGAATAGTGAAGTAAAGTACTGCATAGCTTCACACGAAATATCCTTAAAAGAGGAAAGATGCTCACCAGTGTCATTAACAAGAACAGGGATGGAGTTCCCATGGCACCTGGCTTTGACCGAATTGAAGAAGAAGGCCGTATTTTTTTATCCCCTTCTTGAAGCCAATCAATTTGAGCCTTTTGTTTCCAATAGACTTCCTCCCGCAATTCACACTCCTCCAACACTTTCAAAGCCCTGGCCTCCTCTTGGAGTAGATTAGCAGTCACACCATCTTCCCTGATCACCCTTGTAATACTATCTAGTTTAGCCTAGGCAGCAACCTTAGCATGGAAAATGTTGTCAAAGCACTGACGGTTCCAACGCTTAAGCTGATATTTGACAAATTGAAGAAGCTTAGAGAAAATATACATTGCCGTGCCATAAGCGGGTCTGCCATGTCTCCACCATTCGACCACATAGTCATGAAGAGAGGGCTCACGGAGCCACATAATCTGGAACTTGAAAGGGGGTGACCGGGGAACACGAACTGAAGAGACAACAAGCTTGATAGGCCAATGGTCGGATCCTCTCCAATCCAAGATCTCTGAGCTAGAAGACCACAAGCCACCAACCCAAGAACAGGACACCAGAAACCGGTCAAGTCTTTCAGAGATGCAATTATCCCCAATCCTACGATTGTTCCAGGTGAAATGACCATTAGTAGGCTTTACATCAATAAGATTCAGAGCAGATATGTTATCCTCAAGAAGCAACACAGAAGGCTCCAACCTTGCAATACCACCTCGCTTCTCAGCCAACTTAGAAATAGCATTAAAGTCACCAGCCATAATCCATAGATGAAAAGGCACCCTACTCCGAACAAATCTAATATGACTCCACAAAAGTTGCTTACCTTGAAACTCAATAGGCACATAAATATTGGAGAGGAAAATAGACTCCCCAGTCTCAGAACAAGAGGAAACCATTGAGATAGATGACTTGCTCGACATCCACCAAAGAGGGCGGATCTTCCGAGGGTTCCAAAGACAAGCCACTCCACCCGCAGACCCTTGAGCACCAATGCACTGACATTTGCCACTTCTCCACAACCTAGGAGATAAACCAAGCATACATTCCACAGATAACTTAGTCTCCTACAGGAACAGAACATCAGGAGATTGACTTCTAACCAACTCATGAACAAACTTTTGTTGAGGGCTGTTGTTCAAGCCCCTTGTATTCCATGATAATACAATCATTTCGACAAGCTCGAGAAGTGTGAATCCAGAGTCTTAACCAACCCTGATTCCACAAAAATTTTCCCCAGCTAACTTAATCTTTTCCATATCCTTTTTCCTTCCAAGCTTTGAAGATTTCTCCCCCAATCCTTTCTTGATATCCTTTTGATGGAGACCCAAAGGAGAAGGAGAAGACTTGATATTCTTCACAGCATCCATTCCTACATGCAAAGCTAAAATAGTACCAACTCCCCCATTCTTCTTCATTTCTTCTGCAGGAACCGACCCCGCCTGGCCATCCATTTGAAGGTCGGTCACCATTTGCACATCTCCCATAACTTGTGTATCCAGAGAAGCCCCAAAAAGAGGATCTTTCTATTCTGAACACACAATACCCTGATCCAAATTCACCAAGCCCGGATTCACTTCCTGTTGGCCAAGATCATCCAAAACCTCAAATCTGTTAAAAGAGTCTTCATCCTGTCTTTCCTTCAAGGTCCTCTTTTGACCTCGATTTTTGTTACGATTCCTTACAAGGGCGAAGCCATCTGGACCAACCCCATCCCTTGGAATGGGATCATTTCCCTTATCCTCTCTAGGTGGATTGCGATCAGTTTGGGAAATTGGATGCACCACAGGCCTAGCCTTTGGACATCTTCGTTGTAAGTGACCATATTCATGGCAGAGACGACATTGAAATGGAAGAGTTTCATAGTAATGGAAGAGTTTCATAGTCCAGCAACTGCACCCAGGAGTGAGGACTCACAGACATATCCAAAGAATCTGGTAATGGCTTACTTAAGTCAATTTACACACAAATACGAGCAAAAGTTATCACCTTTTTAAATTGAGTCTGCTGCGAAGAACCAACCGGCTTCCCGAGCATCGACCCCAACAAATGCAAGACGTCATCCCGCCAACATTCTATTGGAAACTGTGGAAGCCAAACCCACACAGGGACACGAGTCGGAAGCGCCTCAGCAGGGTTAAAACCAGCATGCCATGGTTTAATAAACAAACCAACCTGGTTGTAAAAATAGGGCCCCCCTTCAAATACCTTATTGCGATCTACCATGTAGTCAAAGGTAACCATGAAATAATTATTTGCTAGGAGCTTTATATCCATGTAAAACAAATAGTATTAATCTTAATTGCTACACACATTTATTTTAAAGAAATAGGAGTAATTTTAAACAATTAATAATATTTGGCAATCAAATAAGTACTGATTTAAATATATCTTTTTAAACGAGTAATTTAATATTTATTTTTTAAATAATTAATAATATCCTTGAAGTTTTTAGTTTTGCATTAGCATTGATCAAAACTCATTTTGATTAGAAGTTAGTAAATAAGTTTTATTGGAAGTTTTCAAAAAACTACACAAGATTTTAAACATAATCAAGAAACTTGCTTTTATAACTTGATTTTTCTTTCCTTAATGAAAGTTAAACAATGACTAAATTAGAAGTCTCTAAACCTCCTCTAAGCAATAAAACGAATATCTTGATTATTTTATTTATTTATTTAATTGTTTATTTCCCTCACAAAATTTTGGATTAGAGGTTTTAACAAATAATTGCTTTTAAATAATTATTAAGATAAAAGTTTAACAAATAGAGTATTTTGAGTCTTACCTTACCTTTCTTCATAAAATCTAATAATATGTTTAAATTAGGTAAATGAGAAACAAATCTATGGTGTGAAAGAAATTTAAATAACCATGTTTACTTAATTTATTTAATTTTTTTTGAATAAAATTAATACTATATTAAGTTCTTTTATTTTGTTAAAATATCCTCCATAAATCTTTTCATATTTGCAATATTCTTTAATCAATTATTTAAATCATTATTACAAGTTTTTATATTACCTTAAGATTTCCAAACTCCTTGATTTTCTTCCTTCCTACACAAAATCTAATTTATGTTTTCACAATTGGATTTAATATTTAGATAAATAAAATTGCTAGTTTTAAATGTTATCTACATTGGTTAATTAAATTAATATAAAATTCAAGACACTTAATTAATGCTCATTTTTGAATCTTAGTGTTTAATTAATAACAATTATTTGTTATTTAATTTGAAAAAAGAATTAATTGTTATTTAATTACATATTACACTAAAGGTGTTCTTTATATGAAGTGAAGACTTGCTTTTTAAAAATATAAAAAATATAATATATATAATTAAAAAACTACATTCTTATCTAGTCTTATCTTTAAATCAATAAAAAAAGTATTATTATTTTTAAACTTATATATAATAATAATAATAATAATAATAATAATAATAATAATAATAATAATAATAATAATAATTATGAATTGACTGAATAGGTTTAATTTTATTTTTCACTTTTAAAGTTTGGTGTTACTTGTGATTTTAATATAAAAAATTAGAATTTTACTTATAACAATTTTAATATAGTTTATTTTTATTTTTAATATTTTATTTGAAATATAATTTTACTTTTTAAAATTTAATTTATTTAATAATATTTTTTATTTTTTTATTTGTTTTTTATTAGAGGTAAAAGTAGATTTTGAAGGGGCCGAAACCCTATACAAGATAAGCAAGCTGCAAATAAAATAAACCATAAACCATTAGTAGTCTCAACAATAAAATCATGACTACACACGTTGCATCTTACAAACAAGCAAGGGCCAGAAAACCCTTAAACAACCTAGTTTTGACTGGGAGCAGTAACCCTTAGGTACACACATAATCTTCCTACAACTGCCAGGCATCAACAAACCATCCACTCATGGAAGTATAGCAATTACCACTTGAAATAGTCATGAAACACTATAGCAAAGCTGTAACAACCAAGTGTTGATAGTAAAAACCACCTGAAACAATCAAGCACCAAAGCAACAAAGTTGCAGCCAACCATTTGCTCATAATCAACACAATTGAGCCCAACAAAAGTAAAGGAAGTTTAATGATAAAAAATACCATTAAACCCAAACCCCTAATCAAAAGCACCAGCACATGAAAGGAGAAACACCCCTTGAAACTCCCAAGCTCACCACAAACCAACTCCAAATCCACCTCAAGAGGAAAGAGCTCCCCTCTATAGGAGAGAATGTTGTGAAAACCGAAAAAACCAAAAGCACACCCCTCCAGCAACCTTGGGCTCCACCTCGATAGGAGAAAATTCCACCTCAATAGGAACAACACTAGAGGAAACCAGAAAAGAGGACTTCCAGCCACTTCCACCACACCCACCTCCAACTTAATAGGAAATGACTCTTGACAAACAAGAGTTTTCTTCACCTCAAAAGAAGACACAGTGCATAGGAAATGGAAGAAGGCCAAAGCTCTAGAAGACTAGGGAGACACACCATCCTTTTGTTGAGTAAGCAGGAGCTCCAAGAGAGAAACCACAACCAAACCAACACAAAACACCAAGAGAGCAAGAGGGACAACTTCAACAACCAAGCATCTCCCCAAAGCAACATAAAGAAATTGCTGGGAAAGGAAACAAGAAGAAGAAGGTAGTCCACTCCACCACCTCAAAACACCACCCAATTTCCAAGTTAGGCCCAAAAATAGAGAGCTCCAAGAGAAAACCCAGAGCCAAGAACAAACGAAAACCCCCTTTGAGAAAGATAGCCAAGACAACCACAAAGGGTACCCAAATGCTTTGAAAGAGAGCCCCAGAAGAAATGAAACTCTACTTCCAATAGGCATCACCAAAATTTCATCTCCATAAATGCTTTCCTCAATAGAAGAGAGACCCCACAATGGGTACCCAAAAGCTCTGAAAGAGAGCCCAAGAAACAAAAAAGGACTCACCTCCAACAACCAAGGATTGTCCAAAGCAACCAGAGAAGCCAAGCAAACCCTTCTTTCAGTAGGCACCACCAAAACAGAGCTAGCAACCTAGAGGTAGGAAACCCCAAAGCCCCCAGGCAAGCACCATGGATCCTGAATCCAATCCTCAACCAACACATGAGGAGCCAAACAACAAGCCAAGGGAGGCAAGAGCACCAAACCCCATCACGCTCCATAAGTATGCTTCTTCGCTCCCACACCCAACATAACTCTACAAAAAAACAAGCCAAGAATCTCATAAAAGAGAGATGGCTTCTGCAAGGCATGAGAAGAACGACCCCTTCCCAACACAACACCAAAAAGCACAACAAATAAATCTCCCACAGAAAACTCTGGCCATTGCAGGATAAAGCATTGGAGATCCCAAATACAAATAGGAGAAGCCTGGAGAGCAAGGCTGACCAAGTCCAAAGCCACATCATCCACATCTTTAGATCTCCCATCGCCCTCACCATCTATAGATTTGAAATAGTCGTAGCTTCTCCTCATTCTTCCTTTGCCCTTCTGCTTCTGCTTACCACTCACCAGCGACCAAGCTCCAACTCCACCCACCAACACCGCCTCCCCATCTTCAACCGCAAGAAGAAGAAACAGAGACAAGTGTGAAGCCGCAACCTCAGCACCATCCTCTACACCATCCGCATCCGCATCTCCTTCATCTCATCCTTCTTCAACTACAGAATTTGAACTGCAGCTTCCAGCCTGAACTCTCGTCACAACGCCCATCCTTTTATCACTTATTCTTTTTTTTTTAATTTGTTAATATTGAGTTTATGTTAATATTTTTTGTAATATATTAATTATTTTTTAGGTACATATTTTATTAATATTTCAATTCTAATAAATTTTAAAAAATAGTTTTGTTTTTATATTTAACCATTTTTTAACTTGATAAGTTTATTATTTGTTATTAATTTTTTAAAATTAATATGTTTATTAATATTTGAACTTTGATATATTTTGAATTTCCATTGAGTTTATTTTATTTTAGTTTTAAATTTAGATTTAAGTTTGAAATGTATTTTTATTATTCATCTTTTTATGAAATTACAATAATAATTAAAAAATTATTAGAATTAATTTAATTTAAACTATTTATCTTATTAAAAATTTAATTATTGTAGAATAATTTTATTTGGGATTTTTGTTATATAATTTATATAATAAAATGAATTTCAAACTTAAAATAGATATTAAAATTTAAAGAGAGAGAGAAGGTAACTTTTAATTAGTCGTTTCATGTCAATAATCCAAGGATATCATATCCCTAGGGAGTTATGATCAAGGTAGCATGTCATTTGATTAAGGATATAACTTGGCCTTAAAACCTCTTCAGTGTACCCATTGCACACTTAGGAGGAAAACCAATAGAAAGAGAAAGAAAATAAAGAGAGAAAAATAGAGAAATAGAGAGAGATACAAAGAGATAAAAAAGAGCTAGAGATGTTAAAAAAGGTATAGATATAAAGGAATAAATATGGAGAGATAAAGAGATAGAGATAGGAAGATAGATAAAAGAAAGAGAGAGGAAAAGAGAGGAGTCTAGAGACATAGATATAATCACATACATAGAGAGATAGAGAGATAAAGAGAAATATGAGACAAAAATATATATAGAGGTTGAGAGATCAAGAGTTAAAGAGGGAAAGGGGGAGAGAGAGGGGGATATAGGGATAGAAAAAATAGTAAGGGGAGAAAAATAGGGAGATGTAAATAGATAGAGAGAATAAATGAGAGAAATATAAATAGAGGAAGAGATAAGGGAAGACAAACATAGACAGAAATAGGGGAGAGAGAGGAAGAGAGATACTGAGAGATAATAAAAAATATAAAGATAGAGAGGGAGACAAAAGAATAAAGAGACATCTCTCTCTTTCTCTTCCCAAATCTCTTTGTATATATCTCCCCATATGTACCTCTCCTTACCTCTCTCTATATATCTCCCTCTCTCTACATATAACTTTCTATCTCTATCTTTATATCCCTTCATCTCTCCCTCTCTCATTCTCTTCCTCTCTTTATATTCCCCTCTTTCTTTCTATATTTCTCTCTCTCCCTATCTTTATCTATTCACCTCTCCTTACATCTCCATCTCTCTTTCCCCTCTATCTTTCCCACTATATATATCTCTATATCTCTCCCTCTTTCTATACATATCTCTCCCTCTCTCGCTATCACTCTCTCTTTCTATATCTCTCAACTTCTTTATCCTCTCTATTTCTCTCCCTCTCTCCCTCCCTCTCTATATATTTATATATCTATCTCAATATCTCTCTCACTCAGAAATAGACACTCCTTGCTTCTCCTTCCCTATCTCTATCTCTATATCTCTTTCACTCTCACACACACACTCATTGTTTCTCCCTCCCTATCTCTATATTTATCTCTATCTTTATCCCTATCCTCTCCCCCTCTCTCTATATCTCTTCCTCTATTAATTGTCTTTTTCACCTCCTTTATCTCTATCTTACCCCCTCTATTTCTATCTTCCCAACTCTCTCTCTCTCTCTTTCTCTTATTTACTCCATCTCTCCTACTCTCTCTTTATATATCCCTCTCTACCTCTCTCTCTATATCACTTCCTATATCTTTATATTTCTCTCTTAATCTCCCCCTCTTTCATTGTCTCCCTCTTTCTATCTCTATCTCTATCTCTATCTCTATCTCTCTCTCTCCCTCT
The DNA here is from genome assembly GCA_007258455.2 of Sequoia sempervirens. Lineage (NCBI taxonomy): Eukaryota > Viridiplantae > Streptophyta > Pinopsida > Cupressales > Cupressaceae > Sequoia > Sequoia sempervirens. Next base: position 419,657,531 of record VDFB02270651.1, read on the forward strand.
CCCTCTCCCTCTCCTTCCATCTCTCCCTTTATATATTTATCTTGATGTCTCTATCTTTGTCTCTCTCTCACCCTCTTTATATTTCCCAATTTATATTTATCTCTCTATCTCTCCTTTATGTTCCTATCTCTCCCTCTCTCCCTCTCCCTATTACTTCCTCTTTTTATATCTCTCTACTTCTCTCTCCTATATCTATTTCTCTCCCTCGATCCACCTCCCTCTCTATCTATTCTAGCTCTCTCCACATATCTCTTACTCACACACACACACACACACACACACACACACACACACACACACACACACACACACCTTGTTTCTCCCTCCTTATCTCTTGATCTATCTCTATCTCTCCATATTTAAATTCTTAAATATCTCCCTTTGTCTCTATCTCATTATCTATCCATCTCTCTACCCATATATCTTTCCCTCTCTCTACCCCTCTCTATATATCACTTTCTATCTCCATCTTTATATTTATATATCTATCTCTCTCTCATTCTCTCCCTCTCTCCCCCTCTTTATATATTTATCTTTTACATCTCTATCTCTCCCTCTCCTTCTCTCCATATCCCTCTCTCTATCTCTATCTCCATATCTCTCTCTCTTCCCCCTATATCTCTCCCTCTTTCTATCACATATCTCCCTCTCTCTCCCTCTCTTTCTCTCTCTCCCTCTTGAAAACATAACACGAGCCTATTGGTAATGAATCCTTTTTCTTTTAGTTGTGTTGGGATCCCTATAAGTAGATGCATAGTTGATTTGAAGCTATCACTTCTCTATTGAGACTTTTGTTGCACAAACTACATCATTTTCTATGTATGTAAAAAATAAACCCAAAAATTCCCCAATTGACCTTCCATACTTCTTCGGTGTACCTATTACACACCAAGGTGCGATTCCTAGTTTACAAAAGGAAAATATAAGACAGTTAGTGTTAGATTAAATTTGAATGAATATTTGGTAAAGTAAATTAGTGGTCAAATAAAAGGTGTTAAATTAAAAATTATTTTTACAAGTGTTAGTTTAGAATTTAGAAGGTAATTTCTTTTTTTAACTAAAAGAGGGGTAAAAATTTATTCAAACCAAAAAGAGCAGTACAAATCAAGGGAATTACACATCCTTATCAATCTCTACTAATTGGTCCAACTTTTGTGACAAATTCGAGGGTAATTGACCCCTGCCCACAATATTCCAATCTTGCCCATGATCAGAAGCCCATTTATCCAAACAATCCACAATCCCATTCCATTCACGCGAAATATGAAAGAAATAAAAAAAATCTAAGGAAGCACACAGATTAAGAATCTGTTTTAAATAATAACAGCCAATTGCTAACTAACATCCTCTAATTGTTGCCTCTTCAACAAATTCACCACCACCTGGGAGTCTGATTCACAAATTATATGTCTCCACCTGATAGCACAACCACGCTCCATGGCACACAAAACGGAAAGAGCCTCCATCACATTGTTAGTATACCAGCCCTTATAAATAGAAAAGATAAACTCAACAACCCTAGAACTAGTTTGCCCAACACCTCCAATACCAGCATGGCCAGGATTTCCACGAGAAAAACCATCCATGTTGATTTTCAACACACCCTAAGGGGGAGGACTCCAATGCCCCTCCCTATTTATCTTTCGAAGGGGATGACAACCTCTATTTCTCTTGACTTGGCCAACACTCTGAGCAATCCCCCTCTGAAGAGGAAGATGGAGACGAGTATAAAAGGAAACCTCTCCAGGATCCAAACCCTCAGCCAAGTCACACTTAGCCGCAATAGTTTCACCCATTGAATGAAGAATCCTCCACCAAAAATGTTGGACAACTAGGTTCACATCTTAAAAAATCTTGTGATTCCTCTCCAACCAAATATGCCAGATAATAAAAGTCCATCCCAGATCCCAAGTAACTTGAAGAAAAGGAGTCTTAACAGGGGCCTTCCCCCACCGGGCAAAGAACTCTGCCCAAGAAGAGACATGCCAACAAGCCTGGTTCCACACATCCCACCAAAGGTGCTAAAGCCTCCTAGAAAAGGAGCACTGGAAGAAGAGATGAGAGACATTCTCTTCACTTTTACCTCACAAAACACACATCGAGGGACCCTGGAACCCTCTCTTGCACAAGTTATCCCAAGTAAGACACCGGTTTTGGACCACCAACCACAAAAAAAAACTACACTTGGGCCACAAAAATTTATTCTACACTTGCTTCCACCAAGGAACCTCAATGTCCCCAAACGCCTGCCTAAGCAACTCACCATAGCCAGCTAAAAAAAATACTTACCAGATAAATCACTATTACTCCAAGCTAGAAAATCTCGTCCCACCATGGAATTGCATTCCCGTGCTACCAGAATCCAAGCCAACTCTTGCCTATCCTCTTCTGACCCTCCCAGCAACCAATCTGAGGAGTGCTTCCACCTAAGGCTAGCAGCCAATCCAATATTCTAAACAAACTTGTAATGCTCAAGTGTATTCCAACTAGCAACAATAAAATGATCACAAAGAGACTTGAGGTAAGGGTAAGCTAAAAGAATGGGAGGGTGACCATCCCAAGAATCCCACAAAAAAGGGCTTGAGAACCCGAATGACATATCCAAAAAATCCCCTTCTTAACCAATTGAGCCCCTAATTTGAGGGTATTCCAAATCATAGATCCCCTTCCTTCTAAAGGGTAACGAGGAACATCAAAAGTGTTAACATCCTTAAGATACTTGTGGGTAATGATAGGAGCCCAAAGTTGATGCTGACTAGAACACCAACGCCAATATAACTTTGCTGCAAGAGATTTCCCATTCAAAACAACCGAACACAATCCAAGGCCCCTCACTTTCTACGGCCTACACATCGTATCCCACTTAACAAGACTCCACTTGGTCAACTGCAAGTTACCGATCCAAAGAAATTTTTGTGAGAGAGAATCAAATTCCCTTAAGAAATACAAATGAGCCTCCTAAACAAAACCCTTGTAAATAGGAAGAGCCTGGATAACAGACTTAAGAAGAGTCACTGTCGCAGCAGTAGAAAGCCAACAATGAGTCCAATGATTGAATTTACTACGTAACTTATCAAGAAATTTTTTCCAAGAAGACCTAGGTTTCCTACCAACAACAAGAGGTATTCCTAGATAGACAAAGGGAAGGGACCTAACTTGAAACCTCAAAATATTAGCAATTCACCATTAAATAGCTTGAGGAGTATTAAAAAAAAAAATAGAAGACTTGTGCTCATTGATTTTCTGACTTGAAGCAACAAGGTAAATATCCAAAAACTGCCTAAAAGAAATAGCCTCTTGAAGATGAGCCCTCCCCATAAGAGAAGTGTCATCCACAAACTGAAGATGAGAGAATTGTGAAATGCCATTGCCCCAACACCAGCCTTGAATCTTGCCCTGAGAAACCCAAGACTTCAGAAATCTTCCCAGACCCTCAGCCATAATAATAAACAGATAATGGGAGAGAGGATCTCCTTAACGAAGGCCTCTGGAATCCGCAAAAAGCTTAGAAGGTTCCCCATTCATAAGAACAAAAAAAGAGGAAGAGGTAACACAACTCATAACCTAGCTTACCCAATCCAGACTAAAACCAAAGGCTAATAGAATTCTCTGCAAAAAGCGCCACTTAACTCTATCATAAGCCTTGGCCATATCTAACTTGATGAACATATACTTATCCTTGGAAGTCATCATAGAGTGGATGACCTCAGAGGAAACCACCACCCCATCTAGGATCTGTCTACCAATGACAAAACCTCCTTGCTCCTCTGAGATAATAGAAGGAAGACAAACTTTAAGCCTCTCAGCGACCAATTTTGTAATAATTTTATACACCACATTACAGAGGGAAATAGGTTGAAAGAATTCAAGCTGATCAACACCTTCCTTTTTAGGAATAAGAACTAAAAAAGTAGAGTTTAAAGCACAAAGCATCTGTTTACTATGAAGAGATTCTCGTACCACCTCCAGCAAATCCAAATTTATAATATCCCATAATTCCTGGAAAAATTCAACAGGAAAACTATCTAGTCTAGGGGCTTTACCTTTATTCATCCCAAAAATAAGCTCTTCCAATTCCTGCAAAGAAATCGAGCAAATGAGGCAATCGTTCATCTCCTCGGAAGTTAGGGAAGGGACACAAGCAAGGATCAAATTCTCCTCATCTTTTGCAGGGGCGAATCCTAAAAAAAAAGAGCAAAATAAAACTATCTAGCCTCATGGGACAAGGCCTGCAAAGAAGAAATATGGACCCCATCCTCATTAACCAGAGAGGAAATACAACTTCTATTATGACGGCCCTGCACCAAATGATGGAAGAAAGTAGTATTCTTGTCCCCTTCCTAAAGCCAATCACTCTGAGCCTTCTGCTTCCAGAAAATCTCCTCCCGAAGCTCCCATTCTTCCACCACTGTCATAGCCTGGGCTTCTACTTGACCCAGAGCATCTGAGAAGCCATAATCTTGAATTTGGTGAGTAATTCCATCAAGGCTTGCTTGGGCAT
>VDFB02270651.1:419662131-419697888 GCA_007258455.2 Sequoia sempervirens
AAAAAATTAAAACGACTAAGGTGATACATCAAAATAGTTTACAACATTTCACTTAATCTTCTTACTAAAGCATCAACTCTTTAAATAATGAACATGATGCAGGGGCATCCATTTTGATACATTTGTTGTCATTTTGTAAAGGTTTGGAATTTGTTCTCCAACCTTGGTTTTGAGTTGATTTGTGTTGTTTTGTGCAAATAAGGTCATTTTGGACCATTTGGGGTCATGTGAGTACCTTTTGATGGTTAGGTGGAAAATTATAAAAAGTTGTCAATGTTGTCAACACAAAAGTGCATACAACTTTGCAACGTTGGGTTTTGGCAGTTAGAAATCAGTTTTGAGTAGTTAGATTGGATGTAATTTGAGGGAAGAGACATTTTCTCATGCCAAGTAGATGTGGAAAGGGATTGAATGAAAAAAAACATCATTTTTGCAACATTTCCTTGTTGTTTTTTATGTGTAGTAGTCTGAAATCCAACTTGTATGACCCTATACAGATTGGTACAAACCTAAAATTGATTGGAAAAGTTGAAGAATCTCTTAATATTTCAAATGCAATTGGTTTCATGAATTTTCATTTTGTTTTGATCAAGTTATAGCAATTTTAGTGTTAATAGTCCCAAACCTTAGCCAGGGTTTCCAACAAGCAAAATAAATCCATGGACAGAGTTTCCACCATAGAAAATTGATGAAAATTTGTGGGAAGCTTTGTACCATTGCTTCCCACACCTTTGCAAAAGGAGGAATCATAATATTCTCTTTTCAATGAGTTACCTAGGACTGCGTGTTCATTTTTGCAAGAAAACAATCATGAAACCCTAGTTTCTTAAGGGTTTAACAAAACCTATATATTGTTTGACCCTCATTAGTTGGAAAATAAAAAAAATGTGGCTAAGGGGACTGAACAATCTAAGATCTCATGTATCTTATTGTTTTTCTTGGTGAACACCCACATTGGGCTACAAGAGCACAAGTTTAAGATGAACTAGGATGCACTCTAGTCATTGTTTGTGATGAATCATTGTATGAAATGTGTCAAGTGAGTAAAGATTAAGTCCTTCCTCTACATCATTATTAGTATCGGAGCTAATAAAGACACCAAAGGTAATCAAGTAAGTTGAGACAAACAAAGATGCCTCCAAGAGTGAATACTATTGAAAGAGTAGCAAAAAGGATTGCAACTCAGTTGGGGGAAACCCTTGCTAGAGAGATAAGGGAGATAAGAGTTAGTCGTGATGCAAGAATTACCTCAGTAGAGGTTAATCAAAGAAGAGGAGTGGTTATAGGATACTTGAGTGACCAAGAAGAAGGAATGGATGAAAACAATACACCGCAAGAAGAACCTTAGGAAGAGAAATTTTCTGATGAGATAAGGATGGAAAGATTGTTGAGGGTAGTTAAGGGTGAAGGTTCCAAGGTGAATATGGAACTTCCAGTGTATGTAGGTAGTTTGAATAGTGAGTAACTTCTTAATTGGATAGGAGAGTTGGATAAATACTTTGAATTTGAGGAGGTACCTGAAGAGCAATAGGTGAAGTTGGCCAAAACCAAGTTGAAAGGCCATGCATCCCTATGGCGGGATTATGTGCAAGAAGAAATAAGGAAAAAAGGAAAAGAAAAGATCACTTCTTAGGATAGGATGGTTTCCAAGTTGAAAGGAAAATTTTTACCTAGTGACTACATCACTCAACTGTATAGGAAACTACAAAACTTGAAACAAGAAGACATGGATGTAAAAGAGTACACCAAAAAAATTTACAAACCAAGTATTAGATTAGGCCATATGGAGGATGATGTTGATAAGGTTGGAAGATAACTTAATGGGCTAAAATATACCCTACAAGATGAATTGAGTTTGACAAGCTCTAGGAAACTAGAAGAATGCTACCAACTACCCATGAAGGCTAAAGAGAAGTTGAAAAGAAGACAAGAGAAACAAAATAGAGGTAGGAGAAGGACTTACAGAGGAAGATGATCATTTGTTGGTAGAGGATAGTCACAAAGTTATCAAGGTGAGACAAACAAATCTCAAGAACACACATCAAATTCAAGAGGAAGTTTTAGGGGAAGAAGATCTTACTTTAGGGGCAGGTTTGGACATAGAGGAGGATCCAATGGCTTCATAGGAAAATGATACAAATGTAACAAGTTTGTAGGTCATAAAGCTTGGGAGTTCCCAGAAGAACAATCAACTACTTCTTTTAGGAGTGAAAGAAGGAATCAAGTTGCTCAAAGTAGAGATGCTAAAAGTGTTAACTCTTCACCACAAATTGAAGAACCAAAAGTTGGAGAATCTTTGTTGATGAGGAGAACATTGATCAAGATTCCCATGGAGAAGGATCCACCTCAAAGGAAATCACTCTTCAAGACCATTTTCAAATGTCAAGGTAAGTGTTATCAAGTTGTCATAGATTCAAGTAACACTAATAACTTAGTTGTTGTGGAAATGGTAGAAAAATTGAAGTTGAAAAGATTACCCCATGCCACACCATATAAGGTCTCATGGTTGAATAGAGGGTAGCAAGTGTTAGTCAATGAACAATGTTGGGTAGAGTTCCAAATAGGAAGGTATATAAGGAAAAAGTTTTGTGTGATATCATCCCTATGGATGTGTGCCATATGTGACTTGGTATGCCATGGAAATATGATAGGAAAATAGTCCATGATGATAGAAAGAATGTCTGTCATAGAAAAGGATAGGATCTCTTATACTCTATCACCTTTGAAGGAGGAAGGCAAAGACCAAAAAGTGGGATCAAGTTTGATGTTGGAAGGTGAAAAAGGGTTCATAAAAACCATGGAAGAGGAAGAAATGGGCTTTGCAATCATGATTAGACCTAGGGATGTTATGACAACAATTAGGATTGATGAGTTAGCTTTGGAGATCCAAGATTTTCTATAGTTTTATGTTGACATAGTGGTAGATGAACTCCCAAACTCTTTGCCTCCAATAAGGGATATTAGCCATCATATTGACTTCATACCAGGGGCTAGTTTACCAAATAAAGCAGCCTACAAAATGACACCACAATAGAATGAAGATATCAGAAAACAAGTGCAAGAGTTGCTTGACAAAGGGCTAATCAGGGAAAGCCTTAGTCCTTGTGTGGTTTCAACTATTCTAGCACCTAAGAAGGGAGGTGAATGAAGGATGTGTACTGATTCTAGGGCAATAAACAAGACAAAATTAGATATAGGTTTCCAATTCCAAGGATAGAGGACTTGATGGATTGCCTAAGTGGAGCAAGTTACTTTTCCAAGATAGACCTTAAAAGTGGTTACCACCAAATCAGAATCAGACAAGGGGATGAGTAGAAGATAACATTCAAGATAAATGAAGGGATCTATGAGTGGCTTGTTATGCCTTTTGGTCTTTCCAATGCACCTAGTACCTTCATGAGGGTTATGAATGAAGTTCTCAAGCCATATATTGGTAAGTTTTCAGTTGTTTACCTTGATGATATACTAGTTTTTAGTTCTAGCAAAGAAGAGTGTTTGCATCATTTGAATTTGGTGCTAACAATGTTACAAGAAGAGAAACTAATGATTAATTTGAAAAATTATGAGTTCATGAAGACAAACTACTGTATCTTGGTTTTGTGGTAAAAAAGGGAACATTGAAAATGGATCCAAGCAAGGTGGAAGCAATATTGAGTTGGCCTACACCTATACCAGTTGCAGAGGTAAGAAGTTTTCATGAGTTAGCAAGTTTTAATAATAAATTCATCAAGATTTTCAATCATGTGTGTGCACCTATAATGGACACTATAAAAGGGGACAGAAAGAGGAAGTTTGTTTGGACTGAGCAAGTTGATCAGAGCTTTTAGTATTCGAAGAAAAGAGTTTTAGAGTAGGCTATATTAGCTTTACCTAATTTTAATAAGGTCTTTTCCATAGAATGTGATGCTAGTGGCTATGCTATAGGGGTAGTATTGAGTCAAGATAACAGGCCTATAGACTTCTTTAGTGAAAAACTAAATGATGCTAAAAAGAAGTACTCCTCTTATGATCTAGAAATGTATGTCATGGTTCAATTATTAAAAAAATGGAGACATTACCTTCTTCTAAAGGAGTTTGTAGTCTATACTGATAACCATGCTCTTCAATTCCTAAATAGCCAAGAGAAACTTAGTCAAAGGCATATCAAATGGGTGGAATACTTGCAAAATTTCACTTTCACTATCAATCACAATAAGGAATAGTCCAATAAAGTGGTTGTTGCCTTAAGTAGGAGAGCACTAATGGTGCAAGAGATTTAATTGCAAAATGTGGGAGTTGAAGCACTCAAAGGTATGCATGTTGATGATGTAGATTTCAAGGAGATTTATGAGTATTGTAAGTAGCCTCATAACACCACCAATGAAAAATGGTTTGAATTTTTGATTCAAGATGGTTTATTGTTCAAAGGAGCACAACTTTGTGTACTCACTTGTGCTCAATGAGAGAAAACCTTATCAAGGAAAAGCATTGTGGAAGTTTAGCAAGTCATTTTTGGCTTGAAAAGACAATGGAGTAGCTAAGAAGACATTATTTTTGGCCTAAGATGTAATTAGATGTAAGGAGGTTTGTAGAGAGGTGCACTATTTGTTAAAGAGAAAAAGGAAGCAACATAAATGTAGGGTTATATCTTCCTTTACCTATTCCCAATAGACCTTGGGAATCCATTAGCATGGATTTTGTCATGAAATTGCCAAGAACACCAAGGAGTTTTGATTCAGTCTATGTTGTAGTTGACCGGTTCTCAAAACTGGCTCATTTCATTCCTTGTAAGAGCACCAATGATGCCTCCTATATGGCAGATCTTTTCTTTAAAGAAGTTATTAGACTTCATGGTTTTCCCTTGAGTATAGTTTCAGATAGAGACATCAAGTTCATAGGACATTTTTGGAGGACATTGTGCAGAAAACTTAGCACCAATCTCAGTTTTAGTTTTTCTTACCATCCTCAAATTGATGGAAAGACTGAGGTGGTTAATAGGAGCTAAGGTAACCCCCTAAGATTCCTTTCAAAGGATCATTCTACTCAATGGGATCTTGTGTTACCTCAAATAGAGTTTTCTTATAATGAATCAGTGAATAGGAGCATTGGCAAGAGTCCATTTCAAGTGGTCTATGGTATGCAACCAAGAGGAGTATTTGAGTTGAGAGATCTCAGTGGTATGGAAAGACAAAGTGTTGAAGGTGAGAAATTTTCCATTGCTATGCAAGAAATTCATCAACAAGTGAAAGCGCAACTCCAAACTAGTGTTGACAAATACAAACAAAAGGCATATTTGAAGAGAAGGGAAGTTGATTTCAAGGTTGGGGATCTTTTTTTAACCCATCTCACCAAGAAAATGTTTCCCAGAGGTCAATAATCCAAGTTGCATATGAATAAGATAGGCCATTGTAGGATTATTCACAAGTTTTCCAATAATGCCTATGAGATTGCATTACCTATTGGAGTTGGCATCTCACCCATTTTCAATGTTGCTGACTTGTACCCTTACAAAGGGGATGTCATTACTGATGAAGGAGAACCTATCATATGTTGAATGGATGAAATATCTTCCACCTAGTAAGCCAAAGGAGTTAGAGTGCATCATTGACACCAAAGAGCTTGAAAGCAGACAAGGGGAAAACAATACCTCCAGTATTTGGTCAAGTGGAAAGGCCTCCCCATTGAAGATGCCACATGGATGACTGAAACTAATATCCTCAAGCATGCCCATACTATTGTAGACCTTCTCTCAGGTGGAACTTGAGTTCTTTCTCTCCTCTAGGGAGTATGATGCAGGGACATCCATTTTGATGCTTTTGTTGTTATTTTGTAAAGTTTTGGAATTTGTTCTCCAACCTTGGTTTTGAGTTAATTTGGGTTGTTTTGTGCAAATAAGTTCATTTTGGACCATTTTGGACCATTGGTGGTTATGTGGGGTCATTTTGATGATTAGGTGGAAAAGTTGTAATAGGTTGTTAATGTCATCAACATAGAAGTGCATCCAATTCTGCAGCTTTGGGTTAGAAGTTAGGAAATAGTTTGGGCCTTATGAATGGATGTAATTGAAGGAGACTCTCTCTCACATGAATCAAGTGTGGAAAGTGATTGGAATGAAAGAACTTCATTTTTTCACCTTTTTCCTTATGTTTTCTATGTGAAACAACCCAAATTCTAGATTGTATGACCCTGTACAGACCTGCAATTGCTTTGGAAAGTTGAAGAAACTTTTACTCTTTTAAATTCTTTTGGTTTCATGAATTTTCATTGATTTTTTTAGAAGTTATTGCATATTTAGTGTTGACAGTCCTAAACCCTAGCCAGGGTTTCCAGAAAGGAAAAAAAATCAAGGACAAAGTTTCCACCATGGAAAATTAATGAAACTTGGTGGAAAGCTCTGTCCCATGACTTCCCACACCTTTGCAAAAGGAGGGTCGATAGTTTTCATTTTTGGAGGAGTTGTATTGGTTTGTGTGTTCAAACTTGTAAGAAATCAGTCATGAAACCCTAGTTACTTGAGGGTTCAATCAAACCTCTGCATTGTTTGATCATGAATGGGTGGTAAATCAATAAAATGTGTTGTAAGAGGACTATATAGTTCAAGATATCATGTTTCATGTTGTTTTCTTCCTTATTTAGTGTCATTGGTTACAGGAGAAAAGTGCCTAAGATGAATTAGGATGCAACAAGTCATTATTTGTAATGAACCATTGTCTGAAATGTGTCAATTGAATCAAAATTAAGTCCTTCCTCTACATCAAGTATCATGTTGTGTATTAAGAGGTGTTAATCATGAAGAAAAAAATTGTCTCATCAATCATATCACTAAATCAAGTTTTATTGAGATGTGATTTCCTTTCGTAAGATGGTGTGTTTGATGTATACTTACAATATCATGCATGAATTTGTTCACTATGTCAGTGGTGGTCCAAAAGTTTGTATCTAAATGTTTTAGCCTTGTATTTATTAGGTTTAGTGTTTCTCAGGTCTCCCTTTTGGAGACATTGTAGGATTTGTGGTTTGAAAGGAGAGTATGTCTACACTTGTTCTATTATGTTCTAGAATTTCCAAAGGATATGTTCAACATTAAGCAAGTTTGAACTAACAAAAGGTTTTATGTGTATGTCTATCAATTAGTTGGTTTTTAAGTCGTGTGAGATAATAGCTAGTAGCATGCAAAATTCAAATCTTGTGTGTGGTGTTAAGATAGGACCTACTTAAGGCCCTTGTGGTGGTGCATGGCTTCATGTATTTCATAATAATAATATTGGAGTTATACACATGTATTTTTTTAAAACATTGACAATCATTTATATTAACTCTTGTTACACAATATTATCACTACATATTTATATGGTTGTCTAACTCTACTAATTCAAGAATTATTTTTCTTCTAATTTTTTATTTCTTTCCATCTCCTTATACATATTATTTTTCAAGGAAGACATGATAGAAAAAAAATCCAAACTTTTATTGTTCCCTTTAGTACACAAAAATGTTTTCAATACAAACAATCTAATATTATAATGTTTCACAATATATATGACAAAAAAATGAATTTCAATCTTATTATTTATATAATAGTGAATTATTTAGAGGTCTATTGGCCTATCATTTCCTAAAGACTCTTATAATATAAGAAAATTTAGGCCCATCAACCTAATCATTTATTAAAGGTTCTAAGCATGGAAATAAAGTTGCTTATATTTCTTTTATAGACTTGGAAATTATTGCTAGTTAACATGTTACTAATCTTTTTGACATTATATTTGATTTTTACTCCTTCCATCATTATGATTTTAATTACTTTATTGATGTCCTTCTTAGTAAAAGAGTCATTCTCATTTCTTCTCACTTGCACTCCCACATTAGGCTCTTGTGCTAGCCTTGCATTTAACCCTTGTTCAAATTGCATTGGAAGAGCTATGAGAGGCACCCCAAACCTCAACCCTTCTGTTATTGAATTCCACCGACAATGGATGAGAAAAGCACATATAAAAGTATGGTTCAAAATGTGCAATTGCGGAGCCCACTTTGTTACTAGCAATCCATTTTCTTACAAAATAATTTAAAAAAAAAAGAAATAATTTCCACACATAAAACATATTTCTTCATTTAAAAAAAATGTTAAATGAAAAATACATAAGATTATTGAGTAAAGATTTAAAAAATTAAAATCTAGATTTCATATTATTTAATTTTTTAAATGAAAAACTTAAAATTTTAATGTTTAAAACTTTCTAGAGAGTTAAATTTAAAAATATGATTATAAAACTTAAAACTTTTAACTTTTTGTTCTTCTTTACTATTTTAAAAATGAAAAATTTAATCCAATCATAATCTGCCATTTATCTATATAAAGAATTGCAACTAAATAGCTAGCATATACATTATACACTTGATAAAGGAAAATAAAATGTAACTTCTATTTTCAAACAACTTTATTTAAATTTTCAAACAACGTTTCTATTTTTTTTAAGAAGATCCACAAGACAATGAAATCTAGTTGACAATTATAGCCCATCTAATTACCATTGTGTGTTTTATTTTTTGAGTATTGACGATGAACTTAGATCCCACAAGGAGGCTCTTTCTTCAGAAGAAAGTGATTCTTGGATGCAGGCCATGTAGGAGGAGATGATGGCTTTGGATAGTTGTGATACCTGAGATCTTGTGAGGTTTTGCAAAGGAAGACCATTGGTTGCAAGTGGCTATTTAAAAATAAATTTGGTGTAGATGGTCGATTAGAGTGGTACAAGGCGAGATTGGTGGCTAAGGGCTACTCCTACAGAGAGGGAGTTGATTTTAGTGAAATTTTCTCTCTTGTTGCTAAGTTAAATTCTATTAGATTTCCTACTATTTATCGTTTGTACCTATGCTTTCGAAATAGAGAAAATGGATATTAAAATTACTTTCTTGCATGGGGATCTTGAGAAATAAATTTATATGTGACAACCTGATGATTTTGTTGTGAAAGGAAAAGAATGCTTGGTTTGCAGGTTAAAGAGATCTTTATATGGTTTGAAACAATCACCCAGGATGTGGTACTGGAAGTTTGATGCATTTGCATTGAAGTTGGGTTTTGTGAGAAGTGGAGAGGATCATTGTGTTTGTATAAAGGTTATTGATGATGAAATACTAATCATTGTCTTGTATGTTGATGATATGTTGTTAATGGGTAACAACACAGTGATGATTAGGGAGCTTAAGACCCATCTTTATAGCACATTTGATATGAAGGATTTGGGGGCTACAAAATATATCCTTGGGATGGAGAACATTAAGGATCAAGTTCACATAAAGATTTGGTTAAGTCAGAGTATGTTGATACCATTTTATAGAGGTTTAGTATGCATGACTGTAAACCGATAAATATTTCTTTTTTGGTTGGTACTAAGTTGAGTTTAGATTTGTCCTAATTCTGATGATGATTTTGAAGAGATGTCTAAATTTCTTTATGCTAGTGTTGTTGGTAGTTTGATGTATGTAATGGTTTTCACTAGACCAAATATAGCCCAAGTAGTGGGATTTTTTAGTAGATTTATGTCTAGCCTTGGTCTAGAGAGCATTGGACTTTTTGTTATGAGGGTGTTTAGATATTTGCATGGTACTTCAAATTACTGTTTGGTTTATCATGGTACTAATTATGTGGTTAAGTCATTAGACATACAGGGTTTTGTTGATGCAAATTGGGCAAGTGACTTGGATAGTTGAAGGTCCACTAGTGCCTATGTTTTTACTTTGTTTGGAGGTGCAGTGTGTTGGGCGAGTAAGAATTAGCTTGCAATTGCACTGTCCACCATTGAAGTAGAGTATATGGCTAGTACACATGCCTCTAAAGACGTAGTTTGGTTATAGAGACTTAGGAATGGTATTGGTTTTGATTGCAACACAATGAGGATTGGATGTGACAGTCAGAGTGCCATATACTTACTCAAAAATCCTATGTATCATGCTCATACTAAGCATGTTGATGTTCAGTATCACTTTGTGCGAGAAATGGTTGAGAATGGTAAGGTCTTGATTGAGAAGGATAATACTTAGGATAATGTTACAGATTCTCTCATGAAGCCAGTGACCACAGATAAGTTCTCTTGGTGCAGGAAGGCCATGGGCTTTGATCACTGTACTTGATTATATTTTATTTGTATCTCATGGATGTAATTGCAATATATAATTTTGAGTGGGGGAATTTTAGGATAGGTGACATTATAATTGCTATCCTAAATTTGATAATTGTGTGTCTCCATGTTATTTAGAAAGTGTTCTAGAGGACATGAGGGACAAAATATTTATTATTTATTTTCCTACGACACATTGTAATTGCATTCAAAGAGGTGGACCCACTATGATGATAGTTATATAGCATCTTGGGAGCATATTCGCTTTGGGTGTCCAACTTCTAGGTGGGGACCACTTTGTAATGCATGTCCTTGCATGTTATTTTCATGTTTTACATGGTGGGGCACCTAAGCTTGCATGTTGGTGCATGTTCTTGCATGAAGACATCAAAGTCATTAGAGAGTTATGGAGCACTATGTATTGACTAATTTGGATTGGTTATGGGTTAGGCACCCATGTGAAGGACATGTGATCATTTGATATTTTTCACCATGCTTATGGGTTGTCCACTAAGGGGGGTGTGGGTTTTTCCATGTGGTTTTGCTTGTTGTTTTGGGATACCATTTGTGGTATTCTCTCCCATAAAACTTCTATAGATTGGAACATTGAGATGGTGGTTTGTAGAGTTTTTTGTAGGTTATCAGAGTAATGAAGTGTTGTCAAAATTTAGAGAGGATTGCTTTATTGATGTATTTAATTGAATATTAATACAAACATTGGATCTCTTTGGGTGTGGATTTTTTTCCCGCAAGGGTTTCTCCACATACATCTTGTGTCACTTGTGGTATTGCTGATTTTATTTCATGTTTGGGATTGTTAATCATATAATACATTATTGGTAATCTTGTAAACATAATTTCTGATTTACAAACCACTTTATTAAGTTCTATTGTTGCAAACTTTTTACCTTGAATTTACAATAACTTGAACCTTGTGCTCTTGAGACTTGTCTTGAGCTTCCATCTCCTCCACTTGCTTCTTTAAAGTTTAGTGTTGGCATGGATTCTATTCCCTAATTCAATAGAATGGTCAATCTTTCAATTCAACTTTGTGGGATGAGTACTTGACAAGTATTTCAAATTTATTTTGTCTCACATTGAAGATTTAGAGGACACACTTGAGGATGTCCATTTTCTCTTTGATAATAGTTATAGCACAACATTATCACATCATCATTTTCTTTGGAGATTTTTTCATGAGTTTCCACATGGTCTTGATTTGTCATCGTCTTTGATTAGGGTAGCACCTGATTTTGTTGTGGCATAATCTAGGATGGAGACACTTGAGAAATTTTCAAATGAACACATCATAAGACTTTTTATCTCATCTCTCTTCTTGGATTTTTAATTTCTTCTATATATAGTGTTGGACTTATTTCTTCGTGAGGGGAGGATTTTTTTTTCTTATCTTGGACACTCTTTAGCATTCATGTTTCTACATTCATCATTGGCATAGGAGCTACTTCACTATGGGGGGATCTATAGTCTCACTCTCTCTCATATGGGGGGATACCTATGGTATGTGTTTTATGGATTTAGTCCTTTGGATATCATGTTGAGTCCACCTTCCATCACTTGTACATGTTTGTTTTCTTGCATTCTCTCTTTTGGAGAAGGTTTTTCTCCTACAAATTTTCTCCTTTACTTTTTTATGGGTACCTAAAATGGCCTAGTATTTGGGACCGATCCTTGCATCATAAATTATACATATTTGAATTCTTGTATTATAATTTTTCTTTCATAAGTTGCACTTAAGGGGGTGCATTGGTGTGAACATGGATATTACCTAAAAAATTCACCTCTTAGGTCATATTCACACTTGTTCGTTAATTTTAATTAGGGTTAACTTAGTATCCTTAATCTCTTTTTTGTTTTATATCATATGATCATGACACATGTCATAATATTATATTCACTTCCTTATAAGCAAAGCCTAGTATGTACATTATATAGATTCATTGAACTTGAGTATCATTGTATCATTATTGCATCCATAATCAATGAATATATTATCTTGATACTCTCTTGTAGAAGAATATTGTTGAACATAGGTTGTCATTGATGTCAAAGGTTGTCAAGATTATTGAACATAGGTTGTCATTGATGAAGGAGGTTGATTTCAAAGATGACAAATATTGTAGTACTTGAATTATGAGTGTATTTCCTTCCACTTATCATGTTGAGTTGCAAAAGAGTTGTAGAAATATATGTTATATTTCTCGTAGCATATTGTGTATCAAGAGGTGTTAATCATGAATAAAAAAGAGTCTCGTCAAACATCATTAAATCAAGTTTTATTGAGATGTGATTGCCTTCTGAATGATGTGTGTGTTTGATGTATACTTACAATATCATGCATGAATATGTTCACTGTGTCAATGGTGGTCTAGAAGTTTGTATTGAAATGTTTCAACCCTATATTTACTAGGTTCAATGATTCGTAGATCTCCTTTCTAGAGACATTGTAGGCTCTATAGTTTGAAAGGAGAGTATGTGTACACTTGTTCTATTATGTTCTAGAATTTTGAGAGGACATGTTCAACATTAGCAAGTTTAGAGTGACAAAAGGTTCTTTGTGTCTATCTATCAATCAGTTGGTGTTTAAGTCTTGTGCGGTAACGACTAGTAGTGTGCATAATTCAAATCTTGCGTATCGTATTAAGATGGGCCCTAGTTCAGGTCCTTGTGGTGGCACATGGCTTCATGTATTTCATGATAATAATATTGGAGTTATACACATGTTTTTTTAAAACATTGATAAACATTTGTATTAACTTTTGTTACAATATTATCACTATATATTTTATATGGTTGTTTAACTCTACTAATTCAAGTTATTTTTCTTCTAATTGTTTCTTTCTTTCCATCTCCTTATACATATTATTGTTCAAAGAAAACATGATAGAAAAACAATCCAAACTATTATTATTTCCTTTAGTACACAAAAATGTTTTCAATACAAACAATCTAACATTATAATGTTTTACAATATATATGACCAAAAAATGAATTCCAATCTTATTATTTATATAATGATGAATTATTTAGAGGTCTATTGGCCTATCATTTTCTAAAGTCTCTTACAACATAGGAAAATTTAGGCCCATCAACCTAATCATTTGTTAAAGGTTCTAAGCATGGAGATAAAGTTTCTTATATTTCTTTCATAGACTTGGAAATTGTTGCTAGTTAACATGTTACTTATCTTTTTGACATTATATTTAATTTTTACTCCCTCTGTCATTATGATCTTAATTGCTTTACTGATGTCCTCCTTAGTAAAAGAGTCATTCTCCTTGTTTCTTCTCACTTCCACTCCCACATTAAGCTCTTGTGCTAACCTTGCATTTAACCCTTGTTCAAATTGCATTGGAAGAGCTATGAGAGGCACCCCAAACCTCAACCCTTCTGTTATTGAATTCCACCCACAATGGGTGAGAAAAGCACATGTAGAAGGATGGTTCAAAATGTGCAATTGCGGAGCCCACTTTGTTACTATCAATCCCCTTTCCTACAAAATAATTAAAAAAAGTAAGAAATCATTTCCACACATAAAACATATTTTTTCATTAAAAAAAATAAATATTAAATGAAAAATACATAAGATTATTGAGTAAAAATTTTAAAAATTAAAATCTAGATTTGGATGGTTCAAAATGTGCAATTGTGGAGCCCACTTTGTTACTATCAATCCCCTTTCCTACAAAATAATTAAAAAAAGTAAGAAATAATTTCCACACATAAAACATATTTTTTCATTAAAAAAAATAAATATTAAATGAAAAATACATAAGATTATTGAGTAAAAATTTTAAAAATTAAAATCTAGATTTCATATTAGTTAATTTTTTAAATGAAAAACTTAAAATTTTAAAGTTAAAACTTTCTAGAGAGTTAAATCTAAAAATATGATTATAAAACTTCGAACTTTTAACTTTTTGTTCTTCTTTACTATTTTAAAAATGAAAAATTTAATCCAATCATATTCTACCATTTATCTATATAAAGAATTGCAACTAAATAGGTAGCATATACATTATAGACTTGATAAAGGAAAAGAAAACGATTCTATTTTCAAACAACTTTATTTAAATTTTTAAATGCTCATATTGGTATAAGCATTTAAGAAAAGGTTGTATATAAATTTTAGTAAAAGTATAGACATATATTTTTAAAAAAAATGATTTAAAAAGATAACCGTTTAACATACCCTTATCTGATCATGGAAGCCTTGAGGCAAGCTGTTTCCGGCAGGCAGAAGCCAGAGGAATGATGCGCTGCTCTCTTGCAAACCCAACGCCATGGTGGCAACCTCCTCGATGGAGAGAGTGCACTCGCTGCCAAAGAACACCAACACCACCGAAGCAGCCGGCTGCCTGTCAAGCCTCTGCAAGCAAATATCATCACCGAGGGGCGGCATGAGTTTAGGCATAAGAAATCCGAGAGGGACCACAGGGCGCCTTGTGAGGCTCTGCAAATTCTCCACATACGCCCCTTCTAACTCCACGCACGTGTTGGACGCGACTGCCCAACTCTCCCGCGCACAGATGCTGCCGCGCTCCACAATGCTAACGCCATTGGGCTGCCTGCGGTAGAGTGGCACCATTTTTCATGCTTCAAACAGCCCTCGCCCAACAATCGACGAAGGGAATCCTGGTGGTGGAACGCTCAGATCCTTGGCCGTTGGGATTTCCAATCCGGTTGCGAGCTGCCCTGCTAAGAAGCTTACGCTGGCCGCTCCTGCTGCGAAGAATACTATGGCGGGGATGGGAATGGGCAGCTTGGCAGCCACACGAGGAACCCAGTACTGAAAGAAGTCGTGGATCACGAAATCTGGTGACAGCTGGCGCAAGAGTGCTTCGAAGGGCTTCTCCATCAGATCCAAGGCTTGGATGAGTAAAGGTATCCGCAGAGCTCCTCCTTCTTCCTTGGCAACATCTGCAGTGGACTCTACGCCTGCTGGTAGCCCTTTCATGGAGGGCATCACCAGCTCCACCAGATATATACCCGACGTGTCTGACATTTGCGGCTGAATTCGCTTAATATTCAGCGGAGTTGACACAAAGAAAATTTGAAGACCATGACTGGCCAGGCTCTTGGCAAGCTCCACGAAGGGCATTATGTGACCGTAGGCAAGCCACGGGAACATCACCACTCGGAGCTCTCTGTGCTTTTCCTCCACCATAGTTGATTCAACTCAAGTTTCGAAGCGCACTGCCACACTCTGCGTCCAATGCCTCCGCTACACAAATAATAACTCGTCCTCACCTTACCATCTACGCGGCACACTTCTATCCACAAGAAAATTTAGTGGACCCTGCTAAACTTTTTCATTTATATACTGACAGCATCGGGTACATAACTACTAGTCCTCATCGAACCATCCTCGCGGCATGCCTCTATCCAGAATATGAAAGTGCTTCAGTTGCGAGGGAAATATATTTATGTTGAGATTGGCAATAAGGCACTTTGTGTCGACATATATCAGAAATAAAAACATTTAAACATGCATTTAGTCACGATTGATGGGCTCTTTTACATTGCTATTATTTTTACGCCGAAGGCGTTCCCTCAGTGAAGTTTTCGAAGCTTATTACATCTATCAACGGTCTAAAACGTCAGAGGGGACATGCAAGACGATCTGATAGATCGTCACGTTGTTTCAGTTCGCCTTTTTGACCTGCTGGTTTTCACGTTCCTTCATTTTATACACGGCATCCATTACGTTCATTACCATAGCGTCCCAGCGAGTATAGAGACGAAGGCCACCATCCGTCCCATCAATGGGTGATTACAGATTTTCCCAGACGGATGCGTATCACCGAGATATCCAATCATTCTTAAAGGTGTATGCAGGCATACCCCTGCAATACCGTACGATCACCACGCTACCAGGGTGGACAACTGTGATGGTGTATGTGATATGGGCATTAAGGGAGAGGAGCCGATAGTGGGATAGGGTCCCATAGCTGGTATAGCTATGGACAGCCTGGGCCCACTGGTGGGTAATTTTTATTGTCACCTTCTCAATAATGGGCGAATGCAAATGGACATTTATTTTCGTATTTCACAATATCAAGTGAATGTATAATGATAATCTTATTTTCACAATATAAATAATTTTTGCCACCTTTCTAATAAAAGGTTGTTGTGAAGGGATATTTTATTAACCAAAATATAAGTCTTCTTGCATTAAAAGTGAGTTGACATGTACATAAGACATTCCCAAGTGATTTAATTCCAAATATATTTGAACAAAATACATTTCAACATGTCCCATTTCTCATATTCTTTTTACTATCAACTGGTTCCCGGATGTCCATAATAACCAATCTTTTTTTGAATTTGCCTGCAAAATTGAAAAACACGAACTCTCAGGCTCACCATGCATTGCAAAATTTTAATATAACACTTAATTATCACTCTACTATTTACAAATCTACTAAAAAACAATAATCATAAAAAAAATGTAAAACTGGTTACAATTCAAAAACAAACTTAATATCACTTCAAATCACCAACCACAAATCCTACATACCCATTAAGCTATCACTTCTGCCATTAATCCATTGAATGCAGATCAAATTCCCTCCTATAATTCAAATTAATCCACTTGCTACCAATTCAAATTCAACAAACCTATTTATGCAAGCAATCCTCATTGGTGCGATGCAAGTTACACATTACAGTTTATTCAAAATTTTCAAATTTCTCACTTTCTACTGCATGCTCCTAAGCGATAATGACCTCCTCTAGATCGATGCACTCTCCTCCTTAAGCTCTTTTGGTAAGTCATTTCCATAACCATCCTTTATGTTGTAATCGGCCAGTCTCCCTTCAAGCTCTGTTATGGTAGAAATATATGCTGCACAAAATGATACATATCCACGTATGTTTCCCACAACCCTATCCATTTTCATGAAACTTACACATTTATCTATATCTGCAATATATATATCCCTGTTCATTTTAATGAAACTTACGCATTTGTCTCCCCTATATATATAATATATTTGCAGAGATAGATAGATACGTAATTTGAATGTAAATGACAAGGTATAAATTGAATGTACATACCTATATTTGTTGATGAACTGTTCAGTAATATATTAATTTCAAATTAGCTATCTATCTATCTCTACAAATATATATATATATATATATATATATATATATATATATATATATATATATATATATATAGGGAGAGAGATATGCGTAAGTCTCATTAAAATGAACAGGGCCATATATATTACAGATATAGATAAATGTGTAAGTTTCATGAAAATGGATAGGGCTGTGGGAAATATATATATGTATTTGCGGAGAGATAGATAGATAACCTAATTTGAATGTAAATTAACAAGGTATGTATATTTCTATTTTGCAATTGAAATTAATATATTATTGAACAGTTGATCAACAAATATAGGTATCTACATTCAATTTATACCTTGTTCATTTACATTCTGTAAGATTTGATGAAAAACAAATCTATTAAGCCCAAGAAACCTGCATGTAAAAACCTGTCACAAGGAAGACATCTGTAGGAAACAAAACAAGGGTTTTGCTTTGACAATATGCAAGAATGTATTATCAGACTGAAAAAAGAACATTAAGAAGAATAATACAATACAAGAGATCAATCCTTATAAAAGAGATCAACACCGAAAAGGAAAACCTAACCCTAAGGTGAGTGCATTTAATAATTAAATATTAATTATTAAATGACTAATATGAGTGCATAAAGTGAAATCTTAAGAGGAGAGTAAAGTTAATTAATTACTTTACTCTAACACCCCCCTTAAGATGAGCTACAATGCAGCTACAAACAATGCAGAAGAAAGCAAAGGAACTACAATGCAATAGAGGGTCCCGACAACATGGCCAGATCAGGTACCCGAATACAAAAAAATCTCTATAAAGCGGAGTAAAGGAGAAAACCCAGTGGGAAAAAACTCCTCTCCAAAAAGAGATAAAGAAACATACGAAAACGATGAAGGAAAGAAGGCCTCACCGACCCCTATGACAACTTCCTTCACCCTTACATGGAGCCGCGAATCAAGATAGCGAAAGATGCCAAAGGTTTAGTGAAGATGTCCGCAACCTCGCCCCTCTCAGAGGAATGTACTCCAAGATGAGAGAACCATCCCGAATCAACTTCCTGATGAAGCATGTGGATTTAATGTGCTTTGTCCTCACGATGCTCCAATCGGGTTGGCGAAGAAATGCGAATGGAACTCCGGATCATTAAGCACCAAAGAATAGTGGGACTATCCGAGGAAACCTAAACTCGGCCATCAACCGGGCTACAAACCTCCTAACTAGCTAACACCGCACAAGATCACCAGATGATAATGCAATGGCATCGCTTCTTGCAAGCACCGCGTGATAGACCGCAACTACAAGTAAAAACAAAGCCAGAAGTAGACTTCCGATCATTGACATCACCAGCCCAATCGGAGTCAGTGAAGCCAATGATGTGAGGGGATCTTGAAGTGTAGTGAATGCCATAATGAGTGGTGCCCCGAATGTACCTCAAAATACGTTTGGCTGCTTGCCAATGGCTCTCATGAGGATCATGGGAGAACCGAGAGACAAGGCCAACCGCAAAGGTAAGATCAGGACGAGAATGTGTCAGGTACAACAAACTGCCAACCAACTGCCTGTATAAAGTGGGGTTTACTGAAGGAGTAGAGCAAGTGGAAGAAAAAACAACACCTGACTGAAATGGAGTGGGGGCAGACTTGCAATCAAGCATGCCAAATTGCTGAAGCATATCAAGAGCATACTTCTCTTGAAATATGGAAATCCCATCCGAAGACTGAATAACCTGAAGACCCAGAAAGAAGTGCAGGAGACCAAGATCTGTAATCTCAAACTACTCCATCAAAGCTCTCTGAACACTCTGAATCATGGAGGATGAGCTACCTGTAATGATGAGATCATCTACATATAGCACAAGAATCAAAAGATCACCCTCCTAACACTGAATATACACTGTGTGATCAGAATGACAGCATGTGAAGTGAGAGGAAAGCAAGAAAGATTCCATCTTCTCATACCAAGCCTGAGGGGCTTGTTTGAGACCATACAATGAATGCCGAAGTCTACAAACCAAAGAAGTGTCCTACACAAATCCCTGAGGCTGCTCCATATAGATCTCCTCATGTAGGTCTCCATGTAAGAAGGAACTCTTCACATCCATCTGAAATACTGTCCATCCCTGTGAAGCTGCAAGTGAAAGTACCAAGCGAATAGAATTCATCTTGGCGACAGGAGCAAAGGTCTCGGAGTAGTCAATACCCTCTACCTGAGAAAATCCTTTCGCAACAAGACGTGCCTTATACTTATCAATAGAACCATCTGCAACATACTTGGTACGGTACACCCACTTGCACCGAACCAACTTTCTTCCCTTAGGAAGAGGATAAAGATCCCAAGTATGATTCTTCATCAAAGAAGAATACTCCTCATCCATGGCCCTATCCCACTCAAGGTGACCTGTCGCCTCTGAAAACTTTTGAGGATCATCCGAAATGGCATGAATCAAAAGACTAGAACCAGATGTCTGAGCACGAGTACGATGAGTAATTGAAGGATCACTTGCCAAAGAACCAGCTGCATCAACAGTGACACGGGCCCACCTAGGCAAAGACGAAGTAACTGGTGGTGGTGGAGATGGTGGATCATCATCGACATCATCCTCAAGAGATAAGTAATCCTCAAGAGATGAAGACGGAGGAGTAGGCAATGAGGGAGAAGCTGGTGATAAAGAATCCATATGAGGATAGCGCTCATCAAACTGGACATCCCGCCGAAACAAGACCTCTCTGGAATCAGGATCAAACACCCTGTATGCCTTAACATCCTTAGAGTAGCCAACAAATATGAGTGGTCGGCTCTTCCTCTCCATAGCTTTCCATTGAGCATCAGGAATAAATGCCCAAGCCTCACTACCAAAAACTCAGAATGTAGAAACATCAGGCTTGACATGGGTCCAAGCCTCCTCAGGAGTCATATGTCGCAATGCCTTATGAGGCATCTGATTTTGAATATAATTGGCACAATTGACTGCCTCAGCCCAAAATGAAGAACTCATAGCGTGAGACTGTATCATACAATTTTCCATCTCCCGTAAGGTTCTGTTCTTTCTCTCAGCGACACCATTCTGCTGAGGGGTGTAAGGGACTGTAAACTAATGCTGTAAACCATGCTCAGTGCAAAATTTTGTAAAATCCTGATTAACATATTCCCCCCATTATCTGTGCGTATCCTCCTAATAGAAAGTCCAGATTGCTTCTCCACAAATGTCTTAAAAGTCCTGAATGAGTCAGAGACATCATACTTGTACTTAAGAAAGTACACCCATGTACGTCTAGAGAAGTCATCAATAAAAGTGAGCACATAGCGGGGCCCTGAAAAGGAAGGAGTCAGAAAGGACATAAGATCACTATGTACCAACTCTAGGGGTGCCTAGCACGAGTGGCTTGACCCTTAGGAAAATGATCTCGATGATGTTTTCCAAGAACACAACCTCGACATACACCATCAGTACAAGAAATCTGTGGGAGCCCAATCACAAGTGCTTGAGTACTCATCTGTTGTAGATATCTGTAATTGACATGGCCAAAATGCTCATGCCAAAGCCTGCTCACTGAATCTGCATGTGCTATAAGAGAGGAACCAACAGTGTCTGAACTCTCAAAGCCATCAAATTTGTATAAGCATGATGCAGAATCCTCACTCCCAGTAGCCACAACCAAGTCAGGATCATGGAGGTCTCGAATAACCACATCATTTGGGGAGAACTCAACTGTCTTACCAGAGCCAAAGTGGAAAATCTGATAGACGGATAGAAGGTTTGTCAAAATTTCAGGAACCAGAAGCACATCCTGTAAACAACCACCATCCAATGAAACAGTATCGGAACCCTAAACTGAAAGTTGTGCTGAGTCACCAACTACAATATGTCTAGTGCCTATAGGGGCAAGAGCGGTGACTAAATCCTCTGTGTGTGTCATATGGTGAGAGGCACCCGAATCTAGAATCCAAGTGGATTCTGAGGACAATGCTCGTGCAGAAAGAGCATGACCTTTCCCTGTGGGCTGTGAAGGAGGCTGAGGTGCACTGATATTATGCTGCTGCATGGCTTCCTCCAAAGCCTCTAAACGTTTCCAACACCTGGAAACTGGATGTCCTTCCTTGCCACAAAAACTGCAAGGATCTCCGGATTTCTTCTTAGTCCTGGAGGAAGACTCACCAGATTTCAAATATTTTCCCTATGTAGAATTCAACTGTGGTTTTGAATCAGACTTAGGTGGTGGCTTGGAGGGATTCTCACTAGCCCCTGAATCTTTCTTAGGCTTCGGTTTCTGCTTCTGTTTTCCTTTGGAGGACTGGGCTACCAATGCTTGGTTTTGTGAACCTGAAAGTGAATCCAACTGCTTGAGCTTGGCTTGCTCACGAGTCAGATGATCAGAAAAGACCTGAAAAGAAGGCATGACATGTCGAGCACCCAAGGCATCCATGGTGGAATAGAAGGTCGAAGAGAAGATCTGAAATGGACCCCAAAGCTTGGAGAGAATTAGGAAGATGCACTCTGTTTTAGTCTTAACTTTTCCACAACCCTGCAAGATAGATCTTTGTTGTTTGAACTTCATCAGAAAGTCCTCAATGGAGGGAAACGAATTAGGTACCAAAGAAGTTAACTTGGCCTCAAGCTGCAAAGCTCTGAACTAATTGACAGTACCAAAAATTCCATCAAACTTGGTCCAAATGGCTCGAGGAGTGAGACAACCATCAAGATGAAACAGGAGACTGTCAAAAATGTGTAAAGCCATCAATCCCATAGCCTGATCCATATTGTTCCTGTGCTGCATAACCTCAAAGGCTCGAGTCAACTAAGGATGAACCTCATCCAAACAAGACCATAACCCTTGAGACTGGAGAAGAGTCATCATGCGACCCTTCCAAGTGTGATAATTATGCGGTGTGAGAGGTTCAATAGATCTGTTGGCCATCCTGTGAACTGTGCCTCAACTGCTCTGAATTTTTTTATTATTATTTAGTGGTCTTTTAGAACTAGAAAGAAGATGCATAAGGGGTTTGTTTGTTTTGTTTTGGTGTTTGTAGATTCTGGTTTTCTGATGTAAATGACAGAAATCAAGAAAAAACACCCCCCACAATGCAAAAATCCAATCCCCAGTACAAACTGAAAGCCAAAAAATGATAGAAAGCAGTAACTGATTGAGACAAATTTATGTGTACCTGAAGAATTTACTGATGAAATAGATTGCAGATCTGGATAGCAATTGCAGAAAAAAAAACTTTCAAGTCAAAGTACGGTGCCCACGGGGGTTTGAAGTTTTTCCTTTCCAGATCTGCCAATGCAGACATCGACTCATGCACGGCGTTCAGAGGAATAAGGTGCAAGACTGGTAAATGATACCAGGAAGGACACCACTATGTACAACACAGAGGATACCCAAAAAAAATGCCAAATCTGATGCATGCGCTTTTAAAAAATGCTAAAAAAATGCCAAATTTGATGCATGCGCTTGTAAAAAATGCTAACATATTGGATGCATGTGCTTGTAATATCATTGGGAAAGGAATACCAAATCTCAAAACTACACCTAGAACCTCTCAAATTAGCTGAAGAATCCCAAAAATTTTCTGTCAAACCCTTGCTCCCTTTTTTTCTTCAAACATGAACAAGCTACAGCAGATCCAGCTCTGATACCATGTAAGATTTGATGAAAAACAAATCTATTAAGCCCAAAAAACCTGCATGTAAAAACCTATCACAAGGAAGAAATCTGTAGGAAACAAAACAAGGGTTTTGCTCTGACAATATGCAAGAATGTATTATCAGAAAAAAAGAACATAAGAAGAATAATACAATACAAGAGATCAATCCTTATAAAGGAGATCAACACCGAAAAGGAAAACCTAACCCTAAGGTGAGTGCATTTAATAATTAAATATTAATTATTAAATGACTAATATGAGTGCATAAAGTGAAATCTTAAGAGGAGAGTAAAGTTAATTAATTACTTTACTCTAACACATTCAAATTACGTATCTATCTATCTCTGCATATATATATATATATTGCATAGTCAAATTTATATATTACTGCACGGTTCATCACAAAATATAGGTATGTACATTCAATTTATACCTTGTTCATTCACATTCAAATTGAGTATCTATTCATCTCTGCAAAGTCTCTGTATGTATGTCCTCATTTACATTGAACCTCATTAGATGTATGTTTTGTTTGTTCAATTAAAGTGGTTGTAAATATCGACCCCTATCCCTTACAGTCAATTGTCATAATGGCTAACTCCTACTTATGTTACTATGTTGTTTGAGAAATGGTACTAACATAAGTAGGACTCAACCATCATCAAAGTTAGTTGTAAGGGAGAGGGGTCGATATTTACACCACATCAAAACACTCTTGCCTTGCAGTGCATGCAGTTAGAACTCAGATAGATATATACATACATATATAAAAGTTGCATAATTCCAGCTCGATTGTCAAGGGACGTGGCATAAAAAAATTAGCCGACTGGTACGCTGATGACGTGGACCCCTTGCTCAAAGTTACCCTACCCACCATTGGTTACATTCAACTTAATTAGATGTATGCTTTATCTGTTCTTCAATTGTACTGACAGTATGCGAAGAATATCTCAAACAACATTATGAAATAGTAACACAACTTGAAACAACAGTATGATAGAAATATTTGAAACCCTTTATTGTCTTGCAAAGCTATTAGAAGATATAAATTTTTGTATCATGCTGCTGTTGCAAGTTCATATATATGTGTATCATAATGTTGTGTCAATTATATGCATGGTTAGCTTGTTCTTCAATTACAGTCAATAGTAAATGTATGGATTTGTTGTTTCAGTCGGTATCATTATTTTCAATATTAAGTGTGTTGTTTACTAATCACTGTGTTGGTTCAATATAGAGGAAGATAAATTCACAAACAAATAATAGGCGATCTTCAAGGAGGAAGCCTCCACAAAAGCGGAGCTGTACAACTATGCCCGCACACAAGAGAGGTGTGCATCTGCCACAT
Source organism: Sequoia sempervirens (assembly GCA_007258455.2). NCBI lineage: Eukaryota > Viridiplantae > Streptophyta > Pinopsida > Cupressales > Cupressaceae > Sequoia > Sequoia sempervirens. Next base: position 419,686,330 of record VDFB02270651.1, read on the forward strand.
AGCAATGAGGAGGATGTTGTCATTCTTGTTCACCAGCGAACTGAAGAACCAAGTAGTGAGGAGGAGGTAGAAATTGTTTTGGAACAACCAACCGAATCTGTAGTGCAAGCTAACCCAGCTGTATCAACCAAAACGGTTGCACCGAGGTGTGAATGGACCCAGGCTAACATGGACCATGCCCTTGAAGATGTCAAAGACTACAGCTGGTCAACTAGAGGTGCAGCAAAAAAGTGGGGTATTCCTACCTCAACAATGTCCAATTGGCTAGGTGGTATGACCACTACAAAAAGGAAAGGGCCCCCAACAGTCCTAACTGAGGAGGAAGAGTCGTTGATCGTCGAATGGTGCAAGGAGATGGTTGTTGTTGGCCAAGGTTTGGAGATTGTCAATCTGAAAATGGAAGTGGCCCAAATATGTGAAACAAGGAATAATCCCTTCAAGAATGGGCCTTGTGGCAAGTCATCGTGGACAGGATTCAAAAGAAGGCATCCTGATCTCTGCTTGAGAATAGCCCAAGGTCAAGATAGAGACCGTGCTATAAATTTGAGGCAACCAGTTGTAAGTGCTTTCTATGACACTTTGGAGAAGGCATATGTAGGAGGGAACTATGGACTACAAAGGATTTGGAACTGTGATGAGACAGGGCTGCAAGCTAGCCGAAATGGTAACGTGAAGGTGCTTGCCATGAAAGGCATGAGAAGTGTTTCTTACATTATCCCAAAGAGCCGGGAGTGGATCACTAGTCTAGCATGTGTAAACACTACAGGTCAAAAACTTCCAGGTTTTTATTTGTTCAAGAGCAAAAATTATGTGCAAAACTACATAGCCAACTATGATCCAGGAGCATTGATGGTTGTTCAACCTCACACATGGATGACGAAAGTGCTATTTATCAAATGGCTCAAGTTCTTTGCTATGCAAGTACCTAGGGGTTGCTCACCCACCCATAGACACCTCTTGATATTTGATGGGCATGGCATCCATGTAGCCTTCTCTACCATTACCAAAGCAAGGGAGCTTGGTATTGGCTTGCCCACCCTACCTGCCCACACATCACACAAGTTGCAGCCTCTTGATGTGAGTGTTTTCTCGCCTTTCAAGTGTAACTTCAAAAAGGAAAGAATAAATTGGACCATTAGACATCCAAATCTGGAGATAAGAAGGGCAGAATTGGCTACACTTGGCAGCCTAGCTTTTCAAAATTCATTGACTTTTTCAAACATTACAGCTGGCTTCAAGAGGACAGGTATTTGGCCATTTGATCGAAATGCTTTGGATAATGACATGAGGGTTAGTGAGACATTCCACTTTGCTACCCCCGAGGAAGCATCAGCTGTTGCAAACATTCTAAGCCTTTCCAACAATGGTTTGGCAGTCACTGAGGGTGAGTCTAATGTTGGAATTGTAGAAGTTGGAGATCAACAAAATGGGATGAATGGTTAGTATGTTCTGCATTTGTTGTATGAAGTTATATTTCAGTATGTTGTTACACTATGTACCATTGTTTGATATGTTGCTTATTTTGAATCAGCTCAATTAGATGTATGGTTAGTTTTTTCTTCAAATACAATCGATCTTACATGTATGCATTTGTTGTTACACTATGCACCATTTTTAGATATGCATATATATGCAAATCTGCATATGCATATTTTATATGCAATTGTTGTATGAAGTTAAATTTCAGTATTTTGTTTGAGAAATGGTATTAACATAACTAGGAGTCAACATATGGTTAGTATGTTCTGCATTTGTTGTATGATGTCATATTTTAGTATGTTGTTACACTATGTACCATTGTTTGATATGTTGCTCATTTCCAATCACCTCAATTAGATGTATGGTTAGTTTTTTCTTCAATTACTATCGATCTTACATGTATGCATTTGTTGTTACACCATGTTATGCATTTGTTGTATGAATTTATATATACATATATGCAATATGCATATGCATTGCATATATGCATATGTTGTATGAAGTTAAATTTCAGTATATTGTTTTGAGAAATGGTATTAACATAAGTAGGAGTTGGCATATGCAATATGCAATATGCATATGCATATATGCATATGTTGTATGAAGATAAATTTTAGTATGTTGTTTGAGAAATGGTATTATCATAAGAGTCACCATATGCATATGTTGTATGAAGATAAAATTCAGTCTACTATTTGAGAAATGGGATTATCATAAGTAAGAGTCAGCATATGCATATGGTTGTGGATTGGATTGGATTGGATTATGATACTGTCAACAATTGCCTTCTCTATTTGCATTTAAATTACATGGATTGGATTCGTTTGTTCTTCAAATACTGTCAAACTTACATGTATGAATTTGTTGTTTCGGATTCCAATGAACAACTTGAACCAGCAGTATTGGGAGACCAGAGTACTATTGGAGACATATCTCTTTCCCTGCCAACTCCACCTGAGCAGCCCTCCTGGCTCTTTGTTGGTGCTGCCAATCTTGCTATGGATATGCATGTGGACGAAGAACAAAGTCTTTCAATGCCATCCCCACCGCACTGCATGGGTCCCAATATGTTAGTACATTTCTATGCTGATTGTGGAGACAGTGATGGTGAGAAGTTAGGAGATAGAACAGATGCTACAGATAGTGAGATGCCATAAACAAATAATGTCGATTTCATTGAGCCTTTGGGAGGCCAACAAACTTCACGCATCTCACAATTCTTGAAGCTACCGGTTCATGTGGTGAAAGACAAGTCTAATAAGGTAGTTGACTGTGGGATCAAGTTGCAAAAAGAGGATCCCAACTCCTAACTGCTGATGACTTCATGGCAATGCTAAGTGAACAAGACGAAAAGAAGAAGGAACTAGAAGAACTTAAATTGAGGAAGAAGCAACAGCTTGCAGAGCGCAAGATAGAAAGGATTGCAGAATTGGAGGCAAAAAGTCTTTTGAGAATTGAAAAGGAAAAGCAACGAGTAACAACAAAGGCTGAAAAGAAGCTGCAAAAGAAGGAGGACATAAAAAGGGAGGACCAACAGAAAGAAAAGGAAGCTGCAAAAAGGGAAAAAGAGTTGGAGAAGGCACAAGCAAATGGTGCAAAGGAGAGGCGACTCAGTAGCCCTCTAAATCCCTTGCCTGACCGCCATAGGATCTTCATAGATTTTGTTTCTATTCAATGCCCCCAATATTGTCCATCACCTACCCAAGCTACCAGCCAAATATTTCAGAGTTGGAGTCCTTCTCAGTCACTCTCCTATACACAGTCACCTAGCCCCACAAGAAGCCAACCATATGAGAGTTGGAGTCCTTGATTATAGGCCTATCATACCTCACCCACCCCAAGCATAATCCAACCAACTCAATCATGGAGTCCTTCTCCATCACAGGTCACATCCAACTCACAAGACAACTTGCCATCAAATTTTAGTTTTCCTACATTTTTCGATTGATTTGAATGTTTGGTTGCTAGTTTTTTGTTGTGAACTTCTTGATGGATTCGAAACAATGTTTGATTTTTTTTTTTTGAATGTTTCTAACTTGAAACATCAATATGGATACCATAGAGACAACATATTCCATCATGTTATTGTCTATCTCTACAATATGAAACATATGTATATATTTATCTCTACGAGAGGAAACTTATGTATCTATCTATAGTAATCTATACATATATGTATCATAACGGTGTATCAATCTAATGTCTTAAGTTAATTTGAAAATTCAGTATGTTGTATCATTCTGTGTAGCATACATATGTATGGTAATGTTGTATTCGAATGGGTATGAAATATTTCAACCATAACAAAGCTTAAAGGGAGAGTGGCCGATGACAACATAAAAGATGGTTATGGAAATTAACAAGGTGTCCACTCATTTAAATGTAAATGGACAAGGAAATTGTTGACAGTATGCACATACATATGCATATGCAGACTCCTACTTATGTTAATACCATTTCTCAAACATCATACTGAAATTCATAGTGTAACAACAAATTCATACATGTAAGATTGAGTGTAATTGATGAACAAACTAAGCATTCATCTAATTTAAATGTAAATGGAGAAGGAAATTGTTGACATAATGCACATGCACATGCACATGCTAACTCTTGCTTATGTTAATACCATTTCTCAAACAACATACTAAAATTTAACTTCATACAACAAATGCATATATGCATATGCATATTGTAAATATTCATATGCATATTGCAAATATGCATATGCATAGGTGCAATATGCATATGCATATCTAAATTTGGTACATAGTGTAACAACAAATGCATACATGTAAAATCGATTGTAATTGAAGAACAAACTAACCATGCATCTAATTGAGCTGATTCAAAATGAACAACATATCAAACAATTGTACATAGTGTAACAAAAAATTCATACATGTAAGATTGAGTGTAATTGAAGAACAAACTAACCATGCATCTAATTGAGGTGATTGGAAATGAGCAACATATATAACAATGGTACATAGTGTAACAACATACTGAAATATATCATACAAAAAATGTAGAACATACTAACCATATGCTGACTCCTACTTATGTTAATTTACCATTTCTCAAATTGCATACTGAAATTTAACTTCATACAACAATTGCATATAAAATATGCATATTGCAAATATGCATATATGCAAATATGCATATGCATATTTGTAATATGCATATGTATATGCAACATATATAACAATGGTACATAGTGTAACAACATAATGAAATATAACATCATACAACAAATGCAGAACATACTAACCATATGCTGACTCCTGCTTATGTTAATACCATTTCTCAAACAACATACTGAAATTTAACTTCATACAACAATTGCATATATGCATATGCATATTGCAAATATTCATATGCATATTGCAAATATGCATATTTGCATAGATGCAATATGCATATACATAGGTGCAATATGCATATGCATATCTAACATTGGTACATAGTGTAACAAAAAATGCATACATGTAAGATCGATTGTAATTGAAGAACAAACTAACCATGCATCTAATTGAGCTGATTCAAAATGAACCACATATCAAACAATTGTACATAGTGTAACAACAAATTCATACATGTAAGATTGAGTGTAATTGAAGAACAAACTAACCATGCATCCAATTGAGGTGATTGGAAATGAGCAACATATATAACAATGGTACATAGTGTAACAACATACAACAAATGTAGAACATACTAACCATATGCTGACTCCTACTTATGTTAATACCATTTCTCAAACAACATACTGAAATTTAACTTCATACAACAATTGCATATAGAATATGCATATTGCAAATATGCATATGTATATGCAACATATATAACAATGGTACATAGTGTAACAACATGCTGAAATATAACATCATACAAAAAATACAGAACATACTAACCATATGCCGACTCCTACTTATGTTAATACCATTTCTCAAACAACATACTGAAATTTAACTTCATACAACAATTGCATATATGCATATGCATATTGCAAATATTCATATGCATATTGTAAATATGCATATTTTCATAGGTGCAGTATGCATATGCATATCTAACATTGGTACATAGTGTAACAACAAATGCATACATGTAAGATCGATTGTAATTGAAGAACAAACTAACCATGCATCTAATTGAGCTGATTCGAAATGAACAACACATCAAACAATTGTACATAGTGTAACAACAAATTCATACATGTAAGATTGAGTGTAATTGAAGAACAAACTAACCTTGCATCTAATTGAGGTGATTGGAAATGAGCAACATATATAACAATGGTACATATTGTAACAACATACTGAAATATAACATCATACAACAAATGCAGAACATACTAACCATATGCTGACTCCTACTTATGTTAATACCATTTCTCAAACAACATACTGAAATTTAATTTCATACAACAATTGCATATATGCATATTTTCATAGATGCAATATGCATATGCATATCTAACATTGGTACATAGTGTAACAACAAATGCATACATGCAAGATCGATTGTAATTGAAGAACAAACTAACCATGCATCTAATTGAGTTGTTTTGAAATGAACAACATATCAAACAATTGTACATAGTGTAACAACAAATTCATACATGTAAGATTGAGTGTAATTGATGAACAAACTAACCATGCATCTAATTGACTTGATATTAACATAAGTAGGAGTCAACCATCATCACACATAGCTGTAAGGGAGAGGGGCCGATATTTACAGTCACTTTAATTGAAGAACAAACAAAGCATACATATGATCACTTCAATAGACATGTAATTGTAGACCTGCAACTTGCATATATATAATGGCAGTATTACAACACTATCATACACTACATAGTTTCGGGTGGCATGCACCTATGTTTTGGCCAAAGTATGTATGTATGTGTGTACAGTATACACACATACATGTATGTATGTGTGTACAGTATACACACATACATGTATGTATGTGTGTACAGTATACACACATACATGTATGTATGTGTGTACAGTATCCTATACACACATACATGTATGCATGTGTGTATACATACTATACACACATGCATACTTATACACACATACATGTATGCATGTGTGTATATACTTATACACACATACATGTATGCATGTGTGTATATACTTATACACACATACATGTATGCATGTGTGTATATACTTATACACACATACATGTATGCATGTCTATATAGTATGTATACACACATGCATACATGTATGTGTGTATAGCATGTATACACATGCATACATGTATGTGTGCATAGTATGTCTACACACATCCACACATGTATGTGTGCATACATACTATACACACATACATCTAGGTATGTGTGTATAAGTATGTATGCCTATGTATCAAATAGAAACATACATACATACATAAATAATTATGTAGTATATTTTATTGTTTAGTCTAATATAAATATATTGAATATTATATCAGTTTAAAAAGAAATTTTTAGTCAATTAAAAATTAAAATGATTACTAAATTGACTAGGAAAATCGTATAAATGATTAGTCAATTAAAAAAATAAAATGATTACGAAATTGACTAGGAGAATTCTATAAATGGATATGAGTGTATTCCCTAAATCAATCATATTTGAAGTAGAGACGAAGGATAGGGAAGAGTGGATGATGGGGGTCAGGAATTTTTGAGCGAGGGGTTCACGGCAACGGTCGAAAGAGTTGGCTAAAACATAGGTGCATAAAACCCTTCATAGTCGAGTTGCACAAGCACACATACTGCCACTATACATATGCAAATTACAGAGGTACAAAATGCAAAAAAATCTCTATTTGAATGGCAGACTGTGTGTATATGTGTGTATACACACACATATATGCATATATTCCAATTACAGAGGTATAAAATGAAAACGAACACATATATTATGGTGATGTGTGTGTATATGTGTGTGTAGACATATAAATATGGATATATACAGAAATATACACACTACTGCATATGAATTGCTCATACATGTAACTGTATACATGCATATACACACACACCGCCATTTATATGCATATATATAACTGTATTCTCATATATAGACACAATCCGCCATTATATAGTTCTATTATTGCTGGAAATTACATTTGTGGGCTGTTGTTGTGTGTATATGTGTGTATACACAGATATATGCATATATATACATTTATATCCATATATATCTGTGTATACACACATTTACAAACAGTCGGCCATATATATGCCTATATATATCTATATAGTCACATATACACATAGTCGGCCATAAAATACACAGTAGTGGCCATGAATAAGCTGTAACAAAGCTTCATTACACGATGAAAGCATTACAATTTTTTCTTGCACATTTAACAAAAGAAAATTGCAACAAAAACCTAGAAAATATTGCAATGCATGGTTATTGCCTGAGTGAGGTTGGAAGACAACCTCACCTGCATAGCAAGAAGATATATAGTTTCCTTTTACTGAATATGTTGTTGCTAAACACAGAAAGCACGAAAAATGTATCACCACCACTCGGCCATGGCCTCACCACTGTCGGCGTCCATCCTAACCAGAGCTGGTTCTCAATGGAACCATTGAAAATGAATGGTGTCTCATTACTGGGTGTTTCGTGAACAAAATGCAAGACCAAGCGAATGGTTAGCATGCCGAGGTGGTAGGTGTTAAGGCCGACGACGGGGAATGTGTAGCAGTTAATGCGCATTAACTAGGATATGCATATGCAAGTACTGGCGTGGCGCCAAACAACAATTGGTCATACAGATGTCCGCGATAGGTATACGCCTAATTAAATTACTCTTTTTTGGCAGTTTTGGAAATTTCCCCCAAAACCTTGGAAGTGTGCTCAAAATATTGCCAAATTTTTATTTCAAACTGCCAGCTCGACAGTGAAGGCACATGGCAAAAAAAATTTAGTCGACTCGGACACTGATGACGTGGACCCCTCACTCAAGGTTACCCTACCCACCATCAGGCTCTCTCCCTTAGTTGTTTGATGGGAACCCTGCCTTTGTTCGTATGATACTGAAAGAATCCTCCAAGAAAATCTTAAATAGTACAATTTTGAATTTAGAGCAAAGGTTTTCTTCTGATAGTTCTCCGTATATACAATCAACGAACGATTCCCTTGTATTGAATTTTCACTTCTCCAATTTTGGCGAGCTGTAGTAGAAAATAAGGTTTTGACGAGGGTTTCAGAGTATGTTTATTAAAATGAAAATTATGGCCAAGATCATAATAATGAATACATTTAGGTTTTAACATTACGACATCCTTTAGTTAAGTATATATTAGCATAATTAATATACAATATATATTTTATATAATAATATATAATATATATATATATATAATTATTATATATTATATATTATATTTTTAAATAAAACTACTGAATACATATATAAAATGATTATAATTCATAATTAATAATTATTATAATTTTATATTTTACAAAAAAAAATTATGATCAAAATTAGTAATTAATAAATGTATGAAAAAAAAGGATCAAAATTTATCTTAATTGACCTTCCACACTTCTTCGGCGTACCTATTGCACACTAAGGTGCCATTGCTAGTAATAATAGAATTGTAGCAGATAGAATCAAGTCTGCATGCAACAAGTGGTCACTGAAGTCTCTGGACGTCGCTGAAATAATTTTTATATTAAAGAAACGATGAGATATTATCACTTCAATCATAGTTTAGCACACAACTGTACACAAATGATGATCTTCCCTTTTTTATACTTGAATTCTGCAAATTGCTTACCTACTTCTTCATGCAATGCAATGAGATATTTATCTTCAATATATTTTTCGTTTGGGTTATTCTTTGTAAAATTATCGTGGTGTCTCTCTGTCAATTGGTTTGAAGAGATGCTTTTCGTGCCTTTGGTCCAAAGTTTTGTGTAGTGCTCGTGTTCATCTTCTTTATAGGTATGTCTTATTCTTTCTTTCCCTACAATTTTCTTGGCCTCACCTTTCCTACTTTCAAATCTCTGCCTAATCTTCCATGATAAAGAATCCATGTCTTTAGATAGAAAAAGACTATGCATCTGTGAGTACTCTTTAAGTTGTTTCTGGTACAAATTTTTTTAAACTTCTTAAAGTTTAGACAAGTGTAAATAATAAATGCTCAAAATAAGCAAACTTCAAAGACATAAGGTTTTTCTTTCTATCTTTCTCTCTTCATAGTTGAATGTGTTGGGAAATGAGGTGTCTCTACCTTGCTGCATATTTCCCCTAATAGTTATTTTTATTTAAAGTTTTCCTATAGCTATTACATATTGTTGGTGCTTTGAAAATTGGTTTATTAGATGTCAAAAGATGCTCACATAGTGGTATATTATGGAAGGCTTATTTTTAGGCATATTACGACATATTCTATGACATCTGTAAGGGTCAAAAATAGGAGATTTCATTTTGGACGCACATGTGAGAGCTTATTTTTAGACTAGAATCTTGCTGGAGAAGCCAAGCACATGGTTCTGTAAAACCACAGATGGTTTCTTGTATAGCTAGAAGTCTATAAATTGAAGGCTTGAGGAGTAGTTTGTGTGTGTTGAGTTTGCAGGTATTGTTATGTTGGAATGCTGCTGAAATTCTTCCAGAGTTGTTTACTGGTGATACTCCTGTAATAGACTTGCTCTGCAAGTGCATGTAATCTTGTTATTGGATTTGAAATACATTGAGCAGGCTTTGGAGTGTGGGTTTTTTTCTCCTGAAAGGGTTTTCCCCACGTATATCTGGTGTTTTGTGTTTCACTGTTTATTTCATGTTTTAAATGTGCTTCTAAATTTTCTGCAATTGTTAGATCAGTTTTAAATGGTTTTGCATAATCTCTTCTCAATATTGGTGTAGGAAATTGTTTCCGCTACTCTAATTTCCTTACAAGTGGTATCAGAGCTTGATCACCTTTGGTTTCAATTGTGGGTTGTTGGGTTTTTTGAGCTAATCAAGGTTTGAGTGGGAGCTTGTGGAGAGGATATTTTGTGATCTTGTTGTAGATATTTTTCAGATGACGAGCACTTCTGGGAGGATTGAGGTAGATAAATTTTCTAGCACGAATTTTGAAATGTGGAAGTTGAAGATGGAAGATTTGTTGATTGATCAGGATCTATGGGATGGAGTGGATGAAAATGTCCAGAGGCCTACAGATCGAGCTTTGGCTACAAAATATGATGTAATGTATAAAAAAGCTAAAGGTCTCATTAAACTATGTCTTGTAGATTTAATCTTGATAAATGTCCATGAAGAACCCACTTCGAAGGCTCTTTGGAAGAAGTTGGGTGAGATATACCACGCTAAATCTTTAGTAAATAAGATTTTCTTGAGGAAGAAGTATTATTTGAGAATAGAAGAAGGTGGAAAAACTTTTGAGTATTTGGAAACATTCAATATGTTGGTGACTCAGTTGACCTCAGTTGGGGTTAAGATGGATGAAAAAGAAGGATGTCAAACTTTTTTTTTGTTCGATGCCAGACTCATGAGACAACCCAGTCATGGCCATTGGGAGCACTTCTGTCATATTGAAGATGGAGGACATTGTTGGTTCTCTACTCTCCAAAGAGATGAGAAGGAAGGCCTCTTTGAATGCCAAAGAGGCTTTGAGTGTTCGAGGAAGAGAAAAAGAATGAGGCAAGGATGAGAAGCAGCATGGCCATTCCAAGTCCAAAAATAAGGGGAGATCAAAATCTTCTAGTAATTCCAAGACAATATGCTGGAACTATGGAAAACCCAGACACTTCTGAAAGGATTGTAAAGAAGAAGAAGAAGCAAGATTTTTATTCTGAGTCTGAAAAGGAAGATGAAGATTCCTTTATTGCAGCTTTGGCCACTTGTGCAAGTGATAATGTATGGTTGATAGACTCAGGTGCATCTTTCCACATGACTCCTAACAAAAACTGGTTTAGTAAGTATGAAAACTATGATGTTGGTAAGGTGTATTTGGGTGATGAATCTTTTCTTGATATTGTTGGTTGTGGTAGTACTCATGTGAAATTTTCTGATGGTAGAGTTAGACGATTTGATGGTGTCTTGCAAATCTCA
>VDFB02270651.1:419697988-419716310 GCA_007258455.2 Sequoia sempervirens
TATATACTTGTTTTTAAGAATTCAAATATATATTAAAATTCTCATAAATATAAATATATCACATTTATTATATATTTAAATGGAACGTTTGTTTTATACACAAATTTTTGAACATTCCATGCTAAGTGGTTACTTATACTTTAACCAATACAGTAAAAAAAGAAAACTTTGTGTCCTCTACATTGACATGTTTATATTTATTTTAAGTCATATATTTTTTATCACAACATATAATACATAGTTCTAGTTTACTTAATTTTATAATTCTTTTATAATTAATATACACATTTTCTCTTGTTTCAACATATTAAAATTACAGTGATGTCTTTAAGAGAAAATATTGGTACCCAAAATTCATAGAAAATAGTTGCATATCTTTTGTAATGAAATCAATGCTTAACCAAATTACAATAACCCATAATCAATCAGAGATCTGATCTGATCGTGACAATTTGTGTATTTCAATGGTATATTGCAAATACCCATAACAATTAAAATAATAATGAAACAAACATGTATTTAGTCATGGATGACAAATAATAAGATAATAAAATTTAAAAAAATCATTATTTTTAATTTTAATTTTTCTTTGCTAATGTAATTTCCTTTTTTAAGTTAATCCAATAAAAAATAATAATAAAATAAATAAAATATATTTGACAAGCTCTTTTACATTCTTATTTGGTTGTGGTCCTTGAAATTTATGCACTTCAACATCATTTTCAAAAATTCACTGTATCAACATATCCATATTTCAATTTTTGGGCCCTCAGCAATTTTTGGTAAACAAATAATCTAAATTTGGAAAAATGAAGCATGCTTGACTAAAAATAAAGACAAAAGAAAATTGGATGAAGATTTCTCCTCATAAATAACAAAGAGAATGGAAGAAAATGCACACAAGATAATTAAATATGTTATACTTCCAAAAAAATAATAATTTCGAATATAATTTATTTCAATCTCTTTTGAAATGAATTTTATTAAAGTTTGGTGACTCCTTGCTTGACTTGTTTTTAAGTAATTTTTTTTTTTGGATGAATAAGCGTCACATATTTGTTAGCATAATGTATTACATTGGTTGTAGTTTGTTAGCGCAAGTAGATTAATTGTTTCTATGACAGTTAAACTGTTTCTCCTTCAAATTGCTTGTGCTCTGCTATATAAATGCTTTTGCATAGTGGTGAATAAATTATCAAGTATTTATCGAGCATTCTCCAACATTTGGTATTAGAGCCACTCTTTTTTGTATGGTGATTCATTGCAGACATTGGTGTCTGTATATGGCAAAGACATGAGCTAAAGTTGCAGACATTTTTCTTCACACTGAAGTATTTTCTCCTACGCATAAGAATGTTGATGCTGATGTGTGTAAAGGAATCTAAATACAAATAGGCGTGTGAAAGAGGCATCCGATTTATCACATTTCTACTTAGAAAATAAGGGTGAGGATGCAAATCAAATCTTGGCCCTTTTGGAGATGTCACCATGGTATTTGAATCTACAGTGGCATAGAAACCTTACATTTGATAGGCGTGCCAACATGGCAGAGAAAATAGGTGGTAAGGACTTGGCATGATAGAGTTATGCACATGGAAGTTTGAGGAAGAGGATTACCAAGCATTAGGTCCATGACATTGAGACTCTACGAAAGCCATAACATGATTGTGGAGGGTATCACAATAAGAAAATATCGACAATGCCATCTCAAGTTTGACAGTTGCACTTTTGTTACAATAGTTAACATCATAACCTCCTCTCCTTTTAACAGTCGATAATGACAGATAATGTATCCCTTTATATTTTTGCATTTGTTTGGGCCCCTTTTTTTTGTTAAATTAAGCTTAATATTACCTTGATTTAGTGTTGTAATATGTTTAACTCGTTCACATTAGGTATTAGACCCTTGTAAACTAAGTGAATCTAATTGTGTCTTATTTAAAGTGTTGTAAAGTGTACTACACTTTCACACTAATCTAAGGTTTTATTAATAAATTGGACTTCTTTATGCCTTAATTGGACTTCTTTAATAAGGATAATCTCAACATTTATCAACATCCAATCATAATTCATGTGTTTTTGGATTGTATGGCCTAGATTTAGTGATTTGGGACTCATATGCCACCTTGGACGTATGAGTCCCACCTAAGTTTTGGGGCCCCAATTTGGATTTCACATCAATCTAAGCCTTTCTTGAAAAATGTGTCCCAAGCTTAGCCCAATGGGACTCATACACCACAACTGGTGTATGATGCCCACTGAACTTAGACCTAAATTAAATTCAAATTCTTGTCAGGATTTTATTCTCCTAGATCTGATGTTGGCTTGTAGTGTTGTAATTTCAAGAAATTTGGCATAAACAAGTATAAATACAAGGTTATTTCACTCATTTTCACCTAAGACTTTCAAGAGAGTATTCCTAATAGCAAGTCTATGATTACAAGAATTCACAAGAGTATTCAAGGACATTCAAGATCATCTTTAAAGCATTCAAAGGCGTATTTCTTCATCATTTATTGCAACATTTCAAGATCCATCATCATGCCAAAGACATCTAGTGTATCAAGCATGTTGTTGAGCTAATGTTGTTGATGTAGCATTGAGGATCCATTTGCAAGTATTGTTCCACATCCAATTTGAGATCGAGATCTACATTTTTCATGGCCACTTCATGTTAGTTTTCAGATTTGTATTCCAAGACAACATCCAAAGTATCATCATTTCATGTTTCATGTCCTTATTTCATTATTTCATCATTTGGTTTAATTACCTAAATGGGGTTTGACCAAGACAAACCCCTATTCCCTAACAAAATAACACTTTTTTCTCTCTCTTTGTGTGATTACAGGTTTATAGGTTGAAGACAAAGTGGATTTGAATCCTTCAAAAGTATCAAGATTGCAAAGTTGTAAAAGTTGCAAAAGTTGTCATGTAAAGTTGTTAGGGCTCACAAAAACTCATATCTAGAGCAAGATATCCAACCTATATGCATGAAACTAGTGGGAAAAGACTTATTTGATCCATCTTTAGAGGCTCACAATGTTTTCAATCATAATTTTTCTCTTGGGACACTTCGCAACAAAATAGGACTAATACGCCACTTGTGGCGTATGAGTCCCAATATACCTATTTTTGGGTATTTTTTGTAGATCCTGATTTAGTAGTTCCAAATTCCTGTTTCCACCTAGAAACCCTAGTCTATGATTGATATGCCTAGACTGGCATATGAGTCCCAATGGGTATTAAACAATAAGATTTTAGGGTTTTGAAGCTTGTTCTGACCTCAACCTTCTTCCAGGTGCACTTTTGTACTTTCTCAATCTTTTATTTTGCATTTTAATTTCATTTCCTAGGTCATTAAGTTAGGTTTTGCATGATACTTTGCATATTACATTCATTTATTTTCTTTCCAAGCCTTGGCTTGGTGGCGAACCCTCTATCTGTCTTTGATCACACCCTAGGATACCTTATTGCAAGATCTCTTTAGCCTTTCTACCTTCAGATTGAGATCTCTAAGGTTTCCTTGTGTGTAACAAGTATGGAATAGGAACCCTATCCCTTGTGCTCCATCTCATCAAAGGTGGGGCACCTTGTTTCCAACATTAATTTTTGGTGAACCTGCATTTAGAACACCTATTTCTAATTTGGAATGCATTATAATTCTAGAGATCTAGCTTGCATTAATTAATTGGCATCTAGGGTTTCAAACTTTTGCATTAGTGAAAGTGCATATAGGTTGCTTTTTTGCATCCTAGATCATTAAATTTCACTAAAATTTTGTAATTGCAAATAGTCCAGACATCATACAAGTTAGAAAACTTAAAAACAACTTAGAATTTGTTGAAATAGGTCCAAAAACCCTATTTTGGGACTCATACGTTCCTCTAGGTGATTTAGTCTTAGTACAAGTTGTTTTGCTTACTTTCTAGGATTTCAATGTTGTGCATTTTTCGACATTTGAACCCTTGAAAAACCATAACTAGGACTCATACACACTTATGGGGGAATTAGTCTTAGATCAGCCCTAAAATTACCTTTTAAATAACATTGAAAACCTTGTTTCTACACTTTTGTTTGCTACCATTAGCTATCTGTTTCAGTTGGCTAAGTTTTTGTTACATGCATTTCACTAAATCTAGCTTAAATCGATTCATTTCATGCATTTCTTAGTTCCAAAATTTCATTTACAACATTTCATTTTCAGATTGTTGCATAATGTAATTAGTAAATTACCTTGTTTGAAATCTGAAAATTGCATTTACACATTTCATTCTAGGTCTTTACATTGCATTTTAAGTCTCTTTCCATTTTAAGTTTGCATAGATTACTTTTCACAAATTTTGGTATCTATCTTTTCCAAGTTTGCAAAGAAAAAGTTAGTTAATAGCATGTTAGCCATTCATTCAATACATTTCCTAGTTATGAGCATCTTTTAGTGCAAGAGGGTGAAAATGTTTACGCTTTCCTTAAACCTACACCCCCTCTTATCTATCCTATTTGTGGGAATGATGTGATAGAAGATGATACAAGCATAGATAACATGGTGATCATAATTTTTCTTCTCCCGATACCTCTCCTATTAGTGACGAAGGCATCTTGGTGAAAAAAGATGCAATCGTTGAGAATCAGGAAAGTCTTGCTTTTCCTTCTCTTTCCCCTTGGGAAGATATTATAACAATAGACGATGAAATCATTTCCATTACTTTATTTAGTTTATGTTCCTCTCCCAACACCTCCCCTATTTGTGAGAATTCCTTAGTGAAAGAGGATACAATCATGAATGATCATGAAATTACATTTGTGAGGACATCTTGGTGTTAAGAGATCTAATGATTGAGAGCTATGATAATCCTACCTCTCCCACTTTGGAAGAAATTATAGAACATAGGGATATAATTGTAGATAACCATGATAATCATATTGATTCTTCTCCTAATATCCTTCCTAGTAATGAAGAAGATAGTTTAGTGTTAGAAGATACACTTAAAAGTCCTGAAAATATTGTTGGACTATGTTCTCATTGATGTCAAAAGGGGATCAGAGGAGAAGTATGCTAATCCTGTGTAGAAGCACATAATTTTTTCATTGACTTCAAAAGGGAAAATCAGGGAAAGGTGACTATTGGCATGATGAAAAAGGATGAATGGAGAGCAATGGATCTGATGGAAAATTTGTTGGCCGATTCGAACTCGGTTTCTTGAGAGCTTTCTAGAAAGGTATTGTATAGGTCGTGATGTCAATGGAGATGTCAACATTCAATTGTTAATGCTCTCAGTCAAGGGTTTATCAGTTGAACCCTACGTGTGTAGGAGTTTACAGTCACAACGTTCAAATAGTTTATATTTTGTCAGTGACATGGTACTGTAGGTTGCAGGTCACATAAGTTATAACTTATGTCATTGATTTTTGTGAAGTGACCAACCCCATTGCCTAGGTTGGCGGTGTCTACATGTCTGTTGAGTGCTAGAAGAAAAGAAAAATTCAGCTAAGTCATATCTTGGGAGGCATTTTTCTAAGTTTCTCTAACCCACCGCTTCAAGGATTTTGACTAAGTATAGCTTTGGTGGTGTTTTTGGCACATGGTTGAACTCGGGTGATGTTTTTCTATGTTTCGCTAACTCCCCACCCTATAGCACTGGTGATGGTTTGTCTAGTTTGATGAACTTATGAAGATCATGCTTTAAGGCTAGTGGTGTTTTCAGGAGCATGTCTAACTTACTACTCAATAAAGAAAAGTGAAGTGTGGACCCCACATAGTCAAGCCAATAAAAAATCAAAGATTCATGGATGTAACAAGTTTCTTCTAATCCGTCATTGACTAGTTAAGGTGGTTGCAAGTCACTTAAGTTACTACTTAAGCCTTTGAAGTTGTGAGGGTGACTCGCCCCTTCACCTTGCTTTACCGACTGAGCAAATATTTGGTGCATTGAATATTTCCTAAGTCCCAATAAAATATTTTTCTTCGCAAGATAAACGGTGATGGTTAAGGTGGTAAGATCTAACATTTCTTGTAAGCACCGTTGAGTTTGTGGTGGGTCCCGATTAAGTCCTGCGGGATCAGCGGGGAATGGCAGTGATCGAATGTTGAAGATCAACGGTTCTCATAGCATGCATGGTGGGACCTACAGAGGTAAGAGACATAGTTAGTGGAACGTGATGTCACAATGATAGGTGGAAATGAATTATTTCATCAAGTCCATGAGTAATGGTGTGTGATCAATGGCTACGATCAAGAAGATCCAACGGTGCTTGTCAATTCCGCTGAGCTTTTAGAGGATCTCGACTAAGTCCCATGAGGTTAGTGGAAAGCGGTAGAGATTAATCCACGGTGAATGGATATTGACCATTGATGAAGATGGTGGGACCCAATAGGAAGAAGCAAAGGTGATGATAGTGGATGATGACATGTGATGACAAGCGGAAAAAGTAGATTTGATAGATGTACCAAATCACATCGTTGTTTTGAGTTGTGTGGCAATAATGTGGATGAAAAATGACAATAGCCCACAAACCCCACAAGGTTTGTGTGGGCCTATTGTTTGAGCTTGTGAGGTTAGCAGGCTTTGAATGCATGTCTTGGTGGAACCCATGTATGGAAAGTAGTGTATGAAGGAGATTGATGGTGCAAATTGTTTGAAAAATGATCTAGTAGTGATAATTATTCAGTGGAGATCGACAAAGTTGGATTAGACTCTTTAATCTTATGGTCTGGACTTAGAGGCGAGTGATGCATTATGAGGATGCAATGGATGACATAGATCATGAGGTGAAGATTTGACATCACATATTTAATCTTGGTGCTCTAAGTGATATTGAGATATTCCCAAGTAAAGCGACAAGCATGAGTTGAAGATCAACGGTGCACATTTAAAGAAGATGATCTAATGATCATGTTTTAAAGGTGTTGAGACGAATGGAGAGCCAAAGGATCGTGGCACGAAGATAAGTGATCGACGAACCAAATTTAAAAATGAAGAACTACAACATCTAAGTTCGTGTAAATAGGTTTTCAACTGGTAACTGACACAGAGGAAGGAATTAATTGGTCCAACTACACTTAGTGAACAATTGAATGAAGATTTGATCTTCAAGGAAGTGGAACAAACTATAGAAGTGATTGAGATCGGATGAAATCGAATCAATAAGAGAACTCATTTAATACATATCTGATCCTAAGGTTTTGCAAGATGTTATTCTTAGCAAACTCTTTGAGACAAAATTTAATTTTGTGAGGCTCGATGCAAAGGTATGGTGTAGAGAAAGAAATGTGGTAAACCCTAGTAGGTGATTTATATCAAATCAGATTGGATGAACATAAGAATGCATTGAATGCATAATTAGATTTTAGGGTTTGACAAAGAGAATGAGGAAAATTCTCTGTAACTGAATTAAATGTGAAATTGGCTCAATCTAGAGGTATAGTAACAATGAAGATATCTGATAGACCCTATCAACTGAATTAATGATAAGCTAGATAGCGGTGTGTCACTCGAGGTACATGTCTATATTTCTAGTGAAGTTTGCAAGAAAAGGAAACCCTAATAGTAAGCTAAAGATGATTTTGATGGTAGAGAGAATCTTGGGGCAGTGATTGTAGGTTGATGGAGTCAAGCATAAAAGAAGAAAATTAGGTATTATTGAATTTGCAGAATCTGCAAGAAGTGAGTAGGGAGAGCTACGAGTGCAGAAAGTGAATGCACATTGATGTTTAACCTAGAAAAAACATAGATCATCATCTAGGTTGGAATTTAGGTGAGTGCAAATGTATGAGACACTGCACAAAGGAATAGGAGAGCAAAGTAGCAAGATAGAACAATAATTGTTCTATTTACAGAGGAGAGGGAAGAAAAGGGGTGTATTGTTGAGAGTGTAGCTTCAATAGTAGAGTCTAAGTTGTAGTAAGTGCAACAAAGTAATAAATGTAATGATACATTATAGGTTAGGTAGAACCAAGTCTACATATTTGAAATTCTTATCATAGAGGTTGTAGCCTCATTGAACTGGGTTGTAGCTTAGTTTAGGGGATTGTAGTCTCCTTGGAGTTGTAGTCTCCTTTGAGTTGTAACTCCTAAACTAGGGTGTTGTAGCATCCTTGAAGTTGTAGCTTCTAAATTAGGTATTTGATGCTTCCTTAGGTTGTAGCCCTAAAACATTGTAACAAAGGTTTCATTCGTGACATTGGATTTGAGTAGTAGACACAAGCAACCAAGTTGTCACCTTGATTTTTCTCATCTTGGGTTTTCCACATATTTGGTGTTGTGAGTATTTGTGTTGATTGTCTACTTGGATGTTTATGTTTGCATCTTTAGTTTTCAATCTACACATTAAGAGTTTGAAAAAAATGTCCGCACAAAGTATTTGGAGCTAAGAAAGTAATTTGCATAAATTTTTAAGGGATGGATTTTGGTATCTACTGATTCACCCCCCATATTAGTAGATCATTGTGTTCCAACAATTGGTATTAGAGCACTAGGTTCCCTACGAGAAGCTTAATCAGCTCAAGTAGATCTTGGTTAAGGTGAACAAAATGGTTAGTCAGGAAATTTTACTTGCATATGATGGACCTATCTTTGATGGATCAAGATATATGTTTTGGAGCTCATTAATGGAAGGATATTTGGGATCCATAATATTTGATTTTTGGATGTTAGTTGCAAATGGATATACATTCCCTACTATACCTCTAATAACCAAAGCTAAAAAGAAGGCATATGAGGATAATGCTACAACAAGAGATAATTCTTCATGAACTATAAAGTTATGTGTTGGTCAAAGTCATACATTGTCAAACAACACAAGAAGCCTGGAACAAGTTGAAGAGAATGTATGAATAGGATGGTAAAGAAGAAATAAAGGCATTGAATCAGAAATATGAAAGTGAATTTGAAATTATAAGTACAAGTGAAGATGCAACAAGAAATGATGAAGAAGAAACATCTACATCCAGATCACAAGAGCCTAGTGAAGAGCAAGCTGATTCCTTCAGAAGATCAAGAAATTGATTCTAGAAACATAGAGGTAATCACAATCATTTTGTTTCTAAATTTTTTTATGATGAAGTAAATGATTTTGATAAGGAAAAGGACAGTAAAAATAATTTGCACACAAGAAGAGAAAGTGGGTCATTTTATGCAAATGGCAGATTAGATGATGAACATGGACATTTCTATGGGGTTGGCCCATTTCCAATGACCTTTAATGAAGAGATTGAGAGGTCTGATAAAGATGAAGAAGTTGGAGCCTCTGGTAAAGAAGAAGAAGAAGTGGACCTTGAAGGAAAACTCATTAGTGCTCTAAATGAGATTAAAATTTTGAAGGATAATGAAGAACAAAAGCCACATTCTCAGAAAGAGATAGATAAACTGACTAAAAGCCTTGAAGAATCTGATCAAATGATAGTTAGTTTGAAGAGACAAGTAGAAATATGCATGAAGGAGGAAGAAATAGTGGCCTTGAGAAAAAGAGTTAGAAAGAACTAAGGAGTGGATTGAAAAAGGACTAAAACTAAAAGGTGGGATTTGAGATACTTGATGAATTAGTGAAATCACAAAATCCATCAAAACCAAAAGAAAAATTGTGCCTTAGGTTTGAGAAAGGAATGAGTTGGACTCTATCAACACTTCTACAAACTTGTATGGAAAATATAGAGTAGAAGAAAGATGTTGCACAAAGGAAGAGGAAGCCTGCACAAGTTTCTCCAGAGAAAGTACCTCTAGAAATGGAAAATCAAATAAAGGAACTACTGAGATGAAGAAGACAAAAGAAAAAAAGAAGATAGCTTCAGAATATAAGAAAGTCAAAGAAGAGAAGAGACCTGGTGCAATCAAGAAAAGGAATAATTATTAAATTCTTTCTTATTAGAAGAAGATGACCGAAATAGATAAGAATATGGAGAAATCAGTTCCAAGGCATCAAAGAAAAAGACAAAACATTACGGGAATTGATTCAAGGGGATTTACTAGGATGAGATACATGAAGAAGCCAAATTAAAGAAGACCACATCCTCCTCAGAGAAATGCTATGATCAGGTACTCATCATACTTTCATGGTTATTGAGTTTGGTCATAGGGCTAGAGAATGTAGAGCTACACTTAGAAGGAGCACTAAATATGTAATAGAAATTCATTTGCTCCTATAATGAATATGTATGTAGTATGCTACAAGTGTGATAACTTTGGTCACATAGCTAAAGACTATAGACTAGATCTTGTAAGACTTGCAGTATAGAGTAAATGGAAGAATACAAGGAAGGAGACTTCTCCCAAAGTGAACAATGGTTCACATATTCTTGGTTAGAAGGCTGACAAGAAAGAGAAAAAGGTCAAAAAGGTTTGGAGAGTGAAAGGTTAGCAGGAGGAACCAAAGGTGGGTGCTTCTACCTTATATCACTAATTTGTAGTGATAGGGCATGGATCCAGGAGGAACTAAATTGATATTTCATCCATCCCTAGAAATAAAGAAGGAGATCAAGTCAGGTAAACCATGTTTTACAAATTTCTAACGACTTGATGGTTGTAGATTTATGATCACATTCTTTCTCTTTGAAATGCTCGTTAGAGGGTAATAACATCAACAGAGAAGTGGATTGTCAGCTACAGAAATTGATATCAACCATTGGTATCAGTCATTGAAGAAAAAGTGGTGTAGATGCTCTGTTAAGAGAAATGCTTCTTGCCTGCAAGAAGAAGAGTAATGACTAAAAGGAAACTATTATGTATACTTGTTTTTAAATTGATATCAGACCATTACATATTGGTTTAGAAAAAGTTAGTTGGTATAGAGCCCCTAAAATGAAGCTAGTAGAGAATGGATCAAGGTATAAGGGGGAGCTGATATTTGTATCAAATCAGAGTTATACTTGGTACAATACAATCCTAGATATCAATTGGTACATAGCATAAAGTGAACACATTCACAATTGGTATCATAATGATAATCGGTATCAGGGCATGATATCATCAATTGGTGTCAAGTGTATGATGTCAATTGGTACAAAGCATGAATCAAAATATCTATAATTGATATCAAACTTGATTGGCACTTTGCATGTAATGGCACTTCAACTAGCATCACATTTTTTTTAATTGGTACAAAATAGTTGAAGCATATGGTATTTCCATTGCATTAAAAAGGTTGAATGCAACAATTGGAATGAGAGAAAAAAATGTTTTCAATCAAGGTATCAGTCAAAGGGGGAGAAAAGTCCCTTTGACATTGCTAAGAAGAAGTGAAGGCTAAGAAAATATGGTGACCTGAGCTAAAGAAGAGGAGAAAGGATGAGCAAGTGCTCAAAAAAATTGAGCATGGGAGAGAAGAAGTGAGCAATGCTCGAAATAGAGCATACGAGAGAAAGTTGTGAAGATGCTCATAATGATGAGCAAAGGAGAAGGAATGCCAAAGGAGGTTATTAGAGAACAACTAGACCCTTTGCACTGCTTGTCAAAGTGGGAGAAGCCTTTTAGGTAGAGTGATCCCTTTTCCATTGATGTCAAAGGGGGAGAAAAGTCATGCAAATGCTCAAAAAGGAGCATTGGAGAAATCTGCAATAGAAGGAGAAAGTAAAAATGATACTAGTACAAATGTTGAATTGGTTAATTGGTATCATTGAGCATTTAAGGTTTTTCCATCAATGAAAAAGGGGGATATTGTTGGACTATGTTGTCATTGATGTCAAAAGGGGATTAGAGGAGAAGTGTACTAATCTCGTGTAGAAGCACATAATGTTGCCATTGATGTCAAAAGGGAAAATCAGGCAAAGGAGATTGTTGGCATGAAGTCATGCAAATTCTCAAAGAGGAGCATTAGCGAAAGATGCAATAGAAGGAGAAAGTAAAGATGATACTGGTACAAATGTTGAATTGGTTAATTGGTATCCTTGAGCAATTAAGGTTTTTCCATCAAGAAAAAGGTGGAGATTGTTGGAATATGTTGTCACTGATGTCAAAATGGGATCAGAGGAGAAGTGTGCTAATCCCGCACAAAAGCACATAATGTTGTCATTGATGTCAAAAGGGGAAATCAGGCAAAGGAGATTGTTGGCATGATGACAAAAGATGAATGGAGAGAGCAGTGGATCTAATGAAAAATTTGTTGGCTGATTCGAACTAGGTTTCTCGAGAGATTTCTAGAAAGGTATTGTACAGGTCGTGATGTCAATAGAGATGCCAACATTCAATTGTTAATGCTCTCGGTCTAGGGTTTATCAATTAAACCCTTCATGAGCATGAGTTTATAGTCACAACATTCAAATAGTTTATATTCTTTCGGTGACTTGGTACTATAGGTTGCAGGTCACATAAGTTATAACTTATGTCATTGATGTCTGTGAACTGACCAGCCCCATTGCCTAGGTTGAAAATGCTTACATGTTCGTTGAGCACCAAAAGAAAATAAAAATTTATCTAATTCATATCTTGGGTAGCATTTTTCTAAGTTTCTCTAACTTACCGCTTCAAGGATTTTTACTAAGTATAGCTCTAGTGGTGTTTTTGGCACATGGTCAAAATCGAGCGATGTTTTTCTATGTTTCAATAACTACCCACCTTGTAGCGTTGGTGGTGTTTTGTCTGATTTGATGAACTTATGAAGATCGTGCAAGCTTTAAGGGTGGCAGTGTTTTTGGGAGCATGTCTAACATACTACTCAGCAAAGAAAAGTGAAGTGTGGACCCTGCATAGTCAAGCCAATAGCATATCAAAGAGTCAAGGGCATAAATTTTTTATTCTAATTCATCGTTGACTGGTTAAGGTGGTTGCAGGTTGCTTAAGTTACTACTTAATCCTTTGAATTCATGAGGGTGATTGACCCCTTCACCTTGCTTTATCGACCAAGCAAATATTTTGCATGTTGAATATTTCCTAAGTCCCAAGCAAATATTTTTCTTTGCAAGATCAATGGTGATGGTTAAGGTAGTTAGATCTAACTGTGTCTGCAAGAACCATTGAGTTTGTGGTGGGTCATGATTAAGTCCCATGGGGTCAGAATGGAATGACGATGATCGAATGTTGAAGATCAACAATTCTCATAGCATGCACTATGGGACCTACAGAGGCAGCTCAGATGTAGTTAGTGGAACATGATGTCACAATGACAGGTGATAATAAAAGATTGCATCAAGGCCATGAGTAATGGTGTGTGATTAATGGATGCGATCAAGAAGATCCAATGATGCTTGTCGATTCCACTAAGCTTTTAGAGGATCTTGGCTAAGTCCTATGGGGT
Organism: Sequoia sempervirens; assembly: GCA_007258455.2. NCBI lineage: Eukaryota > Viridiplantae > Streptophyta > Pinopsida > Cupressales > Cupressaceae > Sequoia > Sequoia sempervirens. The sequence goes on from VDFB02270651.1 coordinate 419,711,210, forward strand.
TAGCAAAAAGTGGTGTAGATTAATCCATGGTGGATGGATATTGACCATTGATGAAGATGGTGAGACCCGACAGGAAGAAGCGAAGGTGATGATAATGGATGATGACATGTGATGACAAGTGGCAGAAGAATATTTGATAGATATACCAACTCAAATCATTGTTGTGAGTTGTGTGGCAATGATGTGGATGACAAATGGAAACAACCTGCAGACCCCGCAAGGTTTGTGTGGGACTGTTGTCTAAGCTCGCGAGGTTAGTAGGATTTGAATGCATGTGTTGGTGGACCCCATATATGGCAAGCAGTGTATGAAGGAGATCGATGGCGCAAATTGTTTGAAAAATGATCCAACGGTGATCATTAGTTTGTGCAGATTGACGAAGTTGGATTAAAGACTCTTTAATTTGACAATCTGGACTTAGAGGCGAGTGATGCATTATGAGGATGCGATGGATGACATAGATCATGAGGTGAAGATATGACATCTTGGATTTAATCTTGGTTCCCTAAGTGAGATTGAGATATGCCCAAGTAAAGCAACAGGCATGAGTTGAAGAACAACGATGCACATTTAAAGAAGATGATCTAACTATCATGTTTTAAAGGTTTTGACATGAACAAAGAGCCAAAGGATCATGGTGTGAAGATAAGTGATCCATGACCCATATTTAAAAATGAGGAACTACAACATCTAAGTCTGTGTAAAGAGGGTTTTGACTGGTAACCGACATAGAGGAAGGAATTAATTGGTCCAACTATACCCAATGACCAATTGAATGAATATTTGATCTTCAAGGCAATGGAATAGGCAATAGAAGTGATCAAGATCCGAGCAGATCAAATGAATAGGAGAACTCATTTAATACATGGGTATGTGCAAGATCATGATGGGCCAAAAAGTGGCGATATGATGGGTATGTGTAGGGTATGTGGCTGATGACTTTTTATACCCAAGGTGTTGATGAAGCGAAAAGGGTTTAAAGGAGATTCGCTTTCACCAATATAAATTATTTTACTTTGAATTTAATAAATAGTGTATCATTTCTATTTGAATTATGACCGTAATTGATAGGCTGGTGAAAACATATAGCTTTCAAATGGTATCACATTTTTGAATCGAAACATGTTACATTCCTATACTTGCATATATAGGATTAAAAAAAAATCGTGAAGTTTTGACCAAGTTAAGGTGAAATTGACCTCGATTTTTATATTTTTTTTAAAAGTTGTATGTTTCGTTCCATAATTAATTATTTACATGGAAAAAATTACAAAAATATCACCTTCGGGCATAGGTCCTCTACTTATATGCAAAAATAGCCAGTAAAAATATTATCATTTATTGTGGTTGGGGTGGTGGAATGGAAGACACCCTGCTTATTTTCACGAAATTTAGTACTACCATTGAAATTTCAAATTTTCACAAAATAGATTTTTTAAACCTAGTAGTTTAGAAACTACATTCAATTTGCCACAGATTCTATTCTTACATATTTTTTAAATAATATAGATAACTTATTCAAATTTTTATGTCAAGTTTCCTAACTTTGATTTTTTTGAATTTTTCGCCACTTAAGGGCCTATTTTTTCCATGATGATCCTACACATAACCACATATCTAATCCTATGGTTTTGCAGGATGCTATTCTTAGCAAACTCTCTTAGATAGAATTTAATGTTGTGAGGCTCAATGCAAAGGTATGGTGTAGAGAAATAAATGTGGTAAACCCTAGCAAGTGATTGAGATCAAATCAGATTGGATGAATAGAAGAATGCATTGAATGCATAATCAAATTTTAGGGTTCGATAGAGAGAATGAGGAAAATTCTTTGTAACCGAATTAAATGTGAAATTGGCTCGATGTAGAGGTAGAGTGACAATGAAGATATCTGATAGATGATATTAGATGAATTAATGATAAGATGGATAGTGGTGTGTAGCTCGAGGTACTTGTAGCTTTCTGGTGAAGTTTGCAAGCAAAGGAAACCCTAATAGTAAGTTGGATATGATCTAGACGGTAGAGAGAATTTCAAGGTAGTGATTGCAAGTTGGTGGAGTCAAGCATGAAAGAATACAATCAGGTATTGTCAAAGTTGTTGAATTTGCTAGAAGCAAGTAGAGAGAGCTATGAGTGTAGATAGTGAATGCACATACATGTGTAGCCTAGACACAACAAAGTTCATCATCTAGGTTGGCATTTAGGTGAGTGCATATGTATGAGACACTGATGAAAGGGATAGGAGAGAATAACAACAAGATAAAACAATAATTATTCTATGTGCAGAGGAGAGTGCAAAGTAGGGGTGTGTTGCTGAGAGTGCAACTTCAACAACAGAGTCTAAGTTGCAGTAAGTGCAACAAAGTACTGAATGTAATGATGCATTATAGGTTAGGCAGAACCAAGTCTATGCATATTTGAAATTTTTATCATAGAGGTTGTAGCCTTATTGGACTGGGTATGTGCAAGATCATCATGGAAAAAATAGGCCCTTAAATGGTGAAAAATTTAGAAAAATCAGAGTTAGGCAACTTGACGTAAAAATTTGAATATGTTATCTATATTATTTAAAAAATATGTAAGAATATAATTTGTAGCAAATTGAATGTAGTTTCTAAACTACTAGGTTTATTTTAAAAATATATATATATTTGGTGAAAAATTTGAAATTTCAATGCAGTAGTACTTAAATTTCAAGGAAAAAATAAGAAGTAGGTGTCTCCACCGTATACCCCAACCACAAATAAAATGATAATAATATTTTATAAGATTTTATCTATAAGTAGAGTAGGAATCACATGTCCTCTCGATGTGATGGCTAATTTTTGTAAATTTTTCCAAGTAAATAATTAATTATGAGAATTTTTATTACAACTTTAAAAATATAAAAAATCGTGATAAGTCTCCACCAATCTTTAACTTCATTAATATCAAAATCCTCATGAAATTCATTTTTAATCCTATAGTATGTGAAGCATAGAATGTTACTCATGTTTTAGATTCAAAAAAATGTGATCTTGTTTGAAAGCTATAGATGTTTTCTCAATCAACCTATATCAATCAAGACTTTAGTCGTGAATTCAAATAGAAATGAATAATAATATTTATTAAATTCAAAGTAAAGCATAATTTATATTGGTGGAGAGTCGGTGAATCTCCTTAAAAATCCTTTTCATTTCATCATCAAGTTTGGGTAAAAAGTTGTCAGCCACATACCCTACAAATACCCATCATCTCGCCCCTTTTTGGACCATCATGATCCTGCACATACTCGATTGGTTTGTAGCTCAGTTTAGGGGATTGTAGTCTCCTTTGAGTTGTAGCTCCTAAACTAGGGTGTTGTAGCATCCTTGAAGTTGTAGCTTTTGAATTAGATAGTTGATGCTTCCTTGGGTTGTAGCCCTAAAACATTATAATAGATATTTCATTTGTGACGTTGGATTTGAGTAGTAGACTCAAGCAACCTTTGTCACTGTGGTTTTTCCCATCTTGGGTTTTCCATATATATCTTGGTTATTGTCCCTATAGAGCCTCACATGTAGGAAAAGACTAGTGATCTTGGTTATTGTCCCTCAAAAGAAACAAACAAGCCTTCACTCAATATGAACACTCTTACAAAAGATCCTTCTAGGCCAACTTTAACATTAGTGCATCCTAAACTGATAGACATTAGTGGTCTTGATTATTATCCTTTAAAAGAAATGAAAGAAACTGAGAAATCTTCACTTAACATAAATGTCATCACAAAAAACACAAAGGATTTGAATTTGATAGATTTTACACCCTCCTGTAAAGGAGAGTAAAAAATTTCACAATCTAAAGAGTCTTGTGTAAGTATGACACCTTGCCTTTGTCGCAAAATAAAGGAACATCTTATACTATTGATCAAGAGGGTATCTTGTCGAGACTCCTCCAAGATTGTTTGATATCTCTCCCTCCATGAACATGAAAGAAAATTTATTACAAGAGTTCATTTTATGCATACGATTGAATTCATGGTCATTCTACTAATGAATGTGAGGCTTTGAGTAGTAAAATTCAACATCTTAAGGATTGTGGTGCTCTTCCTTGTGTTGAAGCACCTAGTTCCTCTAATTGATACTAATTTTCATTTCAGCTCATCCTTGTCTTGCACTAAGTGGGGGCAAGGGATTAGGTAGCCTTTGTCCTTGTATGTCACTTGTCATTGTCATTTTTGGCTAGTTGACCACCTTCCATGTATACATAGGAGCAAGCTTGGGATATGACAATGTGCCTTAAGTTGGCTCGCATGTGACACACTGAGTTATATTTTGGGGGCATCCCCTTTCCATGATTTAGCTTCATTTGGAAACATATGACTTGGCATAGTTCTTTTTGAATAACCTCTCATGTATTCTTCTACTTTAAATAAATTGCTCACAAAAATGGTGTTAGCAACCACTTTAAAGTGGGGGCATACATGGACACTCATGTTTCATTGTTTGATTTTCTTTATTCTTGTGATGTGTCCTTTCTTGGTGGTGGTGTCATTGGGCTTGATATCCTCCGAGAGCATGATATTTCTTTGAATTTTCCTCTCTTGGAGACATTAGGCACAATGTTCCCTAAGAGAGACCTTACTGGAATTAAGGAAAATCCCTTTGAACATACCTTACACTACTTTGGCATTTACAATATCTGTTATATGGCCACCTTGCATAACACATTTTTTTTGCCTGTGGTGCCATCTTGTTTGTCCATGAGTTTCAAGCATACAAAGCTTTGCTTGTCTCATGGAGCTTGAAGTTCATTGTTGTGTGGTTCCTTGTCAAAATTATCAAGAGGTATATCTTTGGTATGGTTAGCATATGATGAGAAGCCTAAATGTGGGCATGAATTTCTCATTATACAGTGAGAAGCTGATACAAAGGTATGACTTTCTCACTAAACCACCCCTTAGATACTCACCTAGCAGACAACCCGAAGTTACTTTTCCTTAGAGTGAGAATACATTTTTTGGACAAACAACTTAGATATGATCCACAACATGTGGGACAAATGATCGAAGATTAATCCACCTTTTCTTTCTTTTTCTTTAGTCTTTATAGCTTTGACATTGCATGTTTGCGTATCTTGATGTTGT